>OZ020575.1:14433176-14934929 GCA_963971525.1 Cephus spinipes | reverse complement strand
GAGATCTATCTATGAGAGAGAGAGAGAGAGAGAGAGAGAGAGAGAGAGAGAGAGAGAGAGAGGAGAGAGAGAGAGAGATAGATAGATAGATAGATGCGGATTTATTCAGTCCTGAGACAAATGCCCCCTAAGGACTGCAAAGACAGTGTACAAAAAATTGCATAATCGTAATAGCTTGCAAAAACAGAGAGAATGAATGGATGGATTGCTTATTACAAAAATTCCAAATTACAAAATCACAAAAATAAAAACAAAAAGTACCTAATTAGTTTTAATCAAAAAAAGAGAGAGAGGTGTTGGGATCTACTCAGCTAGTCTCTTTTCTTCAGACATCAGGTAATGATAACATCTCTTACGAAAATCATCAAACAAAGCAGCCGATGAGATGCAGAGCGGCAAAGAGTTCCAGAATTGGGAAGCAGCTACGATAAACGATCTGTTCATCGCTTCTGTCCGCACAGAGGGTACAAATAGTTCATCTGTACGTCCATGGTCCCTGCGATCTGACCATGGTCCCTGCGATCTGACATATTTGGGCGAATACAAAAATCACCACCGAAAAGGCCTGGCTCACCCAGGCGCAAAGCTTTGTAAACATGGTTACCCAATAGTAGGCGTCTCCGATTTCGTGGTGTAAGCCATCCAAGATTGTGTCGGTGTTGAGTGATGTGGGCCCACCTAGGTACTCGTGCCACAAATCGAACACAGTTATTGAGTGCCACCAGTAAATGTTGATCCAGTCCTTTAGATAAATTTGTGAGAGCTGCAGTACCGTATTCCAGAATGGGGAAGATGAGCATCATTATAAGTTTACGTCTCACGGGTAGGCTAAGTCGTTGGTCATTCATACGTAGCCGATAGAGTGCAGAGGAAGATGTATTCCGAATGTGAGAGACATATGCTGCCCATGTAAGTGTACTATCCAATGTAACTCCGAGGTACCGCATAGAGTGCACGTAGTCAATCTCTGTGCCGGAGACGATGAGTTTTGGCAGCGAGGCTATGTCGAGGCAGTTTATATATTTAGCACTGCCAAAGATCATGGCCCTGGTCTTCACTGGATTTAGCCGTAGTCTGTTTAGTTGACACCATGCTTCTATTCGCTGTATTTCCTCATTAACCCACAGAATAGCAGTCTCTATGTTATGCCGCGAGCATCTGAAGTATATCAAAAGATCATCTGAATAGAGAAGATGAAGGCATCGCTGGAGGCTTCGAGGCAGGTCATTAATGAAAATGGAAAATAGTAAAGGTCCTAAGACACTCCCTTGAGGAACACCGGTCGTCACTGGTAGCCATCTGGATAACTCATCATTGGCTCCCTTAACTGCTTGCGCGCGACCACATAGATAAGAATGGAACCATTGAAGCGCACTGTCTGAGAAACTTAGTCCGCGGAGTTTACGAAGAAGGAGATCATGATCAACCGAGTCAAAGGCCTTGGAGAAGTCAAAAAACACTGCAATAGTTACCATACGATCATCAATGCCCTGCCGTATGTCATCTACGAGACGCAAGATGGCCGTGTGCGTCCCCATTCCACTCCTGAAACCCGTCTGCCTGGGATCAAGCTGGCCGCTGCTGTCCAAAAAGCTGGTTACTTGTTCAAAGACTATTCTCTCAAGAGACTTAGATAAGGCACACAATAAAGATATGGGCCGAAAATCCATCAGATCCCTCGCCCCTTTTTTTTCGCAAGTGGAATAATTATGGAGAATTTCCACATCGACGGAAATTTGCAATCGTCAAGCGACATGTTAAAAAGAAGTGTTAAGAAGTGTTAAGAAGAAGGAGAGAGGGAGGGAGGGAGGGAGGGAGGGAGGGAGGGAGGGAGTGAGTGAGTGAGTGAGTGAGTGAGTGAGTGAGTGAGTGAGTGAGTGAGTGAGTGAGTGAGTGAGTGAGTGAGTGAGTGAGTGAGTGAGTGAGTGAGTGAGTGAGTGAGTGAGTGAGTGAGTGAGTGAGTGAGTGAGTGAGTGAGTGAGTGAGTGAGTGAGTGAGTGAGTGAGTGAGTGAGTGAGTGAGTGAGTGAGTGAGGGAGGGAGGGAGGGAGGGAGTGAGTGAGTGAGTGAGTGAGTGAGTGAGTGAGTGAGTGAGTGAGTGAGTGAGTGAGTGAGTGAGTGAGTGAGTGAGTGAGTGAGTGAGTGAGTGAGTGAGTGAGTGAGTGAGTGAGTGAGTGAGTGAGTGAGTGAGTGAGTGAGTGAGTGAGTGAGTGAGTGAGTGAGTGAGTGAGTGAGTGAGTGAGTGAGTGAGTGAGTGAGTGAGTGAGTGAGTGAGTGAGTGAGTGAGTGAGTGAGTGAGTGAGTGAGTGAGTGAGTGAGTGAGTGAGTGAGTGAGTGAGTGAGTGAGTGAGTGAGTGAGTGAGTGAGTGAGTGAGTGAGTGAGTGAGTGAGTGAGTGAGTGAGTGAGTGAGTGAGTGAGTGAGTGAGTGAGTGAGTGAGTGAGTGAGTGAGTGAGTGAGTGAGTGAGTGAGTGAGTGAGTGAGTGAGTGAGTGAGTGAGTGAGTGAGTGAGTGAGTGAGTGAGTGAGTGAGTGAGTGAGTGAGTGAGTGAGTGAGTGAGTGAGTGAGTGAGGGAGGGTATGGAGGACGGTTGGGTATGGAGGATCGCCCACGGGGTGATAGGGCTCCGGATGAGGCGGCTCATTGAGGGCTGCCTCAGCAGGGGGACCTTCCCCCGTGGGTGGAAGGAGGGCCGAATGGTCCTCCTCCGCAAGGAGGGCAGGCCGACGGGGGTCCCCTCGTCATACCGTCCTCTTTGCGTGCTCGACGAGGCAGGCAAGCTGCTGGAAAGGGTGGTGGTTGCCCGCCTCGTCGGGCACCTCGAACGGGTGGGCCCGGATCTCTCTCCGGAGCAATATGGGTTCTGCGGAGGCCGGTCCACGCTGGATGCTGTCCAGCGTATCCGGGACCTCACATGGGTGGTGGCCTCCCGGGGGGGGGGTGGCGTTGCTGATTAGCCTGGATATCGTGAATGCCTTCAACACCCTCCCCTGTGAGGCGATTAGGGGGAGCCTGGAATACCACCGGGTTCCCCTCTATATTAGGAGGTTGATCCGGTCCTACCTGGATGGGAGGACGGTCACGTATCGGGATAGGGAGGGGACCCAATATAGAAGGGAGGTAGCGTGCGGGGTCCCGCAGGGGTCGGTTCTGGGCCCGACCCTGTGGGCCCTCGCGTATGACGCGGTTTTGCGTGTCGGCCTGCCGCACGGCGTAGGGCTAGTGTGTTAGTTATGCAGACGACACACTGGTCCTCGCCGGCGAGACCTCGTGGTGGAGGGCCATTCGGCTAGCCGAGGTGGGTGTGGCACGTGCCGTCGCGGCGTACCGGGCCCTTGGGCTACGGGTCGCTCCGCAGAAGACAGAGGTGATGTGGATTTACGACCGTGCGCGGAGCGGCCTGCCCCCGGCTGGGGTGCGGATCGAGATCGGGGGGGCCCAGGTTGGGATCGGGAAGACCATGAGGTACCTCGGTCTCACCCTGGACAGCCACTGGAGCTTCCGGGCTCACTTCGCGGGTGTGGGGCGCCGGGGGGCGGTGGTGGCTGCTGCATTTGCACGGCTGCTCCCGAACCTCGGTGGCCCCAGAGAGGAGGTTCGTCGCCTCTACGTGGGGGTCGTGCGATCGGTAGTTTTATACGGGTCGCCTGTTTGGGCGAGGGACCTCACGGCTGGCCGCCGATCGTGGATCGGCGTGGAGAGGCTGCAGAGGCGGCTGGCCGTGAGGGTTATCAGAGGATATCGTACGATCTCTGCGAGGGCGGCGATGGTGCTGGCAAGGGTGATTCCCTTCGACCTCCTTGCGGCGATGGAGGCGGAGGTGTATTGGGCAACCCGTGCGGGGCGCGGAGGCCGGGGGGGTTACCCCTTGTCGGCACGTGAGGAGGCAGCCCTGAGGCTCCGGGCCCGGCAGGACGCTCTGGCCGAGTGGAGAAGCAGATTGGAGGACAGCGCCGGCCATCGGACTGTCGGGGCGATCCTGGCCAACTGGGCTGATTGGCTAGGACGCGGCTGGGGAAGGTTGAGCTTCCGCCTCACGCAGGTGCTCACCGGGCATGGGTGCTTCGGTGAGTACCTGCACCGAATTGGGAGGGAGGCGACGGCGCATTGCCACCATTGTGGAGCCGACCGGGACACCGCGCAACACACGATAGAGGTGTGCCCTGCCTTTGGTGGGGAGCGCGGTGGCCTGGTCGGTGTTATCGAGGAGGATCTCTCGCTGCCCGCGGTCGTCAAGGCAATGGTGGGCAGCGAGGAAAATTGGAATGCGGTGTCCTCCTTCTGCGAGACAATTGTCTTGCGGAAGGAGGACGCCGGGAGGGCCCGTGAGGCCCTCAGGAGGTCCCGAGTTGGGGGCGGGGGGCGCCGACGGAGGCTCCCCCCACCCCCTGCCCCGGTGTAGGCCACAGGCCGCGAGGTATGGAGACCTCGTGGCCATTGCACGTGGCGGGCTGGGAGGAGGTAGCGTGGGGAGTGGTCCCTTCACGTTGCCAGCGGTGTAGGTCCCCCTCCTCTCTGAAGAGTGGGGGAGCGTGAGGTGCCGTAAGGTATAGGTGGGGGGTCCCGGTTGTGTTCATTTGAGATCCCGGGGCCCCCCTGAAGATCCTAGGGTGGACCACCGTGGGGGTTTTAGTCGGTAAGAATCCGACACTACCCCGCTCTCCCCCCCAGGAGGGTGGGGTGTCTATGAAGATTTCCCCACGTAAAAAAAAAAAAAAAAAAAAAAAAAAAAGTCAGTGAGTCAGTGAGTCAGTGAGTCAGTGAGTCAGTTTCCCCTTACTAGGTGTCGCCACCTTGTTCGTGGTGAAGGGGCTTGCGTGTGCCAATGACCCCCAAGGCTATACCGGCGGGGGCGGTGGCCCCCGGCAGGTCCAACCATGCCGGGCTGGCTTGGGGCGAGGTGCCAGACTAAGAGCGACACACCCTCCAAACCCAAGGTGTCAAGACACCGTGCCGAGGGGTGCATGGCTGAGTGGAGGTGAAATAGCGCAGTCGTGAACGGCTCCTCCAGGGTACCTGCCGAAACCCTGGAGTATTTAGGCTTACCTGGGTAAGGCGGCTCTGCCCAGGCGGACCTTTTGTTCCGACCTTTTTCGTGGAGTCTAATAATAAAACAATAAAATCAAATAAGGGAGAGGAGATGGAATTGGGAGGGCGCGAGGTGGGCGCGTTGGGTGGGATTGCTCCGAAGGAGCAAGAGTGGGAGAGAGTGTGAGGATGCGGGGAGTGTTCCCCCACCGGTGGCGCAGGAGGCGCGTGTGGAACAGGCTAGGAGGGACGAGGGGGTAGTAGCAGCAGGGGGGAGTAGTATGCCTCCTCCGGTAGCGCCGGCGCCATCACGGCTTAGGCCGCGAGTGGCCTCAACGAGGGGTAGGACGGGGTCCGCGCTGTCATCTGCGGGCTCCTCGAGGTCGATTGCCACTGTTGGTGCGGGTTCGGGGGAGAGGAGTCGGACTTCTCCCTCTCCTCGCTCGCTTCGGAGGACCGCGCTGGCAGGAAGCGAACCGCTGCGACGAGGGTGGCCACGCTGGCACCCAAAAGGGCATACATCGGGTTGGACAGTGACGACGACGCAGAAGAGGTACGGCACGTGCGGGCACCGAAGGCAATGGACAAAGGGTTTCCGACAGTATATGCCCTGGCGGAGGAAATGTGGGAGCTCCCGCATGCAGATCTGGGCTCCCAGATTGCTGAGAGTGTGCATGCTATAGAGAGGGTGGCTAATACGTCAAAGAATCTAACGGGTGGATACGTCCGTCTCCTGCGGCAGTCGGCGCGTACTGTCCAGGCGGCGGCCGTTGAGCTTGGCAAACGGATAGGGCCACAGGTAACGTCTCCCTCTGCTTCCAGGCTGCGGGAAGAGAACAGCAAGCTGCAGTCACGCGTCAGTGACCTGGAGGGACAAATTCGTACCCTGCGAGAGGAACTAGCGACGCTGAAAGCGGGGGGCCGGGGTCCATCCGCCACCCCCATCGCGCCGGCGGTCGTCCCCGGGAAAAGGAAGGTGCCGCCGCCCCCGGACACCCTCACCAAGATCGGTGAGCTGATTAATTCCAAACTATCTGGTATAAGGGCGGAAATCCTAGGAGCGGTGCGGGAGATGGTGCATCCTGCGACCTCCCGAGAGGTGCAGCAGAGGGATGTCAAGCCTCCCTCCTCGGGTACGGAAGGGGGATGGCAAACAGTCCCCCCTGGCGGGAAGAAGAAGAAAGTGAAGAAGAAGAAAAAGGTGGAGGGCGCGTCGGCGGCGGGTACTCCCGCACAGCCGGCTCCGCCCGCGGGTTCTGTGCGGACACCGACTGTGGCGGTGTCCGGTGCGGGGGTGGCCAATGCGGGGGCAGCACTGTTAGGTCGTGCGCGACCTGTGGGCTTGCCGCGGCCCCTCCGTTCGGCCGCGGTGAGTATCACGCTGCCGACTGAGGGCGCGACGATGACGTCCTATGCGGAGGCGCTAGGAAAGGCGAAGAAGTCGATCTCCCTGGAGGAGATCGGCATCACTGGGTTGCGCCCCCGGAGGGCGGTAACCGGAGGGCTAATCCTCGAGGTGATGGGTTCTGGCGGAAAAGAAAAGGCGGACCTGCTCGCTGACAGGCTGCGGGAGGTAATAGGCGGGAGTAGTTACAGGCCACTATGGGGAGACACAACAAACCCCCCACCACTGTCCCCTATGAGTCATGGAGCGCGCCGCGCTGTGTCCCCCGCACCGCACTATGGCGTCACCCCCTCGCCCATGTGGGTTGCTCTCCCCACCGCCACCCTACGCGGCACTCCCCCCACCACGCGGGCCTGGTCCTAAGACCCGAAACCCCCAGCAGTAGCGTTGCATGGCCCCAGAGGGCGTACCACGGTCGGTAACTATGCACTGCCCATCGGTCGGTAACTTTTTAATTACCCTAAGGAGATAGCGTGGTAAGGTAGAACACGGTTCTTTTTTGTAAGAAATACCCTATATTATACAAGTATCACACGTATTGGCGATGCTTTTTTTCGATACCTTTAGCTAGCGACGGGGTGGCTATCCAACCCCTAATACTTTGTTTGGGGTGAATCCTCCACATACCACGTAACTGTTGGAATGATGGTACCTTCTTTTTGGATCATCTAGCGATGCGCCAAACACACCAGGCGTGGGGGTACCATTGTCTTAGCAGCGTAAACTACTACATGTATCTCTTATTTGCAACTATGCAAAAAATAAGGGCCATGGTGGGGAAAAAGATGGTTACCTGTGAGATGTCTTCGCAGCATCTCATCAGTACCTTGGTGACAATTGTGGATTACAAGCAGACAAATAAAGAAACAGTGGCAATAAAAAAAAGTTAGTGAAAGTTAAAAACGGTTCAAATTCAGCGGTAGGTGCAATATTTTTCTCGTTTTCAATTTCTACCAAAGTTATTTCATCTAATGTTCACCCTGTTTCTAGGATAATTCTGGGGGAAAAAAAGTGGAGAAAAAGAAAAGTGGTATGTATAGCGGTGTTACGATTGTACGCGTTTTTATTTGATTTTAAAAAAGGTTATTTTATATCTGGTATTTTTTTACCTTTATTTCTAGACATTACCAGAAAGGAAAGGAAAACTACGAGCGTTCTCGTTACAGCCGGTTGTTACCGAAACTGTAAGTATAATAATTTTTAGGCATGCACCAGTTTTAATTTGATTTTTAAAAAATGTTTATATATCTGACACCCTTTACTCTTATTTCTAGCACAACCACCATCATCGCAGCGCACTGCAATAGTTTCCCCAACAACAACTCATTACTAGATCGGTAAGTGTAATAATTTTAAGACTACACTATTTTGTATTTGATTTAAACAGATTTATTTTAAAAAAAACTGAAATGTTACAGAATATGGCACCAAGGCGCCCGGATACGCCGCCCGAGGGGGCCGAAGGACCATTTGGGGGGCCGCTGCTTGACGGAATACCGCCGCCCCTCAATGCGTTCTTCGCCCCCTTCCACGAAGGGCAGTGTTTGTTCGGGTGTGTTTACGTACGGGACGTGGGGGAGGGGTTATGCTACGGGTGCATGCGTGAGCAGCCCGCCGAGCACAGACCGCAGTTTATGCCACACGTAATACACCACTTAAAGATTGACCCCGCAATACATCTGCGTGTGGGTATCTGTGCGCGCTGTGCTCGGTGTGTGCTGCACGCGTATGCACCCGGTGACTGTATAGCCTGCATCGCATACTTCTGTGATAACCGGGAGGATCTGTTAAGGCAGGGGGCTGCAGAAGTTCCTCCCCCACCCCGAATATAAATTGTGAGCTACGTATATGTATATAAATACGTATATATGTACTTTTTGTATTTCTTAGTCTTACGCTCGTTTTTTTTTCACACCTGTTTCTAGAAATGGCGCCACGGTCAAGCTGCGAGAGGAACGACGACGGATTCGGGGAGGAGGCGGCCGACAGGGATTCACCGACTCCTGCCCTGGGGGATCCCTTCTACGACGCCATGCATGCGGGGGTGTGCCTGTATGGCTACTTGTATGTCCGTGGATACTTTGAGCTGTGCCTAGATTGCGTGCACACGCTATCTGCGGACATACAGGGGGAATACAGGCCACACCCGATGCACTACCTGCTGCTAGACAACAGTATAGAGTTTCATGATGGGCGGTGCGAGCGCTGCGGTCAGCGGGTCATGATGGAGTACGCACCCGGTTCATGTCCCGGGTGTGTATTCTATTACACACACAATAGGGACAGCCTGCTGCGCTGGGGAGTCGGGCGGGTCGAACTCGGCGAGCAATAAGGACGCTTACACACATATACACAAATTACACAATTACATATTATTATTAACGTTACATATTAATTATACTATTACTACTTATTACTATTACTACTGCTTATACTATATTATACTTGCATATTATTAACATTACTTATTATTATTATTTATACTATTACTGCTTATACTATATTATACTTGCATATTATTAACAGTACTTATTATTATTATTTATACTATTACTGCTTATACTATATTATACTTGCCTATTATTAACATTACTTATTATTATTATTATTATTTATACTATTACTACTTATACTATACTTATACTATTTTTAATTTTTTATATAGCAGTACATTGTTAAATAATCAGCTACTACTAATAAAAAACAATTGTAAACAGGAAATCTCTTTAATGAACCAAGCTTTAACACGTGTATCCCGATTTACACCGGGAATATTTTATCCGACCACCGCCACCGCCGCCATAGATCTTATTATCGTGCGCATACTGGCGATCAGCCAAACGCTTCTTTCGCACAAAAGCGTCGTAGTACTCTCGGGCCATTCTATCGTTTTTCCGCAAATCAGTACTAAATACATTCTGAAAGGCATGCATCCCGAAGCCTGAGGAGAGGTAGTGTAGAAACATCATACAGAATTGGCCGCACACCGTTGACGTCTCGCTCTGAAGCTGCTGGGTGTTCCATCGGAAGGATCGACAGTTCCGTCGGAGTCTCGATGCGTGGTGATGATTCAGCGGTGGTAATCCGTAGCTGTCAAAGTAGTAGCCGTCTCCGTCAGCGTCCACGTACATGGCAACCCAATGTGCTCCTGGCTTCGTATGGTCGTCCGTGTTGGCGATAATCGCAGCGGGTTTCGACCAGCTTCGGGGTATTCTATCAGCTGCGTAGACACCCGTCGTATGCTCCGATATACCGCGAAGGCCAAGGTAAAGGTCTAGCGTGTTCATATATGCGGTCCGTTATTTCGAAGCCAGAATTCAAGACGCAATGCGTTGTTCAGAGCGCAGGTGAACGATCCTCGGCTCTCCTTACAGGCGTGAACGATACACTCGTAATGGTCACGATTCGGCGGGAAGTCCTCGTATGGTGAGTTATCGGGGGTTTCATTCAAATTTATAACTTCCCTTGCCATAACGGTCTGCAGAAAAAGTACGCTCTCCGGACCTCGCGTGTATATGCTCCGCGAAATACCGGCAATATTTCGGAGATTGTTGTATAGTTGATTGTACGTCACACCACCGTCGAACCACTCTAGACCGTGTCGATAACGGGTCATGGTGTTGTTCTCGCTTCTGATCGTCGGTGGTAATTCGTTGAAATCACAGGGCGGTAAAACGATCCAGTGGCCTATGTATTTTCTTTCCACAGCCACGACGCCGATCTCTTTCGGCGCCAGACGTCCCTCGGAGTCTTTGAAGTACTCAATCTCGATCACGAAATCCATCGCCGCGGTGCTAACTCGAAGGCGTTCAACGAGAAACTAACGGCGATGCTGACGATCACAGGCGATACCGAGTGCACAAAAAGACGATGACGCATACCCTAAACTGCTGACCTATGTATTTTCTTCGATTGCTTATCCGCCGTAATCTACGACGATTTGCCGCGAGGCGTCGATCTCCAGAACGTTGTCGTAGTCAGCGTAAACGATACAGTTCACGGTGGTGGCCAGCGGTTCGTCGAAGCGTACCTCAATTCGTACACTACCGTGCTTGATCAGGTTCCAGTGGGTGTTGCTATTTGCCGAGAGATCGGGTGTGAGATCGAAAACGAACAGGCAGTAGCCGTCTGCGTAAGCGCTCCTAGATATCGAATTACCCTCGTTGAGGAAGTGTATACCCGTGCCACTGAAGAGGGTATGATACGCGTCCACGTAAAGGCCGTCTTTGCCGAAATCGGTCTGCTGTGCTTTCGAGGGTACTTGAACACCGTCGACGTACAGCGATAAGAAATTAATACAATAGTTTTTAAAATTGAACGGGTTGAGTTGATACTTGCCATTGAATGCCTTGTTATCGACGAAACCTATTACAATACGCTTAGGTAATTGGCTGAGAATCACGTTGTCCATAGTGCCACCGTGCAAACCGGCATGCATCGTCAGCGCCTTGACCTCTACACGCGTAAGCGGATACTTTGCAGTTGTCTTTGATAGCATTTTAGAATGCGCAATTAGAATACCGGGGCTTCTTTTGGCGCGTCTAACGAGGAGCGTGGCCTCCGTTATATGTAAAGAACACTCGCTCTTTGGATCCATGAGGGAGAAACCGTCTCTCGTGCGTACGAGGCGTGAACGGAGCTCAACACCATTTAATAAAAATTTTTCCTGGTTAAACACATCGCAGTGTAAATGACCGATCAGATCGACCGTCTTGTCTTTACCGACGAACGCCTGCCTATTCACGAGACCCATATTCTTGCCCGCTGTATCGTCCATATGACCGGGCGTGTCGTCGTACCAGAGCACGCTAGAGAGGTGGGACCCCTTAGCGGCTGGCCCATAATTTAATAGCGTCTCTATGTAGGCCCTGTAAGCGTACGCGTTATTAGGCGGTGATACGAGTTTCTGATTAAGAAACACGTCCACCTGATTGAACAGCGAGTGTAGCAGATTGTTAACAGGGGCTGCTTTGCTCAGAGCGTCAGGGGCTAACGCATCCTTGGATCGTAGCTACACGCGTAAACTCAGCATGGTGTGTGCTAGATCGAGGTACTCGTCGCCGTACCCGGCACGACAAATTCAATGGGCGAGTCATCGGTCAGCGATGAGATGGGCTTGTAGTGTACCCACTGCGCGCTCTCTATAGTGGTCTGTGTCGGTGGCAGTGTAAAGAGCTCGAGCTCCGATTTCATACACTCGCAGGAGTGCGCGTGTAGAAAGGCCATGATAGAGGTAGCGTTTAGGAGAAGATATCCAGCACACTCCGCTTTACTTTCTTACTAGCGATCCTACGACGATTTTTGGGTTTCTTGGTTTTTGACTTTATTTTTTTTACTACTTTTTTTTTCGACGCGGAGCAGCCTTCTTCCCCGTACGTCTCTTACGCTTGTTAGCAGTTCTTTAGGCGATGCTCCTTCCAGCGACGCCGATGATAGAGTGGGCGCCGCGTGGTCGTTTTACAGCTTTATAGCCCGATCCTTTCATGAGCTCGTCAGTTTTCGCCTCCGCCTTACGTTTAAGATTCATACCCGATTCGGTGGCCCTGGTGCGAAACGCCTGTTTCAGCGGAGCGCCGCGTTCGCTGACGTCCGTCAAGATATTCATGCCCGCGCGCACCGCCTCCTTACCGACGGCTCGGGCTCCTCTCGATAGCAAAGGTAACACACGCCGAAACAGACCACCGAGAAAGCTACCAATACCATGTCCTCGCTGATAAGGCGACCCCGCGAATACCCGAAATTTCGTGGAATATCCCCCACCGATCTGCGACTCGTAGTAGTCGGTGTAATGAGCCATCAGTCTAGCCGTTTAAAGTGTAGTGTTACGGAGAGCGTCCCTGATTCGAATGGTATAGGTTCGCCTAGTTGATCTCTTATATCGATGTCGATCGTTTGAAAAGTCGTGCGGAGCAGCGGTATATACTTTAACGGTGAAAACGAGAGCACTTTCAGGGCTGCGTAAGCGTATTTGTTATCCGTTTGCAGGGGAACCACACGAAGCAAGGGTGTTTGGGCGTCTCCGGTGATATACGGCTCGCAGACATCGGTGTAAACAAAAAGCATCTTAGGTAGGGCGTTGATCAGGCTAATCGGCTGATCGGCCATCACAACGGGCTGTGCTTTCGATACCACGACCGATTCGGGAAAACCTAGGATGCGCGCCAGAGACCGGCAGAGTCTCAGTTCGTGTGGGTCGTCTAGATCGTTATCGGTAGGGACGAGCGATACGCTAGCGTAACCGCCTCTACAAAGCTCTAATTGCAGACGCCCCTTCATAGCCCTGGTAGCGTTTATTTCGTCAACGAGTGTCTTTACGTCGTCATAAACACCGTGCGCCACGTTAGAACCCGTCATCATAAGACCCACTATCGGTTCTTTGTGGTTCTTCCGCGGTTTGGTGCGGGTGGTGACAATGCCCACGTGATCCCAGTCTTTTAGCGCTGCGGGCACGTGAAGAAAGGTCATAGGGATCTGTATTTCGACCAGAGCAACAGCCCATGCCCCGTGTAAATCGATCTGATGCGGTAGATGCGTGGTAAAACTGGTAGTTTTATTTTCGGGATAGTACGACATACTGCTGTTACTGGGCAGAACGAGATAAAATTGGTTCTTCATTGTTCTTTAAACGGGCAGCCGGTATCCACGAATTAAATTTCTCGGGGTAACCGACCCAGCTGACCAGTACTTTTTGGGCTTTCCCACGACCGCTTCGTTTTATCACACGATCGACGAGAAACGTATCCTTTGCGAGGTCCTTGCGGACTCGAACGAGCTCCTCCTCGTAAAAAATACCGTCAATCTCCTCGCTGGCTAGATCTTCTAAGATGTAGACGGGTGGTTCTCTCGTTGTACCTAGGCGTACCATTTTAAAAATCTCTCGAGTCCAGCCCCCCTCGTAACCTTTCGCAAAAGGGTTCCTAGCGCTACTGATGCGTACCAGGTCACCGACACCGTATTTAGGGGTACGCGGGCTCGCTGTGGCGTATCGCATGGACAGGTTCATACGTGCCGTAGCGGCATTATACATGGTTACGTCGACTGGACGCATACTTATCGCAGAGTGACGTGTCCTGTTGTACGATTCTACGAGGCTCTGAAGAATATCTATGTACCGCCACGTGTTTCTATGTGTAAAGTAACGCCACATACGCTCCTTCAGAGTACGGTTGTAGCGTTCGACGACAGCTGCCTTTACGTCGGGGCTGCGCGCTACGCGGAATCCTATGCCGCGCTCCTCGAGCAGACGCTGCAGTACGCCATTGGTAAACTCTTTACCTTTGTCTGTCTGTAGGTACACGGGTATCATATTCTTACTACGTGTCAAAACCCTCCGGAATGCCGCTGCTACCGTTGCACCGGACTTATCGCGTAAAGGCTCGACCCAAGCGTATTTGTTGAGTACATCGATTATTACAAGTATATACATGTAACCATCGTTGTACTCCTTCAACGAGCGAAGGTCCACAAGATCGGCCTCCCAAACATCGTCGATATTGCTGACGGCGTAAGAGCGACGCTGAAACGTACGACGTACGGGCTTATGCAGCGTATACGCGTCCTGCGCCTCTAACCAATGTACGACGGAATCTCGCTTTACCCTACCCTTAACCGACCGCTCGAGGTTACCGATACCGGCGTACGAAGACGGCTCTGCTGGTGTGTAATAAAGACGCCTCAGAAAGCTATCATCAGCCGACTTCTTCTTCTTCTGTTTCACGGCAGCCTTAACCATTCTAATCTTTTCTTTTTCTCGGTATCGTTGGCTGTACTAGCCGACACGGATCGTGTATGTCTTTTCCCCACGACCTCTTCTGCTTCCCCTGAGTCTCTAAACACTTCCTGAAACGCCTCGCCAAATTCCTCCTCCGTGGACGAGCTCTGAGTCGTGTCGATTGGGCGCGGTACGATTGTTACACGACGCCGTGGCTGATTACTGAGAGGCGTCGTGTTGCTCCCCTCCGTCCATAGACGCTGATTGCCAATAAATTCGCGCGGTATACCAGCAGTACGGAGGAACCGCGCAAACTGCCGACTCCCCGCCGGTCTCGCCGTTTTTCTCTCACGCATAGCGTCATTGATTAAATCAACGATGTTGGCGTCCTGCACGACGGTTCCACCGATACGCGTAACGCCCTGCTTACTCCACGAAATGTGTGGTGAGCCAGCGCCACGCAGTCTACCTAGTAAGAGCCGCGCCTTAGTCCTGTACTTTTGGGGTACACTGGCAATGATGTCGTCGTCGTCAGCATCGGTGGTCTGGTTCCGGGCGTTATCCTCCGCAGAATTGTTATTTTTTTTTCTTGTTATCGCTATCGGCGCGCCTATCCTCGTCGACGTTATTTCGCAGGTCCTCGATAAAGTGTAGATAGCGCTGCAGCACCTGATTGTACATCTTCCACTTTTCGCGCTCGTCAATGAAATTCGGCGAGTGTAGGATCTCCTTCATCGACGCGTCTAATCTGCTTAAGGGGGTCCCAGGGGTTTGTACGGTGTTAACGGTCTCAATGCCCTACTGACTGTACTGATGCGTATGAGGCGCTGCACGGTGGTACTGCTGGTGCACGGTATTCACGCTCTCATGAGGAATGAGAACCATCTTTTTCGCATGCTCCATCTCGCTCTGCGCGGCGTATATCCTATCCGCTTCCCCCTATGAGTTTTGATATGACGGTGCCCAGTATGGGTGCTAGCAGAAGAGGTAAAAAACCGCCGCTCTGAACGATAAGGCGCTTTCTAGTTTTGACTGCTGAACCCGGTCTGGATAAACGTCTCAGCAGCGGTGCGTGTTTCCGTAAGCGCCGTTTCTGAGTCGGTTTGAGAGGTACGTTGCCGCGAAGGATATTCAGAGCGCATTCGCATATACAGTTGACGAGGCGTGGGTCGGCCTCTCGTAACAAGGCGCTGCGTTGTTTGCTGTCCAGGTGGCAGATAGCCTTTAACACTGTGGCGTGCTTCCGCCCTATAGAGCAGCGTGCGCTGGATACCATTACAACCGAATGACTGGTACGTCTCGATCGGCGTACCCGCCCTTTATACCCTTTCGCGGTACGTACACGTAGTGGAATGGGTCCGAAGGAAACACGCACGTGCGAAAGCGGCAGTTATCGGGGGTCGACTGCTTCAAATCGAGTAGTAAATAACCGTGCGGTTCGGCGGTGGCATCGCGGTAGACTTCCTGTACGAAGCGCGGATTTTCAGGAAACACCTGTCTGGCCAGATGCTGTATCTGCGCTCTGTCGCGTGGATTTTTAAATACAACGATGTAGTTGGCGTTCAACGAGATATCGCGCTGTCCGGGCCCCTGATGAAAGAGATTCTGCGTAATGAAGATAACGCTGATGTTCTTATGATGGCTGCCTTTGGTAAAAAGGTCGACCACCGTGGTATTGGACGATTCCCTCATGAGATCGTCGATCATGACGAGTTTCGGGCGTGGGTCGTTGCCGTAATCGGTGTTTTGCGGCAGTCCCTCGTGAAACTCTATAGAGCTCCCGTACTCCCTGTACCCCTCCTGCCACTCTGCATAGTGAAAGAGAACGCGCGCAAATCGCACGTCGCTCATGTCCTCGATGAACCGTAGGAATTTCTTTACGAAAAACGTCTTCCCGCACCCCGTTGGCCCACAGATCATCGATGTCCACGGATGCTTCCACCGCGTGTCCATTATGCCAAATGAGGCTATTTGGTGGTGTCCTTTACGAATATACTGTTACAAAGTCTGTTAGATTTTACACGCTCCCCCTTCCATCGCGGGGCCCGGCCGCGGCGGGCGCGCGACACGCGTGAGGCTCGTGACGTCGCGCGCGCTTGCTAGCTCTTATCGGTGACGTTGCTAGCCCCCTCGTCCGGGTGAGCTCATCGTGCACCTGTGAGCTAATAGTCGCCATGTATGTGTGTCAACCGCATAGCTAGCCATAGCGCACGGCTAGCATGTCCGAAGCGTCGCTGAAAAATAAATAACATGGTCGGGTTGATGGAGTCTTCGGGAATAGATCGATAAAGAGGTTTTTTCAAATAAATATGTTTTTATTATTATTATTGTACAGGCGATGTATATACATTTATACAGGTTTTGTTTGTGATATTAATTACATAAATCCGTAGGGCAAAGAGCCGAAACGACCGTCGCGTCGCCGCTTTTGAAGCTCTGTCGGTTTACACGTTTTTGATTCCAGACGCGTCACTACGTCGTGAAACGGTGTACGCCGTATCGCGTCATAGTGTAAAACGACAGGCTCGCTGGTCTCTCCCGTCACATAAGAGCGTATCCAGTTGTAATTAATGGCTAGACTCGTCGCGTAGTCGATCGTGATACCTTTGACCTTACAGACCTCAGCGTAAGAACCGTCTGGCTTACGCACTCGGTACGCATAAAATTTCGGGCCTCCTGAGACAAAAGACGTGATATAGCTACCAACACCGTACGACTCCAGTTCGTCCGTTAAATCGCCCAAAAGACTGCCGAGCGGCGGCTCGTAAGCGTTATCGGCGTAACGGCCACCCGATACGTATATACACGAGTCGGTGTCGTAATATAGTACACGTCGATCTAATTTCTCGAGATAGTCATATAACTTAAGGCGAGCTTGAGCCGTGGTGTACGCGGCTATAACGACGTTTGTGTACGCTGTGGGTATCAGCGATTCGTTTGTACTACGCGTACTGACGTAGAGCATCTTGTCATCTACGGGCAGAATACTTGTAATCTCTACCTCCGGACACGTAAGCAAACTCACGAGTTTCTGACGACTGGTTACGATTTCCGTTTTAGGTAGATTTTCGCGTTGCCCAAACTTGTCCCGAAAGGAATTCAGACATAATTTCGCGACTGACCGCAGGCCGGGATTTGATTTTATATTATCAGGGTCCAGACGAATACCCTCGACCCGATCGTAATCCTCTATATCCCCCAAAAAACACTTACGTGTAAAAACCACGCCAAGTACAGGTGTGCTGTGTATTCCTCTAATAAAAAGTATTGATATCAGATTATTAAGGCCAAGTACTTAAGTCACTACATGTTTGCCTATTATATGATCTAGCACTGGCCCATCATTTTAATTGTATTTTCGAAATTTCCTATAACGTTTTCACTACTCTTTTACATTACTACTGTTTCTCGTAGTTGATTATGAATTAATGGTTATTTAATAATTAATCAAACTTTAGCTGATTCCTTATCGAGTACCTAGATACAGAAAACTACGAAGCGGACTACCTGGACACCCTGGACTTCCACATCCAGTACCTAGATACAAGAAACTACGAAGCGGAATACCTGGACACCCTGGACTTCCACATCCAGTACCTAGATACAAGAAACTACGAAGCGGAATACCTGGACACCCTGGACTTCCACATACAGTACCTAGATACAAGAAACTACGAAGCGGAATACCTGGACACCCTGATCTTCCACATCCGACACCTGGACACAGAAAACTACGAAGCGGAATACCTAGACACCCTGGACTTCCACATCCAGTACCTAGATACAAGAAACTACGAAGCGGAATACCTGCACACCCTGGAATTCCATATCCGACACCTGGACACAGAAAACTACGAAGCGGAATACCTGGACACCCTGAACTTCCACATCCAACACCTGGACACAGAAAACTACGAAGCGGAATACCTGGACACCCTGGACTTCCACATCCAGTACCTAGATACAAGAAACTACGAAGCGGAATACCTGGACACCCTGAACTTCCAAATCCGACACCTGGACACAGAAAACTACGAAGCGGAATACCTGGACACCCTGGACTTCCACATCCAGTACCTAGATACAAGAAATTACGAAGCGGAATACCTGGACACCCTGAACTTCCATATCCGACACCTGGACACAGAAAACTACGAAGCGGAATACCTGGACACCCTGGACTGCCACATCCAGTACCTAGATACAAGAAACTACGAAGCGGAATACCTGGACACCCTGAACTTCCACATCCGACACCTGGACACAGAAAACTACGAAGCGAAACACCTGGACACCCTGGACTTCCACATCCAGTACCTAGATACAAGAAACTACGAAGCGGAATACCTGGACACCCTGAACTTCCACATCCAACACCTGGACACAGAAAACTACGAAGCGGAATACCTGGACACCCTGGACTTCCACATCCAGTACCTAGATACAAGAAATTACGAAGCGGAATACCTGGACACCCTGAACTTCCATATCCGACACCTGGACACAGAAAACTACGAAGCGGAATACCTGGACACCCTGGACTGCCACATCCAGTACCTAGATACAAGAAACTACGAAGCGGAATACCTGGACACCCTGAACTTCCACATCCGGCACCTGGACACAGAAAACTACGAAGCGAAACACCTGGACACCCTGAACTTCCACATCCAGTACCTAGATACAAGAAACTACGAAGCGGAATACCTGGACACCCTGAACTTCCACATCCGACACCTGGACACAGAAAACTACGAAGCGGAATACCTGGACACCCTGGACTTCCACATCCAGTACCTAGATACAAGAAACTACGAAGCGGAATACCTGGACACCCTGGACTTCCATATCCGACACCTGGACACAGAAAACTACGAAGCGGAATACCTGGACACCCTGGACTTCCACATCCAGTACCTAGATACAAGAAACTACGAAGCGGAATACCTGGACACCCTGAACTTCCACATCCAACACCTGGACACAGAAAACTACGAAGCGGAATACCTGGACACCCTGGACTTCCACATCCAGTACCTAGATACAAGAAACTACGAAGCGGAATACCTGGACACCCTGAACTTCCACTTCCGACACCTGGACACAGAAAACTACGAAGCGGAATACCTGGACACCCTGGACTTCCACATCCAGTACCTAGATACAAGAAATTACGAAGCGGAATACCTGGACACCCTGAACTTCCATATCCGACAC
This sequence comes from Cephus spinipes, assembly GCA_963971525.1. Taxonomy (NCBI): domain Eukaryota; kingdom Metazoa; phylum Arthropoda; class Insecta; order Hymenoptera; family Cephidae; genus Cephus; species Cephus spinipes. The sequence continues at coordinate 14,915,570 of OZ020575.1, read as the reverse complement.
CTGGACACAGAAAACTACGAAGCGGAATACCTGGAAACCCTGGACTGCCACATCCAGTACCTAGATACAAGAAACTACGAAGCGGAATACCTGGACACCCTGAACTTCCACATCCGACACCTGGACACAGAAAACTACGAAGCGGAATACCTGGACACCCTGGACTTCCACATCCAGTACCTAGATACAAGAAACTACGAAGCGGAATACCTGGACACCCTGAACTTCCACATCCGACACCTGGACACAGAAAACTACGAAGCGGAATACCTGGACACCCTGGACTTCCACATCCAGTACCTAGATACAAGAAACTACGAAGCGGAATACCTGGACACCCTGAACTTCCACTTCCGACACCTGGACACAGAAAACTACGAAGCGGAATACCTGGACACCCTGGACTTCCACATCCAGTACCTAGATACAAGAAATTACGAAGCGGAATACCTGGACACCCTGAACTTCCATATCCGACACCTGGACACAGAAAACTACGAAGCGGAATACCTGGACACCCTGGACTGCCACATCCAGTACCTAGATACAAGAAACTACGAAGCGGAATACCTGGGCACCCTGAACTTCCACATCCGACACCTGGACACAGAAAACTACGAAGCGGAATACCTGGACACCCTGAACTTCCACATCCAGTACCTAGATACAAGAAACTACGAAGCGGAATACCTGGACACCCTGAACTTCCACATCCGACACCTGGACACAGAAAACTAGGAAGCGGAATACCTGGACACCCTGGACTTCCACATCCAGTACCTAGATACAAGTAACTACGAAGCGGAATACCTGGACACCCTGGACTTCCATATCCGACACCTGGACACAGAAAACTACGAAGCGGAATACCTGGACACCCTGGACTTCCACATCCAGTACCTAGATACAAGAAACTACGAAGCGGAATACCTGGACACCCTGAACTTCCATATCCGACACCTGGACACAGAAAACTACGAAGCGGAATACCTGGACACCCTGGACTTCCACATCCAGTACCTAGATACAAGAAACTACGAAGCGGAATACCTGGACACCCTGGACTTCCACATCCAGTACCTAGATACAAGAAACTACGAAGCGGAATACCTGGACACCCTGGACTTCCACATCCAGTACCTAGATACAAGAAACTACGAAGCGGAATACCTGGACACCCTGAACTTCCACTTCCGACACCTGGACACAGAAAACTACGAAGCGGAATACCTGGACACCCTGGACTTCCACATCCAGTACCTAGATACAAGAAATTACGAAGCGGAATACCTGGACACCCTGAACTTCCATATCCGACACCTGGACACAGAAAACTACGAAGCGGAATACCTGGACACCCTGGACTGCCACATCCAGTACCTAGATACAAGAAACTACGAAGCGGAATACCTAGACACCCTGAACTTCCACATCCGACACCTGGACACAGAAAACTACGAAGCGGAATACCTGGACACCCTGAACTTCCACATCCAGTACCTAGATACAAGAAACTACGAAGCGGAATACCTGGACACCCTGAACTTCCACATCCGACACCTGGACACAGAAAACTACGAAGCGGAATACCTGGACACCCTGGACTTCCACATCCAGTACCTAGATACAAGAAACTACGAAGCGGAATACCTGGACACCCTGGACTTCCATATCCGACACCTGGACACAGAAAACTACGAAGCGGAATACCTGGACACCCTGAACTTCCACATCCGACACCTAGATACAGAAAACTACGAAGCGGACTACCTGGACACCCTGGAATTCCACATCCAGTACCTAGATACAAGAAACTACGGAGCAGAACATCTGGACACCCTGGACTTCCACATCCGACACCTAGATACAGAAAACTACGAAGCGGAATGCCTTGTCACCCTGGACTTCCACGTCCGCCACCTACATACAGGAAATTACGGAGAGAAACACCTGGACATTCTGTGTCTCTAAAAACTGTCACCTAAAATACGAGGAACTATGTTGAAGCACACATATACATACACCCATACACGCGCGCTCCACATGAATGCTATTAAATACTTAATAATTGTATACGGTGTGAAAGCACCCTTATACTAACTGGAAATTCGGTATGAACAGTAGCTTCACGTATAAAGTGTATTTGACTGTGTTGTGTATTCGTATATTACTAACACCATTCAAAATACAAATAGGTAATGAAGACACAGCAGTCAGCGCCATCTGTTGGGTAAAAAATGCGATGGACCTTCGAAGACGACGACGACGACGACGACGACGACGACGACGACGACGACGGACCTGAAATAAAATCATCTCGCTCGCCATCTCAATACACCCTGATCTCGTATACTAATCGTATTGAATTTAGTGGCAATCAATTCAGAACCCTTGATTCCTAGAGTGAATGTATCAATAAATTTTTCTCACATACAGCCGTTCACAAGATATTTGAGTGGAAACACAGGTACAAGCGATGCTTCGAGTAAAGAGTCTCGGCGAGCCGTGCCCCGTACGGCGGGTTGCCTGTACTTGGCGCGAGACTCGACCGAGTCTCTTGATACAGTTTTTTGGCCTCGTCGTCGTCACACTCGCGCGGCCAGCCGCTAGCTTCCTGCTTAATCTTTAGGAACGTGTTTATGTAATCGGCAAAGTGACCGCCCGTCCGTGTCGTCGGATCGTACTGGGTAATCTCATACTGCCATATTTCATGTATCGTCGTTATTTGATATCCTTTACGTACAGCGCGTCTGACCTCGTCCACAACCCATGTCCCTTCGAATACTCTATCCGCGGGATTCTCGTGTGGGCACGAGCCCTGCAGCGTTGACTCTGCACAGGAACGACACAGTGCGAAAAGCAATTTACCGTGCATACGCACCGGTAACACGGGATGATACAGATCTCGCGGTGGTAACACCACACACTTAATCAAGCCCTCCACGTTATCGATGTTGTTGCGATCACCCGTTAGCTCGCGACAGTCGTCGCCCACGTACACTGTAGGGTGACCTACAGGGAATTTCCCCGTTTTCGAAATGAAGGGGTAGAGGGAGCACACATCTACGTAGTGTATCCTCTCAGACCCCTCGACTTCGTAAAAACTGACGGTATTCCCTGTACGGCCACCGAAGAAAGCATCGCGGGGTTCGAGCGGTGCCTGCGATACCAGCGGGTTCTCATTTAGCGATCTGTATAAAGCGGCCTGTTCAGGATCGTTTATCCATCGGTCGAATTCGCACTCCCAAATTTCCGTCAGCTCGTAACCTAAATACCGAATCTTATCGCTCGTAGCTTGCGTTCTCTCGAAGCGCGCGTCCATGGATCCACCCGTGTGTAGACGACTATCTCTGTTTATACGATAGCATTTTGGGCAACCGTGCCAGAAACAACCCTGAAACTGGAATACGTGTCGCGAACCTGTGGTGGTGTCCATGTAGTAGCCGTCGACGGGTGTACCCTCCGGCAGGCGATACTCCCGAGTGCGCCCTGCGTGAACTATGGCACAACCCAAACGATGCTCCAGCGAAAGAAGCCATAAGACAGCCTCACGCGATTGTTTGTCACCGTATCGGTACCCGCCCGGTGGTAAAATAGCTATCTGTTCGTCCCGCAAAAAGTTTTTCCGAAAAACTCTCGAACACGCCGAGGCTATGGTTGTGCTCTCCGAGAAAGGGCAAACGCTGCCATGCTGAAGAAACATTTCGCGGAAAGAAACGCAATCCTGCCTGAGAATGGTATCGTCTGATCTACAGTAATCTATAAACTCGGTTCGAAAGTTAAACACGGATCCCGCAGAGCACTGCTCGTTGTACCATGCTAAAAACTGATTACGCTGAGCCGGCGACATCGTATCGGGCGAATAAAACTCGAGCGCTGGTAACGGACCGATATAATGCTGATTCTCAGGTGTATTGAACAGATGCGGGAAGACACCCTTTTGTTTCAAACCGACCGCATCCGCGAGGCCAAAGGCTTTCGGTAGTGCACTCAGAGGCATGTGAAAATAATTAAGACTGTCTATGAATGTTACACGGCCCGTCTTCATCATTATGATGCTCGTACCGCTGAGTAGCAGCATCGGCGGCTTTAGGCTTTTTCTTCTACACTTCACGATGTACCGTAGTACAAACTGCGCGTCGAAACCCTTGGCATTATGCGCCACACAGATCACTCTCTGAAACGATTTTCTTTTAGGATCGCATGCGAAATCTACAAACTGCCTTACGGGATCCTCTTCGAAGATGTACTCGTGTACACCGCAAGATGGGCATACCTTCGTGAGATCTGTATCATTTATGCACGCTGTACACACTTGCTGAACGACGCACAAGTTTGGTGTGTGGATACGCACCGCGTCGTCACCGGGCAGCTTCCGTATCTGCTGTGTTTCAAAATCATAGAAGATGTACAGAAAATTTTTTTCAGCGGTAGTCTTTTTTACCGGTCTGACGTAACACCGATGTCCAACGTCATTAACACTCTTGCAGATGCTGCAATACATCTTATCGCAAGAGTGCTTACGAGAGGTTCCTTGAAGAGGTCTAAGACACTGCGGACAGCTGCGAACGGTATGGCACACGCTCTTTTCTTTACCCTTCTGTTTACTAATCAGCGTATTTATATGATTATCGAAACAGATTTGACCAAAAAAGTACCTATGGCACTCACGACAATACAATGTGGGGAGAGCCGAATCGCAGGGCGGTTTTCCGAAACATCTAGAGCATTTGTGGGAACACTTATGCTCTGCCTCGTACGTGTAAGATTTGTTACATGGTACGCAAAAACCACGACTACCGACCGCACCTCGCATATTTAAAATAGGTTGATAATGCTGCGAATTATTATAATACAGAATGCGGAGCGTTTGCGTGGTTTCCCTGAACCGTGCGCTCTATCGACTATCCGCGATCCGTCGTACAGTGGTTTCTCACCGCTGCCTATACTGTCAAACTCGTAAATAACAATGACTATACCATCCGGAGCAAGATACCTTTGAAATTGATCAATTTCCGGAATACCGCAACCGTCAGACGGTATGTCTACACGGGCGTTTGTCACAAGCTCGAGAGCTAATTGTTTTTGTAATTTACCCCGTTGACAGCGTACCGCGTTCCATCGCTCATGCAACTCCCCAGAGCGCACTTCCCCACGTTCAGCGTGCACCATCGCCACAGCGAGCGACCTAGGTAGACAGAGGTTATCGCTATTCACTATGGTCAGTATAGAGCGTTTTTTTACAAATTCGTGCGCTAATCGTACGCGTCCCGTACCCCGCGGTACTTCGACTATACACGACTCGATGACAAATGACCTATTTATCCGGAATGCCTGGGCGCTTTGTGCGACGGATGATATCACGTTCCACACGTCGTTTTCAAGAAAGTCTCGAGCCGGTCTGTACGACAGCCACGCGGCCCCGCACGCGAAACTGTCTGATTTAATCGTCAGCCCTATATAATCTTGCGCGGTATACGAGGTTGTAAGGTACGCGTGTATATCTCGGACGGCGCCCTGCAGCCAAGATACGGTATTCGTATCAGGATCTTGGGGCGGTGGCCTGATAGCCATTGTTATTTCGCGGCCGTCTAATCGAAACCGATTTATGCGACGCGTCGTTTCGGCTTGTACGGTAAACCTATGCCCTGGCGGTAACACGTCGTTATCGCTGACTCCCTCGTTGTCGGCGTCTTCGTCGGCGGATCTCTGCGACCGAAGAAGGGGTCCCCCGCCGGTCTGGGATTGCGTGCCCACATCTAGCGTTTGGAAAAAGAGTTTTTTTTATTATTTTTTTATTAAACAAAAAAAGAAAGAGTATTCGGCTCATACTGACTTCTCATGCCTCACGAGAATTAAACATCGACTCGATGTATGAGAATACAGCGTCTAACCGGTTTTCATCATCCCCTATTTTTTTTTTTAAATTAGCAATTTCGACAAAGACAACTTTAAATGTTAAAGAATATCTCTTTCTACGTTACCTTCTTCGAGGGTATCAGCGGGGCTCAGGGCCTCATCGCGCTCCGCTAATGCATCGGCCGCCTCGTCGGCATCTGCTGCCTCGTACACGCCGTTCCTGAGAACCCACAGCACCGGTTCTTCCGCGTCGTCGGGCTCCTGCGGCTGCCGTGCGTTGCCCGGTGCAACGTGGTCATTGTAGTCACCAGCCTCCAGCGGGTCTACAACTTTTTTACTTTTTATTTTTACACAGATGAGTTTTCAACGGTATCTGTAAATGTATAATTATTACATTGATAGCTCTCGTTAGAAGCGCTGGACATGGTGGAGTGGTCATCCTCATCACCATTGTCATGGTCACTATGGTCGCTAACGGCCGATGCTATTGACATGATCTCATCTGTAAAGAAAATTATGAAGCAAATCGCACTTTTTTTTCCCCTTTTGTTTCCGATGCTGTTTAATGCATACCCCACGTATCGTGGAACGATTCTTCGTCCTCTTCTTCTTCTTCTTCCTCCATCGCCTGTATGTCCAACGCTGTCGATGGACCTGCCACTTTTTTTTAAATAAAACGTAAATTAGCCGTAATCTTTTTTTAAAAAAGTATGTTTTACCGTGAGCACGTTGCATCACTGTCGCCGTGCTGGTGCGGGGCTCCGCGTAAACTTCCTCTATACGATCGAGGCACCCTAGGAGCAACTACTCCTCCTCCTCGGGGGCTACTTCGTGATGAAAGCGCGTCAATTCTTGTAAAATTGATTTATTTTTTTTGAAAATAAAGGCAATTTGTGTAGGAGCTATTGCTGGCAAGCGACAGATACATACCTTCGTGAAACAGATGATCGGTTATAATAGCCCTGGTGATATGACTATCGCGCACTCCGCGTTTGTTGATGCACGCTGCGGCTAGCGAAAGTATGTACGGATCGTTCTTGAAGTATCCTCTTTCATGACCCCTCGCTAGCACGCGCAGAGAACAATGGGCAAACACACTTTTTAATCTACGCGTTAACGTGCGAAAACCGAAATATCTTAACTCGCGACACCACCCCGGTGAAAATAATCTCGGGTTTCCAGGGGTATTCAAGCGGCGTGTCCTGACGAAATCGAGGATACAATCGCGAATATTCCCCAAAGATGACATTTTTTTTCTTTGCTTAGAGCTGGTGATTGATGTAAGTTATCAGACTATCTTCCAAGACGTCGTGATACGAACTAAAACAGGGTACGTATAGTCCGCGGGCGTCTTATAGTCACGGCGATATTAATTTCAAAACAATACCATGCGATACATCTGAATCAGCAAAAAATGGCACGGCTGTCTTATAGAACCGTTATTCGTCAAAAATCGGATAGAAGCGTTTTAATCGTAAATATGAATTACATATTATTGGTCGCTCGTTCGCCGATTGCTAAATATTGCGTATCCGTAATACGGATAAAAAACCCCGGTATAGAGGTGTTGCGTCGGAAGCTGCAGCGATCTGCTGACGCACACCGTTCGAGGTTGCATCAGCATCTCGTCGTCGTAGTGTAGGGTTAGAGATACGAATCATACTACACCGTGTACATAGGTATTTTTTTTACTTTATTTATATTTATCAATTACAATCGACTGGTACCAAAAGATCATACCAATCTTTTACAGCATCGAACTCGTCGATATCACCACCGATAAGCTGTACTCCAATATCTTTTTCGCCACGGTCATCCCGCAGCAGTGTTTCGCAGCTCTCGTCGCGAAAAATTGCCATACACCGTATATGCCGTATGTTGCGTCGGGATGCTGTTCGTGTGTCCATTGCGTAGTACGTCAAATTGCTCGATCCTTCAGCGTGTTCTCCCTCCGCATCGTTGTAAACATCGTGGGGTGTATAGGTTTCCCACGCATCGTCGAGTGCCTCCAGGTACGCGTAAAGACCGTGAGGCATGCTGACCACGCTTGTTCGGCATTCCCTGTAGTGTAGGGGCGGTGGACCATCCCGCGTCGTCAGGGTAACGCACCCAATAAACTCTGTCAAACTGCATCGTTTCTCCAGAGTACGTAGCGCTGTCTCGTATGCACGCATAGCCCTCAGGCACCACAGTGTGACGCAACTTTCGCGTAATCTCTCAAGATGATTGAATGCCGCTAACCAGGCCTGCGACTCCAGACGCATAGGTGCACGACGCGGTAGTTCTTCCGGTGTGGGCCTGCCCCACCTTTTCCTCAATATCGCTAGCTCTGATTTGGCCATAGGGCGCCGATACGTGATGCGGCATTTGGGATTACTATCGTCGGACATGCACCATTCATGTTTCGCCAACCACTCATTGGTACATATGCGCTGCGCGTAAGGGCTATCGTTAGAACGCTGATCGCAGATAAAACCCAGCGTTACGCTACAGCGTGTGAAATCATGGTGTCCTTTATCCAGTATCGTTGCTATAGACAGTTTGGGTAGTATCACGGGTCTTACACCCGACGGCCAGCCCTTACGACAGACCATGTCGGGGTTATCGTCGCCTAGGTCTTCAATGTTCAGTGCTCCCGGTTTCGACATGTATATTGAGGCTAGCGGTACACCCGTTAAATGTCCCAATCTCAACCACTCCCGCACGGCCTCTTTCTTTGGATCGTACTCGGGATTTGCGTACCGATAGAGGGCTCGTGTCTTCGCCCACTGCATACGTCTATGCCTCAAAAAGTCGTTGTCGTCGTCGTCGTAGCGAGCCATTTCTTTTTCTACGGTGGCTGTCGGTAAATTTTTCACTGTAATGATTCTACTGCTTTTCTTAGACTGTACATAGCTGCCTGCTCGCGCGTGCCCCAGCTGCGTGTTTTCTTTTTCACAGGATCATCTTAACGCTGATGCAGATGCACCCAGCAGTACAGTGATTCACGTGAATCACTCGCTATAGGATATCAGCATCTCGTCATCTTTGATACATTCTGCGATATCAGCAGTATCATGGCCATAGGCTCTTTGTTCGCTGCATCCTATGAAAACGGGGTGTGGCTATGGTGGCGGTGGTGGGGGACATGTTCGCCAATATTTCGATGACCTGCTTTTTAGATATTGCCTTAGACAGTACTGCTCAGACCCTCGCACCGATCGTATAATAGTATTTACTACAATCATGTACAAGAAGCAAGTACTGCTGCCCACTGCGTACGGTCTAAACCGATCGTTTTCGAAGCAAGTGATCACCGGCCTCTCTCTAAATCGTTCGGGAAGCTTATCACCTGTAATACGCATCGTTAATCAAGATTATTCCGGCGTGGAGTTTGAACCTACCGAATGGTCCATCATCACCGACCACTTCCCCGTCATCGACAAGTTCTTCACCGCCGAGGATAACACCAAGGAGGTACCCGAGGCTTTTAACAGTCCTATTCTCATGACCACTCATGAGATAGTCTTCACGTACTCATACGGTGAGCGGGCAATTATTATCAAGCCGGCAATCCCTGTGTCTACGGACAACGATGGCTCAGGTGTTAAAAGAGCTAGGGCATACACACCTACGGTTGTGATGAAGAGGGTGTCCTACCTCAATCTCCAGAGGGTCTTGCGCTGCGTAACCTTGCAAATAACCAAGCTACGCGAGATTACCGACAGTGCTAACAACTGTAAAGACACGCTGATTGCGGAACTCGATCGTCGCGGAGATGACACCTCCTCCAGGGACAGCATATTGGGCGATCTTCGACAGACTCTGGAGAAGAAAGGCCTGTGGTCACCGGCGCTTAATCAATTATTGCTGGAGCTGTTGTCCCTGTATAACCACGAGTACCTCTCCTTCGTGCGGAGCACCATGGAGGACCAGAACAACCATGCATAAGATTTATTTTCTTAATAAAACTGTAGGCTTGATGATTCTTGCATAATATATTTTTATTTAAAAAAAAATCTGTTTTTTGTTTGTTTCCTGCACCTCCATCTCACCATATCTTCGCAATAATTTATAAAGCATTAAGCGTATTCTTCTGTACGTTGTTATTCGACGCTACCGCACACCTGCAGGGATTCTCACTGAGATAAAGACATTCTTCAAAGACGACCTGAACCATGAGTACGTCATTGTTCGGAGAATATCTTGAGCATAACATTCTTAAAGTCACGCGGCTTGGGAATCGGGGGACCAGGCCTTACCAATTAATCAGAATACGTTTTTACGACTTTAAGCAGACTCGCGTCAACAATGCGGTAATAATCGAAAATATATTCACGCGCTACAGCTTTATAATATACATAAGGGGCCTTACAAAATACGGTGTTCTGTTTTACCGCGCTACTTATCTCCTTAGGGTAATTAAAAAGTTACCGACCGGTGGTCAGTGTATAGTTACCGACCGCGATATGCCCCCTGGGGACATACAACGCCGCTGCTACTGAGTTTTGGGCCTTAGGACCAGGGTAGCGTGGTGGGGGGAGCTCGGCATAGGGTGGCGGTGGGGAGAACCGCTCACATGGGCGAGGGGGTGGCGCCGTAGTGCGGTGCGGGGGACACAGCGCGGCGCGCTCCATGACTCATAGGGGACAGTGGTGGGGGGTTTGTTGTGTCTCCCCATAGTGGCCTGTAACTACTGGCGGGGACGCGCGGATTGCGCGCCCGGAAAAAATGGCGGAGGTTATAGTACGCAACTTGGACGACTCCGTCACCCCGGCGGAGGTCGCGGAGGCCGTTCAGAGGGCGTCGGGGGTAAACACCACGACGATTAGAGTGGGACAGATACGTCGCCCACCCGGGATGGGTCTTGGCACGGCCTGGGTGCGGTGTCCGGTGGCCGGGGCCAGGAAGCTGGTGGCGGAGGGTCGGCTCAGGGTGGGGTGGACGCTGGCCAGGGTCGACGTCCTCCCCCCCCCCCGGCCGCTCCAATGCTACCGGTGCCTGGAGTTCGACCACGTGAGGGACACGTGTGTTGGCGCCCGGGACAGAACCGGGTGCTGCTACGCGTGTGGCCAGGCGGGGCACCGCGCTAGCCGGTGCGTGGCCGAGGCTCGCTGCCCGGTGTGGAGTGATGCCCACTGGCACACTGGCACACAACCCGATTGCGCACACGCCCAGTTGGACACAAATCATTGGACACAACACGATTGGACACAGTGTCCATTCCGCACACCAAGATTGGACACAATGCCGATACGACACATTAGTTTTGGACACAGACCATTTAGCATGCGATAACATTGGACACATTAGAACTGTGTCCAATCTTGTTGTGGCGAATTGGTTTCGTGTGCGATCTGACTACGTAAGGACGGACCGTGAAATTGGACACAGATAGTTGTAGATAAATTTCAGATAATTCATTGGACACAAAGCCAGCTGCACAATAAGGTATATCGATGTAACCAGAACTCTACAAGAAGTGAGGGAATGTGAACTGCTGTGGTACATTTATAATTAATTTATTATATATCTTCTAAAAATGATCTTCCAATATTTGTAACTTTACAAAGTGTTCGCGTCAAATAGGTAGAGATAATCGTCATCAGGCATAAATGAATTCTATGTTCAAAGTTTCTTGTTAATGACTTGGTAATGCATTTTAATGAAATTTTTAATTATTATCTCAATTATAACATGACAATTTACACTAGCCAATGGGATTTATTCGTGAGTTGAAAGTCACACGTTTTGTAAAGAATACGACTATTGATGAATATTTTATAATAATGTAATAATGGGCCAGATTTTTACCCCGTTACCGTACAGAACAGTTATACGTCACAATACTATTTTTTCACTCATATTTGAATCCTTGATATTGCAGCTTTTTAATATGCATATATGTATTTAAATGCTGTTGGGATAAACTTATGAGCGTTCACTTCCCTATAATCTAGCATGTAACATTTCTATAATAACTTCAACATTATTTCAGAAAAGTACGTAAGAACCTGTTCCATTGATCTCGTATGTATAATATTTGTGCAGCTAGCTTTGTGTCCAATGAACTATCTGAAATTTATCTACAACTATCTGTGTCCAATTTCACGGTCCGTCCTTACGTAGTCAGATCGCACACGAAACCAATTCGCCACAACAAGATTGGACACAGTTCTAATGTGTCCAATGTTATCGCATGCTAAACGGTCTGTGTCCAAAAGTAATGTGTCGTATCGGCATTGTGTTCAATCTTGCTGTGCGGAATGGACACTGTGTCCAATCGTGTTGTGTCCAATGATTTGTGTCCAACTGGGCGTGTGCGCAATCGGGTTGTGTGCCAGTGGGTACCCCCCGTATCACAGAGTGGTTGTCCGAAACATCTAGCACACTTGTGAGAACATTCCCACACAGCACGCTATATTTCGAAAACATTACAACAATATTTCCAATATTTCATTGCGGCAGCAATGTTGTTGATGTCTTTATGTCAAATATTGCACAATATTTCCGGGCAATATAATAAATAAAACTTTCTGATATATTGCTGAAATCATAGATAGTTTTTATAGGTGGCAGAAATATTTTAAAACTACCTATACAATGATTATTTTTTTATTATTTAAAAAATATTTAGCAAATATTCATTCGAACATTTTTTTTCCATATTAAAAGCGATTGCTTTTTAATATTTTTGTAACATTTGAAATGATTCCATATCATTTTTTTTCAAATATTTTAAAAGATGGTACAATTTTTTTAATAAAACGCTGCTAATAAAAAAAAATGATTCCTGAAACGTATTAAAATGTTCGGACAAAACTATGATATGAAACGTTTTGAAATATTGCAGAAATCTTAGTATTAAGTCGTTGTCAATGTGATATGAATATGGTATGATGTGAATGTTTATTCAATCTCGTTATCGTTAACAAAATAGTGCAATTTAAATATGTCCTTCTAATGACATATAACACCTTTTTTTTATGAGAAGAAACGAAAACCTCGATGCGCAGATCAACAAAAATATAGATAGTTTTCTATAATCGCCTTAGCGTACTGTAACGTATTTCTTTTCGTGACCCGACACCGATAGCAAAACTTAAGAGAACGAACTATCTTCGAGAACCAACCTACGTTACCTTCGGCCGTCCACTCGTCGTTCGTGCATCCGCAAGCCAGGCGGGCGCCAGTCAATTCTTTTTTCACCGGGAACTGACGAGCCGGTATAAACTGGGAGTTGGGGTGGAACAGGCCCAACTCCACCAAGAACGAGAGCACTGACGGAACCTATCAGACGAGGCGATAGCTTAACGGATCCTTTCGATTTTTGGGGACGCGTGAAATCGAGAAACGCAACCGTCGGTGCTGATCTTTGGGGTCGCGTAAAATCAGCAAACGCAACTGGATACACGAACGGGAGCGGACGGTTACGGAAATGCACGGCCGCTCAGGCTGCTAGGTTTGAGGTAGAGAGGGTCGGAGTAAGAGTCCGGCAAATAGTGCGAGTAATAGAGAGCGACGAACCGAGAACGTATCAGAACGAATCTAAACTATCTATCGAGATCCCTTCACCAATTAATAAATTGGAAGACTCACCGGAGCTGGTACAGCTAATCCGGGGAGGTCGAGAACTGTATCCAAAGGACACTCTGGTGAGCACTGCACTAAGGCACAGCACTACACCTCCGTAACACTCACAGGAATTCATAGAATTCCTGGATATCGCGAGAACAACGCGAGAACTGTACGATTCGAGAACTTGCTATACCGGAGCGAAACACGGCAAGAAAAACTATCAACAGATAGCACGGGAGCACGAGCCAGCCCGTGACACCTCGGTCGGTGCCCCGAGACAGACTGCTTTGACAATAGCCAAATCCGAGAACTAATCATTCTGATTGGTCGAGAGCCTTTTAACCGATAACATTTCTATCTCCTTCGAATCGTCCCTTTAAACCAAATCGAGAGCGTTCCTTAACGAATCGGTACGTAATTCTGGAGATCCTCCACGGCCGCTTCCCCAGGGCATCGGGCGACAGCTGGGCACCACATCCTTAACTCGGGCAGGAGGTTCCTCTCCTGCCCTTAACTGTATCAAAACTATATCTCCGCCCGCTCTACAGCCCTTTGCCCATCTCCAGCGGGGCGCGGGTATTTCACCCGGGCTTCTGCCGGTCCGTGGAGACGTCTCCGTCTGGTACTCTCCTCTGCCGGGCAACTCGGTACGTCGTGACTATCTCCCCACGGCAGATTCGAGCACCTCGACCTCCACTAAACAATAACGAAATCTTCCGAGAGCCTTGACATATCTATGCGAATCAAGCCGAGAGCGTAGCTTCTGAGCAGGGTGGCGATCCGAAGAGAACCAGAAATCGAGAACGTTATCTGTATCGGTAACCGGAGCCGCCTTGGGACCGTGATTCGAAAAATCACGTCACAACTCCCCACCTCTTAAGGGTGGTTGAGGCTTAGAGATCGAAACGAGAGCTAGTGCAAGCAGATCTGACCGAGAGCTAACTTCCTGATCAGAATATTTTCGTCGGTATTCCGACATGTTCGAGAACTTGATTATATTATCTATTTTTCTTTCGATAGCTTATTATTCATTCCCCTGTTTACTGTCGAGAGCTAGATGATGGCGGGGAAGGTCGAAAACCAGCCGGAGAAATTTCTCCAGCTCGAGAAAATTTACTTTTCCGAATTTACTATTTCGGCCGAGAGCTTGTCAATTACGACATTTACTAATTTACTTCGTGAACTGTGGTCGGTCAAAACCAGTTTCGATAGCCGGTATTCTTGCCCACCGTTATGAGCGAGAGCGAGACAGAGTGACAACAATAACATTGAGGTAGGTAAGGCGAGAGCTGCCTGATACTTCGTAGGCTTGAGAAGATGTTTAAAGATCACTATTCGAGAACTCGGTAACTAGACCCTTCTGTCCTACTTCCGATCGTGAGCTAGTTCTGGCCCTTAGGCCGTACTTAAGTCGTAAACTGAAATCGAGAACTGTTTCAGGGACCGAGGACTCCTGGAACGAGAAAGCAAAATACGATAATCCGAGAGCGAACGATGTCTTACCCACTGGTTACTGTCGAGAGCTATTCAATTAATATTTTGCGGGTAAGCCGGGATCGCGCGAGAGATGTTTACTCTCTCGGCTCGAGAAATGAACTATTATATTTTTTTTTTTTTTTTTTTTTGTAGCGATATCTCTTCGCATGGTCCTCAGACCAAGTGGCGAATTAATTCGAGAGCGGGGAATCGACTTAATTCCTTTCCGAGATCGTTTCCTTTCTTACGGGTGTTTACACGCAAGAGCCTTTTACCTTGTCACGGGTAAACCGAGAGCGGCACGAGATTTTGTTTTCCTCGGCGTGACAATATTATTCGAGAACAATAATATCGAGAGCTACTATCCGTTTCCAGATAGGAATAATTTCGGTATCTTCACGCGGGGAATTTTTGTTTTCTCCACCGATTATTCTCGGTGATTCCCTGTCCACGTGCGAAGCGAGATCTCATAAAAAATTTTTTTTTTTTTTTTTGTAACGAGAGCTGAGGTCGGTTATCCTCGCTGTCGTGAGCCAAGTCTAGAGACCCAGAACTGATTTTCTTCTTCTTCGATAGCACGAGGTTCTACCCGCTGGTTACTGTCGAGAGCTAATTTCTTATTTTGCGCGGGTAGATCGAGATCCCGCAAGAGATGTGTCATCTCTCGCTTCGAGAAAGTATTAAGCATAGCTTATTTCGGGAGCCATAACGATAGCGAGCCTTGTTCACCTGCTGTTTACTGCCGAGAACTGATTTAATATGTTTCGCAGGCGAACCGAGAACGCGTGAGAGGTTGATCCTCTCTCGCCCCGAGAAAGTATTCAACACAGATCGACAAACGGACACTGCACGATGATGACAGGACGCGGACAAACACGAAAGTCGAGAGCGTACGTTACCCTTTAGGGATCTTCGTATTATATCCGAGAGCTGTATTCCGTGAGCTTGATGGCTGTCCATCTTCGCGAGCTGGGCTCGAGGAACCACTTTCCGAAACTCGAGTCCCGTGACTCGCACGTCGCGAACTGAGGCCGGAGGCCTATATTTCGAGAGCGGCTGTCCTTTGACACTCGTATCGCGAACTAAGGGTTTTCACGAATCCCTTTGCTTCTTCGAGAACCGTCAGCCTTCGCACGCACACCGGGAGCTAGGATCTCGGATCCTTCTGTTTCTTCGAGAGCTGCGCGGTTTCGCGTTTCGCGGATCGAGAACTAGGGCCCGTGGTCTGCCCTGTCAACGCGAGCTGCGCGGATTCGCGTTCCACGGTTCACGAGGGGGGACTTGACGTCCTTCTCGATAACGTGAGCTGTGGAATCATAGAGTTCCCGTACCGAAAGCTGGGACTGAAGGTCCCTTCCGTTAGCGAGAGCCGTAGACCTTGCGATCTAGGCCCTAAAGGTTGGGACTGTTGGGTCCCTTCCTTGAACGAGAGCTGAGCGGTCTTGCGACACACATAACGAGAGCTAGGCCCGAGAGCCGGTAACGAGAGCAATTGGCCCGAAGGCCAAGTACGAGATCCAGGACTATGGAGTCCACACCGATAGCTACGTCAGGGTCTCCTTAGGGTTTCGGGCAAGCCCTATCCCCGTTGGTTCCCCTGACAGAACCGATAACCGGTGGCGTCGGCGGACCACCGAGGGACGCCTTAGGTCCCCTTGGTCTTCGAGACCGAGGTCTCTCCGACCGCAGAGCCTTTAGCTCCTCTCGGGGCACGTTTCGGCCGGCCCGCGGAACGTAAGGCCCGCGCTGCCGCCAGCTCTGGCTGCACGACGGACAGGTAGCTAGCGTCTTCCCCTTGCGTCCGCAGCGGCGACAGAAGGTGGTCGTTGGTGGGCCGTGCGGGCAGTCGGAGTACCGGTGTCCTGTCTTGCCACAGCTATAACATGCCCGTTCGAGGGCCTTCCTCCGCGCCGGTTGGGGCGTTGCCCCTGGCCGGGAGCCGGTGGCACTTGGCACCGCGGTGCTTGAGGCGCTGGCCTTCTTCCTGCGGGCGACGGTCCACTCCGGGGTCTTCGGCGGGGTCGACTGTTCGGGCTCGGCGACTCTGGGGGTCGCTTCCCTTGTCGGTCGCGGGTCCACCTCCTCCGGAGCCTTCGCTGGTTCCGACCGTTCGGGTTCCGTGACGTTGCGGACCGTCTCGCTTGGCGGTGGCGACTTCACCTCCTCCAGGGGTGGTCTCAGGGTCTCCTGCGCCAGCTCCTGGATAGTCCGGATGAGAACCGGGGCGGACGCGGCATCCCCGTGTCCGCTGGCCGAGAGTGATGCGGCACACGCCCGGATCATGGCGAGGCTGTCCTCGGAAGGCCTCTCCGCCGTGTTCTTGAGGGCCGCCGTGGCCTCCAGCATCTCGTCGAACCACGATCCCTGCTGGTCCCCGCCCTCCAGTAGCTCCAACTCCATCTCCTCCTCGGGGCAAGAGCTCGCGGGAGAAGTCATTTTCGTTCTTCAGCGCGCCTGTATTCGGCGATGTTTCGAAACGAAGTGACCGAGAGCTTGCCGATTTCGGCTGTCGCGAACCAGGACCCTAGGGTAGGGGGTCCTTCGAAATCTTCTGAAAAACTTGTTTTTCAGAATTCGGGAACCGTTTCGATAACCGTCTTCGTAGGAACAATACCTCGGTGACCGATAGGGTCACCCGGGTATGACAACTCGAGGAGCGTCACAAGCGGGGAACGAGAACGTAACTTTTCAAAGTCGAAGATTCCCGGCGGGGAATATTCGCGACCGTTTACCGTGTTAGCCTAAGCTTCACAATAAAGCGGTAACCTTGCTGTCACCTAGGGGTAACCGCGTCGAGAACGTCACCGATGGGTGGGGATCGCGAGAGGAGGAAATTTGAAATTTCCTCACCGAGAACTTTTCGATAACTGGCGATTTTTGTTTTCCGCAAGGCGATAGCCTGATGCAAGAAAGCGCATCGGAATTTTTCTAGGGTTCGAGAACTATGGCAGATCGGGGACCGATCGCCGAACGAGCGTGACCGCTTCGGGGTCTACGAAGAATCATCGTAACCGGGAGCATAGGTCGAGAACGAGACGTGCTCGGGAGCATCTCGTCGCGAGCAAAAGTAGTCGAGAGCATACGGTAACACACTATTTGCTGGCTGGCCCCACGTTGGGCGCCATTTGTAACGTATTTATTTTCGTGACCCGACACCGATAGCAAAACTTAAGAGAACGAACTATCTTCGAGAACCAACCTACGTTACCTTCGGCCGTCCACTCGTCGTTCGTGCATCCGCAAGCCAGGCGGGCGCCAGTCAATTCTTTTTTCACCGGGAACTGACGAGCCGGTATAAACTGGGAGTTGGGGTGGAACAGGCCCAACTCCACCAAGAACGAGAGCACTGACGGAACCTATCAGACGAGGCGATAGCTTAACGGATCCTTTCGATTTTTGGGGACGCGTGAAATCGAGAAACGCAACCGTAGGTGCTGATCTTTGGGGTCGCGTAAAATCAGCAAACGCAACTGGATACACGAACGGGAGCGGACGGTTACGGAAATGCACGGCCGCTCAGGCTGCTAGGTTTGAGGTAGAGAGGGTCGGAGTAAGAGTCCGGCAAATAGTGCGAGTAATAGAGAGCGACGAACCGAGAACGTATCAGAACGAATCTAAACTATCTATCGAGATCCCTTCACCAATTAATAAATTGGAAGACTCACCGGAGCTGGTACAGCTAATCCGGGGAGGTCGAGAACTGTATCCAAAGGACACTCTGGTGAGCACTGCACTAAGGCACAGCACTACACCTCCGTAACACTCACAGGAATTCATAGAATTCCTGGATATCGCGAGAACAACGCGAGAACTGTACGATTCGAGAACTTGCTATACCGGAGCGAAACACGGCAAGAAAAACTATCAACAGATAGCACGGGAGCACGAGCCAGCCCGTGACACCTCGGTCGGTGCCCCGAGACAGACTGCTTTGACAATAGCCAAATCCGAGAACTAATCATTCTGATTGGTCGAGAGCCTTTTAACCGATAACATTTCTATCTCCTTCGAATCGTCCCTTTAAACCAAATCGAGAGCGTTCCTTAACGAATCGGTACGTAATTCTGGAGATCCTCCACGGCCGCTTCCCCAGGGCATCGGGCGACAGCTGGGCACCACATCCTTAACTCGGGCAGGAGGTTCCTCTCCTGCCCTTAACTGTATCAAAACTATATCTCCGCCCGCTCTACAGCCCTTTGCCCATCTCCAGCGGGGCGCGGGTATTTCACCCGGGCTTCTGCCGGTCCGTGGAGACGTCTCCGTCTGGTACTCTCCTCTGCCGGGCAACTCGGTACGTCGTGACTATCTCCCCACGGCAGATTCGAGCACCTCGACCTCCACTAAACAATAACGAAATCTTCCGAGAGCCTTGACATATCTATGCGAATCAAGCCGAGAGCGTAGCTTCTGAGCAGGGTGGCGATCCGAAGAGAACCAGAAATCGAGAACGTTATCTGTATCGGTAACCGGAGCCGCCTTGGGACCGTGATTCGAAAAATCACGTCACAGTACATATAAGTAACAATACCAAACAAAGAAGTAAAATAATTCAAATCTGGGGAAAGTTTTCGCAAGAGATTACATCTCGGATTCGCTGTCCTCTCTAATTCTTCTAGATGCCTCCTTCTGTTTTTCAGAGCGGCATCTCGCTTGTTTGGCTCTGCAATTCAATATATAATTATATAAATCTTTAAAATTGTTTATGAATGTCTGTCGTATATGAAATTTTAATGTGAAACATTTTCGGCAAGGGGGTAACGTGAAACTCAAAAAATATTTGACGGTATAAGTGTATTGCATGCCCTACATTATTAGTAATACAATATGTAAAATTTCAGACACTCACTCTTCTTGCATTCGACGCGTTTTGGCCTGTGATAGCCACGTACTATTCGCTTCTGTGATTTCTTTATCGGTGGCCTGAGGTTTGTTTGTTCGGACTACTTCTAAAAAGAGCGAATAATATTACTATAATTTGACTATTTGAACAAGAGGGGTTATCGTATCAAGTATAGGAAACCCAGCGAGTTCGAGAGTGTGAGGAGAACAAGAATTACACTTCAACTGTAACTAACGCAAATATTATTGTCCGGTAAAGTCCCAATTACCTTTCAATGATTTGAGTTATTCATTTTTAGGAGTTGAATAAAAAGAAATGATACCATCAACGACAATAAATTCATTAAAATAATTGGAAACTGAGCGGAAAGAGGTGAGACACTGAACAACTCGCTATGGCGCAATGGCTCAAGTAGGACGATTAAGTTCGGGTTTATCGATATCAATTAACTCGAAAAATGTACTCTCGCTATAAAAGACAAAAGAACAAGTAGGGTCACGTTATTACGGGTTTACTGATTAACTATCTTAAAAAATAAATACTTACTTATAATTAAAGTGACCACGTTGTAAAAATCTTTGAATGCCACCTTGCCTTTGTGTCCTTTAAAGCTGTACTCTTCGGCAAATGTGTTGCGAAGAATTTTGGCTAGTATACCTGATACGATACTCTGTATATCGCCTCCATCGATAACTTTCAAAGCTTTAACCTATGCAAATACAATTTCGTATAAGTTCATGAGGAATTAAATTCTCAGAAGAAATGGGTTAGTAACGTATATTTTACCATCGACAAGTGAAAAGTCGCGTCAGATAATTGATGATCGAAAATTTTCAACTGCCCGGAAGTACTAAATAGCAAACCGAGTTCATCTAGATCAATACCATCTATAGCCCTGATCTGCTCACCGGATAGACAATCGCGTACAGCGCTCATATCAGCCTCCACATTTGTTATTTTCATTGTCAATGAATTCAATTTTCGATATACCTCCTTCAAAGTTTCTGCATAGTGTGTAAATATCACACCACTCATATATTTACATACAGTGAAAAATACTTATTTTGTAATGTTAGTTAAAAAAGGAGATTATAGGGATTATTTCATTTTAAAAAAGTGAATTTTTTAAATTTTTGTAACATGTTCCTCATTATATTCCTGGCTTATTTGTGAAGTATCCAGACGCATAGATATATTTTTTACTTTCGACAAATATTTTTGATCTATAGAAATTGTATATTTTCATATTCTTATATATGTTGCGCTATTCCTGTAAAAAGAATGAACAAGTTCGATGCTTGATAAGATTAGAAAGTTGACGTTACTATAGTCTCCCCTAATTGGAAAATGCAAGCATATTCTCTATTATACATACGATGCAGTTGACCGAGCGTAACAGTTTCTGTAGCGATTGATTCCATAGGGTGGCCATGGAGTGAAGCGATAGATGGAGACTCATCTATAACTCTAGGTTTGTTTTGGTTCGATACAGTAACTAGGAAATGGGTCAAGAAAGAGTAATGTTTACAAGTAGCTCGAATAATAATTGATTTCGACAATTTTGAGTAAAGTAAAAAAGTGTTTCAAAATTAACAATAAATAGCAGCATTTCAAAGATTCCTTTATAAATAACATGAACAAATCTTTGAATGCCAATATTTCTTTGGAATATATGAAATTGGTATTATCAATGTCAGAGTGAATAAGGAATCCTTTCTTATTGTAAGTCTTTTGAAGATTCTCCTTAGTATAATAACCATAGAACAGAGGAAAAGATTAGATACTATTATAAGCAACAGCAACAACATAAAATTTGTATGAAGTACTCTTAACTAGTAGTAAAAGCTGGCCTATTGTGGGAAATATGTGAAAGTTTCGGGAGAAAAGTGGCTGAATTAATACAGAATGAAAATGATATTTCTGTTAAGCGAGAATAGACTGATAAAAAATGTAAACAATCATCAGTATTCTTGATAATGTAAAATACTTTCTACAAAATTATGAATGCGAAGCTAAAGCTTGAATGCTCTAAGTATATAAAGCATTATTTATATACCGGGTATGTCTTTCAGAATCGCCCCGATTGTATTTCCTCCTTTAACGATTTTTTCCTGCGATCCTTTATGTTTACTCGATAGATTCCTCTCCCGAGAAATGAACGATTTTTTCACGCTTTTGGCATCGTTCACGATGACCGAGAATGATCGTGTGGTATACTGAGACAGCGTGAATGGAATGTCTGGATAATCTTCCCGTGAGTTCTCTTCATCGGATGAATGTTCTGCTTTACCGACTCGACTGTGCCTTGACTTTCGTAGGGAATCCGCGTTCTCAGTTCCCGATGCACTGTCGATATCTGATATTTGTTCCGCCATCTTAAATTTTTATTTTCCCGTTTTGTACGATTCTGAAATTTATAACTGATCTTATAATAACTAATTATAATAAATAATTGCTTATTTGTCAAAAACGATTTTTCTTCAAAATTTCATCTACTTTCTAAATGTTTTATCGCAAGCTCGTATGCTTCACACAGATGTTCAAATATAATAATAATAATAATCTAGTCACTTTGGAATTCACTTACGTGCGGTGCCAAATATTCTTAATATTTCGCATACTGGCCATTCATCTTCGTTTCGTGATACCTCCAAATTTGCAATGGCTTTGTTGATGCGAATTTGATCTTTAGTAGGTGGCCATATGCACGATTTCTTATCATCCAACAACCATACTGTTGGCACCATTTCTATTCCAACGGTAAACTTGACGATTGTGTACAATAATTCTTCTCGTGAATGATCATTTTTGGATGCGTCCATTTTGATAATCTGTACATAATAATATTAATAATGTAGCAACAATGACTTTATTTTGCACATCGCCTATTGATGTATCCGTATTCGTTTTCGGCAATATTGTATTTATTCACTATAGGTGATGTATAAAATATGTGAGAGTCGAAGTTTCCGATGGCTGGTGCTGCAGCACGGGCTCTTACTTTGTTTATGCGTTGCACAGCATATTTTGAACTATGTGAGTGAGAGCGTGGTAGTTATATATTGCGTCTCCTTCTCTCGCACGTATTGTGCGGTCTACCGGCAAGAGGCGCGTAAACAACGTATCGGACGTCGTTCTCTTCTACAGCTCAGCTCTAACATCGAACCGCGGGATCAGGGCCATACACTTCTCTTTCCGTTATTCGTATAAAGGGTTAGTTTTCCATAAATCAAAGACTATATAGACAATATATGATTACTTATTATTTGTAATTTTGAGATTCGGCTATTGGTTGAAACAATGAAAACAATGGAAATGGCTCGTAAAACACTGCTACGTCGTTATTTCACGGAACGTTTTTTAGCTTAAATATACGATGTTCGTACTACTTTGAGAACGTAGAAAGAATTTATTACTTATTTCCAGAATGCTTACCTGTGGTATGTAATATTTCTTACCACAACACCTTCCTTGAACACGTGTATGACAGGTGTATTTCACTGTGTTTCACTGCTAACGCGTGACAGATCAGATCTGACATGCGCACAATGCCGGCCGCCAAAATGGCGCGAAACATATCGACAACAGGGTCGACCAATAGCATCGCGTGTGATACATGTATTTGCCGTGTCTGTTACTTTGGCATCCGACAACTGCGCTTTCGTTGAAACGAATGCGTGATCTTGCCGGATTTGCCACGTCAGCTTGCCACATGCTCACGACCTGTTCACGAGGTCCTCAGAAAAGTGTCGGTAATTCTGCTTCATTAATAATTCGCCCGTATTATTACAATAAAAAGCCTCTAATAAAACGTGAAAAAAATATTGAAAAAACGTGGTTATATCGGACTCTCATAACCAAGTGTTTTTTTTGGTTCAGATTATTGTGTCATACTTTTTCTTGGCTACTCCCCGAGAGTCTACCCTAATACAGGAAAAGGGGTAAGTACTGAAGCTTCAATAATATCAACAGATGCATGTAGAGGAAACGGCGTTAATGTGTGTTAAGAAAGTAGAACCGGGATCGCTTAAATAAATGGTTGTTTCACTTCTTTTGGTTTTTGTCCTTTACTTTATTTACTACTCGTGCTTCTTACATTTATGATCGTGATACATGTGCTAGATACATGTGCCTCTCGCTTCGGCTCTCTCTATCGCTACCTCCTTCGGCTCTTTCTATTCTCCGCCTCACTTCCGTCTCTCCCACACGATCTCTCTCGCCCCTCTTCTGATGCGCACGCATCTAGGCACAGTTAATACTTGTTTCGTATACGTTAGCAGAGAAACTTACCTATATCTTAACACACCTCCTTAAGTTTTCTGCTTTATGCTCTTTAAACTATTTTTAATAGCGATCTTAATTTTTCGAACTTTATTTTCCCTAGAGCCTTCGTCAACATATCGGCAATATTATTTTCGGAATCTACTTTTACGATTTCGATTTCCCTTTTTTCATAACATTCATTTACGAAGTGGTAGTGCACTTCGATGTACTTTGAATTTTTCGTCATGTTTCCAAATTTTGCTATCGCAATGGCTCCCGAGTTGTCTTCGTAAACTTTTATTGGTTTGTCGAATATTATTCTAAAGTCTTTCAACACGTTTCTTATTACTATGATTTCGCTAACTGCTTCTGATAGAGCTACATACTCCGCAGCTGTTGACGATTTTGTCACACTGCCCTGTTTTCGGGCTTTCCAATATATTACGTTTCGAAAAAGTCGTATTATGAATCCTGTTGTTGATTTTCTGTCTTGTTTATCTCCCGCCCAGTCAGCGTCGACAAAACAGTCCATAACGTTTGTGTTTAAGTCTCTTTTGTACGTTAACTTTAGTTCTCTGGTCGAATACAAATATTTTAAAATTCTTAGTGCATATTTATAATGAGTCTCGTCGTAGCTATTTTGAAAACGACTTAGATAGTTTACACTATAACTCACATCTAATCTTGTTCCAGTACTTATATATAGTAGTAGATACACACCACTCCTGGGCGTCACAACAAACCCCCACCACAGTCCCCGATGAGTCATAGAGTGCACCGCGCTGCGGTCCCCCGCACCGCACTATGGCGCCAGCCCCTCGTCTATGTGCTCAGCGCTCCCCTCCACCTGCGACACGGTGGTGGACCCCCCACCACGCAGTCCCGGTCCTAAGACCCGAAACTCAGTAGCAGCGGCGTTGCATGCCCCCAGGGGCCTATCACGGTCGGTAATTATACACTGACCGCCGGTCGGTAACTTTTTTTAATTACCCTAAGGGGGGGTAACATGGTAAAGTAGAACACAGCTGTTTTTTTGTAAAAAATACCTTATAATATAGAGGTATCGTATACACCGCCGTTTATTTTTCGATACTTTTAACTATCGATGATATCCAACCCCTAATATTTTTGGGGATGAACCCTCCACATACAACGTAGCTGCTTCTGGAATGCTGGGGCCCCTCTTTCGCTCAATCTAGCAAACGATGCGCAAATACGGCTGCCGTGGGGGTACCTTTGTCTTGACCAGCCCTATGAAATCCCGGCCAGCGTAAACCCCTACTACGGGTATCTCTTATTTGCAACTATGCAAAAATTTATGGTCATGGCGGGGGAAAAAGACGGTGACCTGTGAACCATCTTCGCAGCATCTTGTCAGTACTGTGACAACGAGCAGTAGGTGAAAGTAGAAAATAAAAAAAAGAATAAGTGCTATTACTGCTATTGGATCGGTAAGTGTAATAAGACTATACGTTTTTTTTTGTTTTTTATTTGCTTTAAATAAATACACCTTTTATTTGATTTTAAAAATGTATCGCACAATTCTCACCTTTGCCCTTATTTCTGGACGACTTGTAATTGGCGCAAGGAGAAAATGCCAGTAATAAGGAAGGCGGACGTGGAAGGGATCAAGGATGGACCCACAGAGGTTATCTTGGCACAGTTTTACACCCCAAGCAACTTCCACATTAGGCTACGAAGAAATTCCGGGAGAATGGAGGAAATTCGACAAAAGATCACGCAGGAAAGAAAACAACGAATGAATCCGCGAACAATCAGGATCGGTGAAGGGTGCCTGATCAGAGAGGAAAACACGTGGTTCCGAGCAACCATACAAGTGGCCGAGGACAACCTGGTGACCGTAAAACTGGTAGACTTTGGTGAATATATCAGAATCCCGCGAAAGGCGATATTTCATATCTCAGAAGAACTTGCTGGCATACCAGAAATGACCATCCCTGTGGGGTTAGACAGAATACGCCCACCCAAGGGTGCAAGGTGGTCACGTGAGACATGTACATGGTTGTGGGATCTTCTGCAAAAACGGGCCTACTTTTTCGCCAGTTCGATGCGAAGGGACGCACCGAATGCTGCATGCTGGATAAATGCCCGTATCGCACCACAGGGAATGCCGTTAGGCCATTTTATGGTAAACAAAAAAATGGCCAGATCCGGATATCCGGATATGGAGGAGATAGATCCGGACGACGTCTTCCTGGGAACCGACAGCGAGCCCGAAGGAGAGGCAACGGATGAGGAAGACGACGGATACGCCTCGACGCAGGAGGAAAGAAGAAGAATAAGAGAAGTGTGATAGAAAAACGAACAAGTACTTTTTTTGTCTTACTTACTGAATAATTGATTAGATATATATATACGCACATTATGTCTGTTATTCCTTTTTATTATTATATTTTAATTATTTATACATATATATTTATCACTTTTTTTTTTTGCTTACATATATATATACACATATTATTATTACTATTATATTAAATACACATATCGCGCCTTATTATTACTGTTTCTATAACATAAATACAATAAATACAAGTAATACATAAAAAAAAGGGAAGCATTAACGCATGTATCCGGATTTACACAGTGAATACTGTATCCTACCACCACCACCGCCGCCGTAGATCTTGTTATCGTGCGCATACTGGCGATTAGCCAAACGATTCTTTCGCACAAACGCGTCGTAATACTCTCTGACGATTCTATCGTTTTTCCGCAAATCACCACTAAACACATTCTGGAAGGCATGCATCCCGAAGCCGGAAGAGAGGTAGTGTAGAAACATCATGCAGAACTGGCCGCACACCGTCGACGTCTCGCTCTGAAGCTGCTGAGCGTTCCATCGGAAGGATCGACAGTTCCGTCGTAGTCTCGATGCATGGTGATGATTCAGCGGTGGTAATCCGTAGCTGTCAAAGTAGTAACCGTCTCCGTCAGCGTCCACGTACATGGCAACCCAATGCGCTCCTGACTTCGTATGATCGTCCGTGTTGGCTATAATGGCAGCGGGTTTCGACCAGTTTCGGGGTATTCTATCAGCTGCGTAGACACCCGTCGTATGAGGTGATATACCGCGAAGACCGAGGTAAAGGTCTAGCGTGTTCATATATGCGGTCCGTTATTCCGAAGCCAAAATTCAAGGCGTAAGGCGTTGTTCAGAGCACAGGTAAACGATCCCCGGGTTTCCTTACAGGCGTGAACGATGCACTCGTAATGGTCACAATTCGGTGGGAAGTCCTCGTATGGTGAGTTATTGGGGGTTTCATCCAAATTTATAACCTCCCGGGTCATAACGGTCTGCAGAAAAAGTACGCTTTCTGAGCCCCTCGTGTATATGCACCGTGAAATACCAGCTATATTTCGGAGATTGGTGTATAACTGCTTGTATGTTACACCACCGTCGAACCACTCTAGGCCGTGTTGATAGCGGGTCATGGTGTTGTTCTCGCTTCTGATCGCCGATGGTAATTCGTTGAAATCGCAGGGCGGTGAAACGATCCAGTGGCCTATGTATTTTCTTTCCACAGCCACTACGCCGATCTCCTTCGGAGCCAGATGCCCCTCGGAGTCTTTGAAGTATTCGATTTCGATGACAAAATCCATGGTCGTGATGCTAACTCGAAGGCGTTCAACGAGAAACTAACGGCGATGCTGATGATCACTCACGATACAGGGTATCCAAAAGATGATGACGCAGACCCCAAACTGCTGACCTATGCATTTTCTTCGATTGTTTAGCCACCGTAATCTACGACGATTTGCCGCGCAGCGTCGATCTCCAAAACGTTGTCGTACTCTGCGTAGACGATACAGTTCACGGTGGTGGCCAGCGGTTCGTCGAAGCGTACCTCGATTCGTACACTACCGTGCTTGATTAGATTCCAGTGGGTGTTGCTATTTGCCGAGAGATCGGGTGTAAGATCAAAAACGAACAGGCAGTAACCGTTTGCGTAAGCGTTCCTAGATATCGAATTACCCTCGTTGAGGAAGTGTATACCCGTGCCGCTGAAGAGGGTGTGATACGCGTCCACGTAAAGACCGGCTTTGCCGAAATCGGTCTGCAGTGCTTTCGAGGGTACTTGAACACCGTCGACGTACAGCGATAAGAAATTAATACAATAGTTTTTAAAATTGAACGGGTTGAGCTGATAGTTGCCGTTGAAGGCCTTATTATCGACGAAACCTATTATAATACGCTTAGGTAATTGGCCGAGAATCACGTTGTCCATAGTGCCACCGTGCAAACCGGCATGCATCGTCAGTGCCTTGACCTCTACACGCGTAAGCGGATACTTTGCAGTTGTCTTTGATAGCATTTTAGAATGCGCAATTAGAATACCGGGGCTTATTCTGGCGCGTCTAACGAGGAGCGTGGCCTCCGTTATATGTAAAGAACACTCGCTCTTTGGATCCATGAGGGAGAAACCGTCTCTCGTGCGTACGAGGCGTAAACGTAGCTCAACACCATTTAATAAAAATTTTTCTTGGTTAAACACATCGCAGTGTAAATGACCAATCAGATCGACCGTCCTGTCTTTACCGACGAACGCTTGCCTATTCGCGAGGCCTATATTCTTGCCCGCTGTATCGTCCATATGGCCGGGCGTATCGTTGTACCAGAGCACGCTCGAGAGGTGCGACCCCTTAGCGGCGGGCCCGTAATTTAATAGCGTCTCTATGTAAGCTCTGTAAGCGTACGCGTTATTAGGCGGTGATACGAGCTTCTGATTAAGAAATACGTCCACCTGATTGAATAGCGAGTGTAGCAGGTTGTTAACAGGGGCCGCTTTGCTCAGAGCATCCGCTGCTGACGCATCCTTGGAGCGCAGCTGTACGCGTAAACTCAGCATGGTGTGTGCTAGATCGAGGTACTCATCCCCGTTACCCGGCACGACAAATTCAATGGGCGAGTCATCGGTCAGCGATGAGATAGGTTTATAGTGCACCCACTGAGCGTTCTCTATAGTAGTGTGCGTCGGTGGTAATGTAAAGAGCTCGAGCTCCGATTTCATGCACTCGCACGAGTGCGCGTGTAGGAAGGCCATGATAGAGGTATCGTTTAGGAGAAGATATCCAGCACACTCCGCTTTACTTTCTTACTAGCGATCCTACGACGATTTTTGGGTTTCTTGGTTTTTGACTTTATTTTTTTTACTACTTTTTTTTTCGACGCGGAGCAGCTTTCTTCCCCGTACGTCTCTTGCGCTTGTTAGCAGTTCTTGAGGCGATGCTCCTTCCAGCGACGCCGATGATAGAGTGGGCACCGCGTGATCGTTTTACAGATTTATAACCCGATCCTTTCATGAGCTCGTCAATTTTCGTCTCCGCCTTACGTTTAAGATTCATACCCGATTCGGCGGCCCTGGTGCGAAACGCCTGCTTGAGCGGAGCACCGCGTTCGCTGACGTCTGTTAAGATATTCATACCAGCGCGCACCGCTTCCTTACCGACTGCTCGGGCCCCCCTCGATAGTAGGGGTAGCACGCGCCGAAAAAGACCACCGAGAAAGCTACCGATACCATGACCCCGCTGATGCGGCGACCCCGCGAACACCCGGAATTTCGTGGAATATCCCCCGCCTATCTGCGAATAGTAGTAATCGGTGTAATGAGTCATCACTCTAACCGTTTAAAGTGTAGTGTTACGGAGAGCGTTCCTGATTCAAAT
The DNA here is from genome assembly GCA_963971525.1 of Cephus spinipes. Taxonomy (NCBI): domain Eukaryota; kingdom Metazoa; phylum Arthropoda; class Insecta; order Hymenoptera; family Cephidae; genus Cephus; species Cephus spinipes. The sequence continues at coordinate 14,885,887 of OZ020575.1, read as the reverse complement.
GGTATGGGGTCGCCCAGGTGGTCTCTTATATCGATGTCGATCGTTTGAAAAGTCGTACGGAGTAGCGGTATGTACTTTAACGGCGAAAACGAGAGCACTTTTACAGCCGCGTACGCGTATTTGTTATCTGGCTGTAGGGGTACCACGCGGAGCAGGGGCGTTTGGACGTCTCCGGTGATATACGGCTCGCAGACATCCGTGTAAACGAAAAGCATCTTGGGTAGGGCGTTGATCAGACTAGCCGGTTGATCGGCCATCACGGGGGATTCTGCTTTCGATACCACGACCGACTCGGTAAAGCCAAGGATGCGAGCCAGAGAGCGGCAGAGTCTCAGCTCGTGCGGGTCGTCTAGATCGTTATCGGTAGAGACGAACGATACGCTCACGTAACCACCTCTGCAGAGCTCTAGTTTCAGACGGCCCGTCATAGCCGTGGTAGCGTTTATTTCGTCACTGAGGGTCTTTACGTCATCGTAAACACCGTGCGCTACGTTAGAACCCGACACTATAAAGCCGGTTAGCGGTTCTTTGTGGTTCTTCTGCGGTTTGGTACGGGTAGTGACCACGACCACGTGATCACAATCTTTTAGCGCCACCGGCACGTGCAGGAAGGTCATAGGAAACTGTATTTCAACCAGAGCAACAGACCATGCCCCGTGTAAATCGATCTGATGCGGTAGATGTGTCGTAAAACTGGTAGTTTTATTTTCGGGATAGTACGACATACTGCTGTTACTGGGAAGAACGAGATAAAATTGGTCCTTCATTGTTCTTCAAGTGAGATACCGGTATCCACGAATTAAATTTCTCGGGGTAACCGACCCAGCTGACCAGTACTTTTTGGGCTTTCCCACGACCGCTTCGTTTTATCACACGATCGACGAGAAACGCGTCCTTTGCGAGGTCCTTGCGAACTCGAACGAGCTCCTCTTCGTAAAAAATACCGTCAGACTCCTCTCCGGCGAGATCTTCTAAGATGTAGACCGGTGGTTCCCTCGTTGTACCTAGGCGTACGATTTTAAAAATCTCTCGAGTCCACCCACCCTCGTAACCTTTCGCAAAAGGGTTCCTAGCGCTACTGATGCGTACCAGGTCGCCGACACTGTATTTAGGGACACGCGGGCGCGCTGCGGCGTATCGCATAGATAGGTTCATACGAGCCTTAGCGGCATTATACAGGGTTACGTCAACCGGGCGCATTCTTATCGCGGAGTGGCGTGTCCTGTTGTATGAGTCCACGAGATTCTGAAGAATATCTATGTACCGCCGAGTGTTTCTATGTGTAAAGTAGCGCCACATACGATCCTTCAGAGTACGGTTGTAGCGTTCGACGACAGCTGCCTTTACGTCGGGGCTGCGCGCTACACGGAATCCTATACCAAGCTCCTCGAGTAGACGCTGCAGTACACCGTTGATAAACTCTTTACCTTTGTCTGTCTGTAGGTACATGGGTATCCTATTCTTACTACGTGTCAAAACCCTCCGGAATGCCGCGGCTACCGTCGCACCGGTCTTATCGCGTAAAGGCTCGACCCAAGCGTATTTGCTGAGTACATCGATTATTACAAGTATATACGTGTAACCATCGTTGTACTCCTTCAACGATCGAAGGTCCACAAGATCGGCCTCCCAAACGTCGTCGATATTGCTGACGGTGTAAGAGCGACGCTGAAACGTATGTCGCACGGGCTTATGCAACGTATACGCGTCCTGCGCCTCTAACCAACGCGTGACGGAATCTCGTTTTACCCTGCCCCTAGCCGCTCGCTCTAGGTTACCGATACCGGCATACGAAGACGGTTCTGCTGGCGTGTAATAAAGACGCCTCAGAAAGCTATCATCAGCCGATATCTTTTTCTTCTTCCGTTTCACGGCAGCCTTAACCATTCTAATCTTTTCTTTTTCTCGCTATCGGTGGTTGTACCGGCCGACGCGGATCGCGTATATTTTTTTCCCACGCGCTCTTCTTCCCCGGAGTCTCTAAACACTTCCTGAAACGCCTCGCCGAATTCCTCCTCTGTAGACGAGCTCTGAGTCTGCCCGATTGGGCGCGGTACGATTGTTACACGGCGCGGTGTCTGATTACCGAGAGACGTCGTGTTGCTCCCCTCCCTCCATAGACGTTGATTGCCGATATATTCGCGCGGTATACCTGCAGTACGGAGGAACCGCGCAAACTGGCGACTCCCCGCCGGTCTCGCTGTTTTTCTCTCACGCATAGCATCGTTGATTAAATCCACGATGTTGGCGTCCTGCACGACGGCGCCGCCGATACGCGTAACACCCTGTTTACTCCACGAGATGCGTGGCGAACCAGCGTTGCGCAGCCTTCCTAGTAAAAGCTTAGCCTTAGCTCTGTACTTTTGGGGTACGCTAGCGATGATGTCGTCGTCGCCATCGTCGGTCAAACTCCTGACATTATCCTCCGCAGAACTGTTATTTTTTTTCTTGGCATCGTTATCGCCCCGCCTATCCTCGTCGACGTTATTTCGCAGATCCTCGATAAAGTGTAGATAACGCTGCAGCACCTGATTGTACATCTTCCACTTTTCGCGCTCGTCGATGAAATTCGGTGAGTGCAGGATCTCCTTCATGGATGCATCTAATCTGCTTAAGGGGGTCCCGGGGGTCTGCACGGTGTTTACGGTGTCGACACCCTGCTCCTGCTGCTGCTGCTGCTGGTGGTGGTGGGATGTATGAGGCATTTTCCTGTAGTGCTGCTGCTCCACGCTCTCCTGAGGGATTAGAACCATCTTTTTGGCATGCTCCATCTCGCTCTTCGCGACGTATACCCCTAGCCGCCTCCCCCTATGAGTTTCGAAATGACTGTGCCTAGTATGGGTGCTAGCAGAAGAGGTAAAAAACCGCCGCTCTGAACGATAAGCCGTTTTCTAGTTTTGACGGCCGAACCCGGTCTGGATAAACGTCTCAACAACGATGCGTGTTTTCGTAAGCGGCGTTTCTGCGTCGGCTTGAGAGGCACGTTACCGCGAAGAATATTCAGAGCACATTCGCATATACAATTGACGAGTCGTGAGTCGGCCACTCGTAACAAAGCGCTACGCTGTTTGCTATCCAGATGGCAAATAGCCTTTAGCACTGCGGCGTGTTTGCGCCCTATAGAGCAGCGTGCGCCGGATACCATTACAACCGAATGACTGGTACGTCTCGATCGGTGTACCCTCCCTTTATACCCTTTCGCGGTACGTACACGTAGTGGAACGGGTCCGAAGGAAACACGCAAGTGCGAAAGCGGCAGTTATCGGGGGTCGACTGCTTCAAATCGAGTAGTAGATAACCATGTGGTTGCGCCGTGGCATCGCGGTAGACTTCCTGTACGAAGCGTGGATTTTCAGGAAACACCTGTCTGGCCAGATGCTGTATCTGCGCTCTGTCGCGCGGATTTTTAAATACAACGATGTAGTTGGCGTTCAACGAGATATCGCGCTGTCCGGGCCCCTGATGAAAGAGATTCTGCGTAATGAAGATAACGCTGATGTTCTTATGATGGCTGCCTTTGGTAAAAAGGTCGACCACCGTGTTATTGGACGATTCCCTCATGAGATCGTCGATGATGACGAGTTTCGGGCGTGGGTCGTTGCCGTAATCGGTGTTCTGCGGCAGTCCCTCGTGAAACTCTATAGCGCTCCCGTACTCCCTGTACCCCTCCTGCCACTCTGCATAGTGAAAGAGAACGCGCGCTAATCGCACGTCGCTCATGTCCTCGATGAACCGTAGGAATTTCTTTACGAAAAACGTCTTCCCGCACCCCGTTGGCCCACAGATCATCGACGTCCACGGGTGCTTCCACCGTGTGTCCATTATGCCAAATGAGGCTATTTGGCGGTGTTCTTTACGAATATACTGTTAAAGAGTCTGCTGGATTTTACACGCTCCCCCTTCCATCGCGGGGCCCGGCCGCAGCGGGCGCGCGACACGCGTGAGGCTCGTGACGTCGCGCGCGCTTGCTAGCTCTTATCGGTGACGTTGCTAGCCCCCTCGTCCGGGTGAGCTCATCGTGCACCTGTGAGCTAATAGTCGCCATGTACGTGTGTCAGCCGCATAGCTAGCCATAGTGCACTGCTAGCATGCCCGAAGCGCCACTGAAAAAATAAATAACATGGGCGGGTTGGTGGAGCCTTCGGGAATAGATCGATAAAGAGGTTTTTTGTTTTTCAAATAAATATGTTTTATTATTGTACAGGCGATGTATATACATTTGTACATTTTTTTGGTAATATTAGTTACATAAGACTGTACGGTAAAATATTGTTCAGGGTTGTATATACATTTGTACAATTTTATGGTAATACTAGTTATATAAAGCCGTACGGTAAGGATCCGAAACGACCGTCGCGCCGCCGTTTTTGAAGTTCGGTCGGTTTGCACGTTTTTGATTCGAGGCGTGTAACTACGTCGTGAAACGGCGTACGACGTATCGCGTCGTAGTGTAAAACAACAGGCTCGCTCGTCTCTCCCGTTACATAAGACCGTATCCAGTCATAATTAATGGCAAGACTCGTCGCGTGGTCGATCGTGATACCTTTGACTTTGCAGACCTCTGCGTGAGAACCGTCTGGCTTACGTACCCAGTACGCGTAAAATTTCGGGCCTCCCGATACAAAAGATGTGATATAACTACCAATACCATACGACTCCAGCTCGTCCGTTAAATCGCCTAAAAGACTGCCGAGCGGCGGCTCGTAAGCGTTATCGGCGTGACGGCCACCCGATACGTATATACACGAGTCGGTGTCGTAATATAGTACACGGCGATCTAATTTTTCGAGATAGTCATATAACTTAAGACGAGCTTGAGCCGTGGTGTACGCGGCTATAACGACGTTTGTGTACGCTGTGGGTATCACCGATTCGCTCGTGCTACTCGTGTTGACGTAGAGTATTTCGTCATCTACGGGTAAAATACCCGTAATTTCGACCTCCGGGGACGTAAGCAAACTCACGAGCTTCTGACGAGTCGTTACGATTTCCGTTTTAGGTAGATTTTCGCGCTGCCTGAACTTGCCCCAAAAGGAATTCAAACATAGTTTGGCGACTGCCCGCAGACCGGGATTTGATTTTATGTTAGCAGGGTCTAGTCGAATACCCTCGACCCGATCGTACTCCTCTACATACAGCTTCTTTGACTCGTCATCGCTGCACTCACGCGGCCACCCGCTAGCCTCCTGCTTAATCTTCAGGAATGTATTTATGTAGTCGGCAAAGTGACCGCCCGTTCGCGTGGCCGGATCGTACTGGGTGATCTCGTATTGCCATATCTCGTGTATCGCCGTTATTTGATACCCTTTACGTACAGCACGTCTAACCTCGTCCACAACCCATGTCCCTTCGAATACTCTATCCTCAGGATTCTCGTGAGGACACGAGCCCTGCAGCGTTGACTCTGCACAGGAACGACACAGTGCGAAAAGCAATTTACTGTGCATGCGCGTCGGTAGCACTGGGTGATACAGATCTCGCGGTGGTAACACGACACACTTAATCAGACCCTCTACGCTATCGACGTTATTGTGATCACCCGTTAGTTCGCGACAATCGTCGCCCACGTACACTCTAGGGTGCCCTACAGGGAATTTCCCCGTTTTCGATATGAAGGGGTAGAGCGAACACACATCTACGTAGTGTATCCTCTCAGACCCCTCGACTTCGTAAAAACTGACGGTATTCCCTGTACGCCCACCGAAGAAAGCATCGCGAGGTTCCAGCGGTAGTTGCGCTACCAACGGGTTCTCATTCAATGCTCTATATAATGCGGTCTGTGCCGGCTCGTTTATCCAGCTATCGAATTCACACTCCCAGATTTCCGTCAGTTCGTAACCGAGATATCGGATCTTATCATTCGTAGCCTGCGTTCTCTCGAAGCGCGCATCCATAGATTCGCCCGTGTGCAACCGCGTATCCCTGTTTATGCGATAACATTTTGGGCACCCGTGCCAGAAGCAGCCCTGAAACTGCAAGACGTGTCGCAGACCTGTATCGGTGTCATGGTAGTAGCCGTCGACGGGCGTGCCCTCCGGTAGACGGTACTCCCGAGTGCGCCCTGCGTGAACTATGGTACAACCCCAACGATGCTCCAGCGAAAGGAGCCATAACAGGGCCTTACGTGATTGTTTCTCGCAGTAGCGGTATCCACCCGGTGGTAAAATGGCTATCTGTTCGTCCCGCAAAAAGTTTTTTCTAAAAACTCTCGAACACGCTGAGGCTATGGTGGTGCTCTCCGAGAAAGGGCAAACGCTACCGTGTTGGAGAAACATTGCGCGGAAAGAAACGCATGCCTGTCTGAGTATGGTGACGTCGGATCTACAGTAATCAATAAACTCTGTTCGAAAGTTAAATACGTAGCCCACAGACCGTTGTTCGTTATACCATACTAAGAATTGATTACGTTGAGCCGTAGGCATCGTGTCGGGTGAATAAAACTCGAGTGGTGGTAGAGGACCGATATAATGCTGATTCTCGGGAGTATTGAATAGATGCGGAAAGACACCTTTTTGTTTCAAACCAGCCGAGTCCACGAGACCGAAGGCTTTTGGCAGGGCACTCAGAGGCATGTGAAAATAATTAAGGCTGTCTATGAATGTTACACGACCCGTCTTCATCATTATGATACTCGTGCCACTGAGTATCAGCGTCGGTGGTTTTAGAGTTTTCCGTTTACGCTTCACGATATGCTTCAGTATAAACTGCGCGTCGAAACCCTTGGCGTTATGCACCACACAGATCACTCTCTGAAACGATTTTCTTTTAGGATCGCACGCGTAATCTACAAACTGCCTTACGGGATCATCTTCAAAGACGTATTCGCGTACACCGCAGGCCGGACATACCCTCGCGAGATCTGTATCGTTTATGCATGCTGTGCACATTTGCTGAACGACGCACAGGTTTGGCGTGTGGATGCGTACCGTGTCGTCACCGGGCAGCTTCTGTATCTGCTGTGTTTCAAAATCGTAAAAAATGAATAGAATATTTTTTTCCACGGGCGCCTTTTTTACCGGTCTGACGTAACACTGATGGCCTACTTTGTTAACGCTCTTGCAGACTCTACAGTACACCTTATCGCAAGAGTGTTTACGCAGCGCTCTTTGAAGCGGTCTGAGACACTGTGGACAGCTGCGAACGGCCTGACATACGCTCTTTTCTTTTCCCTTCTGTTTGATAAATAGCGTGTTTATATGGTTATCGAAACAGATTTGGCCAAAAAAGTACCTATGGCACTCGCGACAATACAATGTAGGGAGAGCCGAATCGCAGGCCGGTTTTCCGGAACATCTAGCGCATTTGTGGGAACACTTATGCTCTGTATCGTGCGTGTAAGATTTGTTACATGGTATGCAAAAACCGCGACTACCGACCGCAGCCCGCATATTTAAAATAGGCTGATAATGCTGCGAATTATTATAATACAGGATGCGGAGCGTTTGCCGTGGTCTCCCTGATCCGTACGCGTTATCAACTGCTTGCGAACCGTCGTACAGCGGTTTCTCGCCGCTGCCTATGGTGTCAAAATCGTAAACAACGATTGCTATACCCCTCGGGGCTAGGTACCTTTGAAATTTATCAATTTCTGGAATACCGCACCCGTCCGATGGTATGTCTACACACGCGTTTGTCACAAGTTCGAGAGCAAATTGTTTTTGTAATTTACTCCGTTGACCCCGTACCGCGTTCCATCGCTCATGCAACTCCCCAGAGCGCGCCTCTCCGCGTTCAGCGTGTACCATCGCCACAGCGAGCGACCTAGGTAGACAGAGGTTATCGCTATTCGCTATGGTCAGTATCGAGTGTTTTTTTACAAATTCGTGTGTTAATCGCACGCGTCCTGTACCCCGCGGTACTTCGACTATACACGACTCGATGACGAAAGACCTATCTATTTGGAATGCCTGAGCACTCTGCGCGACGGACGATATCACACCCCACACATCGTTTTCGAGAAGTTCTCGAGCCGGTCTGTACGACAGCCACGCTGCCCCGCACGCAAAACTGTCGGATTTGATCGTTAGACCTATATAGTCCCGCGCGGTACACGAGCTTGTGAGGTACGCGTGTATATCTCTGACTGCCCCGTGTAACCATGATACCGTATTTGTATCAGGGTCTTCGGGCGGCCTCCGGATAGCCATTGCTATTTCACGCCCGTCTAAACGGAACCTATTTATACGACGCGTCGTTTCGGACAGTATTGTAAATCTATAGCCAGGCGGTAGCACGTCGTTATTGATATCTTCGGCGGTGTCATCGTTGGCGCTCTGCGGTCGAAGAAGGGGGCCACCACCGATCTGTCGACATACCCCGTCGTCCTCTGCATCTAACGTTTGGAAAAAAAAAAGTTTTTTATTTTTTACTTGTTAAACAAAAAAAAAGTGTTAAGCGCATACTGACTTCTCATTCCTCGCGAGGATTAAGCATTGACCCTATGTATGAGAATAGCGCGTCTAACTGCCTTTCATCACCCCCTACATTTTTAAAGTTAGCAATTTCGACAAAAAAAGCGTTAAACGCTAAGGAACATAGCTTTTCACGCTACCTTCTTCCGGGTCGTTTGGATTCTCATCATCATCATCATCATCATCGGCATCGAGCTCTGCTAATACTTCAGCAACCTCGTCGGCACCCGCCGCTACGTGCACACCGTTCCTGGCAACCCAGAGTATCGGTTCTTCAGCATTGGCCTGATCAGGCGGTGGTAGCAGGGCACCCTGTACCACAGGGTCCCGACTATCGCTGTCTATATCCGTATCGAGCGAATCTACAATTTTTTATTTTTATTATTTTCACCCAAATAAATTTTCAGCGGTTTCTGTACTTTATCATTATTACCTGGATCGTGCTCGTTTGAATCGTTGGAAGCGGTGGAGCGATCGTCGACATCATCCTGGTCGTCGCCACCGTCTTCGTCGGCGTCCGACGCTATAGCCATGAACGCGTCTGTAAAAATTTATGAATAGCACAACACATTTTTTCTTTTTTTTTCGACGTTGTATGACACATACCCTGTGTGTCGTAACGTGTTTCTCCTTCTTCTTCAGCCGCTCGCGTGTTCAGGGCTGTCGATGGTCCTGGCACTTTTTTTTTTTTAAAAAAGGCGTATATTAGTCGTAAACTTTTTTTAAAAAGTATATGCTTTACCGTTTACGTAGCGGATCACCGGTGTGCTGGTGCTTGGCTCCGGGTAAATCTCCTCCTCCACACGATTGAGGCACCCTAAAAGCAACCGGTCCTCCTCCTCGGGTGCATCGTCGTTGCGAAATCGCGTCAATTCTTGTAAAATTTATTTAGTTTTTAACAGCAGTTTATTTAAGCAATATTACCGATAAGTGGAAAATACATACCTTCGTGGAACGCATGATCGGCTATAATAGCCCTGGTGATCCGGTTATCGCGCACTCCCCGTTTGTTAATACACGCTACGGCTAACGAGAGTATGTACGGGTCGTTTTTAAAATACCCTCTCTCGTGACCCCTGGCTAGCACGCGTAGAGTGCAATGGGCAAATACAGTTTTTAATCTAAGAGTTAACGTGCGTAAACCAAAATATCTTAATTCTCTGCACCACGCCGGCGAGAATAATCGCGCATTTGTAGGCGTTATCAGACGGCGGGTCTTTACAAAATCGACAATACATTCGCGAATATGCGTTACAGATGACATTTTTTTTTAAACTGTTGATTGCTCTAAGTGATCAGTCTATCTACCGAGACGGCGTGATACGAACTAAAGCAGGGTACATCTAGCCCGGACCCATCTTACAGTCGTTGCGATATTAATTTCAAACCAGTGTCTTAAAACGTGACCATGCAAAACAGCTGATTCAGCGGTAAAAAAATCACGATTCTCTTAGGGCAGCGTTATCCGTCGAAAATCGGGTAAAATCGGGTAAAACGTTTCAATCGTAGCAAACAGACAAATATATATACAGAATTTATCGATCGTTCGTTCACTGATCCCGAAATACCGTGTATCCGTAATACGTGTAAAACAGTATAGACGTGATGCATCGGTAGTTGCAGCGATCTGCTGACGCACACCGTTCCAGCCTGCATCACCATCTCTCTCTCTCCATCGCGATGTAAGGGTCAGAGACGCGTATCGTGTTACTCTGTTTTACAATCCGTAGCTACCAGAAGATCGCACCAATCTTTTACAGTATCGAACTCATCGATATCGCCACCTATGAGTTGCACGGCGATATCCTTTCCGACACGACCATCTTGCAGTAGTGTCTCGCAGCTCTCGTCGCGAAAAATTGCCATACACCGTACGTGTCGAATGTTGCGTCGGGCTGCTGTTCGCGTGTCCATTGCATAGTACCCCAAATTGTTCGATTCCTCCGCGTGCTCTCCCTCCTCATCGTACACATCGTGGCTTGTATAGACATCCCACGTGTCGTCGAGTGCTTCCAGGTACGCGTAAAGGCCGCTGGGCATGCTGACCACGCTCGTTCGGCATTCCTTATATTTCAGGTGTGGTGGGCCATCCCGTGTCGCCAGGGTAACGCACCCTATAAACTCTGCCAGACTGCATCGTTTCTCCAGAGTGTGTAGCGCTGTCTCGTAGGCCCGCATAGCCCTCAAACACCATAGGGTGACGCAGCTTTCGCGTAATTTCTCGAGGTGATTGAATGCCGCCAACCACGCCTGCGATTCCAGACGCATAGGTGCGTGACGCGGTAACTCCTCCGGTGTGGGCCGTTCACACCTGCTTCGTAGCATCGCTAGGGCTGACCTGATCATCGGGCGTCGATATGTGATGCGGCACTTGGGGCTACCATCGTTGGACATACGCCACTCGTCTTTTGCCAGCCACTCGTGGGTGCATACGCGCTGTGCGTAAGGGCTATCGTTACAACGCTGATCACCGATAAAACCCAGCGTCACGCTACACCGTGTGAAATCGCGGTATCCATCGTCCAGTATAGCAGCGATAGATAGCTCCGGTAGTATCACTGGCCTCACACCAGAGGCCCAACCCTTGCGGCAGATCATGTCAGGATTACCACCGTATAGCTCATCAGCGTCCGGGGCTCCCGGTTTCGACATGTATATCGATACTAGCGGTACACCCGTTAAATGACCTAATCGCAGCCACTCTCGTATGGTCTCTTCCTCTGGATATTTTTCGGGGTTTGCGTAGCGGTAGAGGGCTCGTGTCTTCGCCCTTTGTATACGCCTATGCCGCAAAAATTCCTCGCCGTCGTAGTGCGCCATTTCTTCTTCGTACAACTTTATAAATTTCTTTGTGCAGTGTACCTCTGTAGCGATTCTACTGACTCTCTCAGACTGTACATCAGTGGACGCTCGCGCGTGCCGCTGGATCATGTTAATGCTGATGTAGCTGCACGCGCTATAGGGTATCGGTATCTAGTCATCTCTGATACATCCTACGGTGTCAGCAGAATACTCTGTCAAGGCCATGTACTCTTTGTCCGCTGTATCCTGTGAATACAGTGTGTGGCGGAGGCTGTGGTGGTGGGGGGGTATATGTTCAATGATGTTTCGATGATCCGTTTTTTAGATACCGCCTTAGGCAATACTGCTCAGACACCCGTACTGATCGTATACTATCGCTTCCTACAATCACCATGTACAAGAAGCAAGTACTGCTGTCCACGGTGTACGGGTTAAACCGCTCGTTTTCGAAACAAATAATTACCGGCTTTTCTTTAAATCTATCGGGAGGCTTGTCGCCTGTAATACGCTTCGTTAATCAAGATTATTCCGGTGTGGAGTTTGAACCTGGCGAGTGGGGTATCGTCGCCGAACACTTCTCCGTCATCGACAAGTTCTTCGTCGCCGAGGACAACATGAAGGAAGTACCTGAGGCTTTTAACACACCTATTGCCACGCCCGCTCACGAAATAATCTTCACGTACTCGTATGGCGAGCGGGCCATTATTTTCAAACCAGCTGTACCGCTATCTACGAGTAGCGACGACTCGGGCGTTAAAAGATCTAGAGCGTACACACCCATGGTCGTAATGAAGAGGGTGTCGTACCTAAATATCCAAAGGGTCTTGCGCTGCGTGACCGTCCAGATAAGCAGACTACGCGAGATCACCGACAGCGCTAACAACTGCAAAGACACGCTGATTGCGGAGCTCGATCGCCGCGGGGATGACCCCTCCACGGCCAACATATTCACCGATCTTCGGCTGGCTTTGGAAAAGAAAGGCTTGTGGTCGCCGGCTCTTTATCAGCTATTGGTGGAGCTACTCTCCCTGTATAACCTGTGACGTGATTTTTCGAATCACGGCCCCAAGGCGGCTCCGGTTACCGATACAGATAACGTTCTCGATTTCTGGTTCTCTTCGGATCGCCACCCTGCTCAGAAGCTACGCTCTCGGATTGATTCGCATAGATATGTCAAGGCTCTCGGAAGATTTCGTTATTGTTTAGTGGAGGTCGAGGTGCTCGAATCTGCCGTGGGGAGATAGTCTCGACGTACCGAGTTGCCCGGCAGAGGAGAGTACCCGACGGAGACGTCTCCACGGACCGGCAGAAGCCCGGATGAAATACCGGCGCCCCGCTGGAGATGGGCAAAGGGCTGTAGAGCGGGCGGAGATATGGTTTTGATACGGTTAAGGGCAGGAGAGGAACCTCCTGCCCGAGTTAAGGATGTGGTGCCCAGCTGTCGCCCGATGCCCTGGGGAAGCGGCCGTGGAGGATCTCCAGAATTACGTACCGATTCGTTAAGGAACGCTCTCGATTTGGTTTAAAGGGACGATTCGAAGGAGATAGAAATGTTATCGGTTAAAAGGCTCTCGACCAATCAGAATGATTAGTTCTCGGATTTGGCTATTGTCAAAGCAGTCTGTCTCGGGGCACCGACCGAGGTGTCACGGGCTGGCTCGTGCTCCCGTGCTATCTGTTGATAGTTTTTCTTGCCGTGTTTCGCTCCGGTATAGCAAGTTCTCGCATCGTATAGTTCTCGCGTTGTTCTCGCGATATCCAGGAATTCTATGAATTCCTGTGAGTGTTACGGAGGTGTAGTGCTGTGCCTTAGTGCAGTGCTCACCAGAGTGTCCTTTGGATACAGTTCTCGACCTCCCCGGATTAGCTGTACCAGCTCCGGTGAGTCTTCCAATTTATTAATTGGTGAAGAGATCTCGATAGATAGTTTAGATTCGTTCTGATACGCTCTCGGTTCGTCGCTCTCTATCACTCGCACTATTTGCCGGACTCTTACTCCGACCCTCTCTACCTCAAACCTAGCAGCCTGAGCGGCCGTGCATTTCCGTAACCGTCCGCTCCCGTTCGTGTGTCCAGTTGCGTTTGCTGATTTTACGCGACCCCAAAGATCAGCACCTACGGTTGCGTTTCTCGATTTCACGCGTCCCCAAAAATCGAAAGGATCCGTTAAGCTATCGCCTCGTCTGATAGGTTCCGTCAGAGCTCTCGTTCTTGGTGGAGTTGGGCCTGTTCCACCCCAACTCCCAGTTTATACCGGCTCGTCAGTTCCCGGTGAAAAAAGAATTGACTGGCGCCCGCCTGGCTTGCGGATGCACGAACGACGGGTGGACGGCCGAAGGTAACGTAGGTTGGTTCTCGAAGATAGTTCGTTCTCTTAAGTTTTGCTATCGGTGTCGGGTCACGAAAAGAAATACGTTACAAACCACGAGTACCTCTCCTTCGTGCGGAGCGCCACGGCTGTCCAGGATGGCCATGCTTAAGGCCTTAATAAATATGTACAGCCACTGTTTCTTGCAATATACAATATATATTTAAAAATACCTATTTTTTTTATTTCTTTGTCTCCTTCACCTCCATCTTCCCGTATCTTGTCAATGACGGTAGCTGGTGGGAGAGAGATTAGAATGTGTGCATTTAGAGCATTGTTTCTACGAGCTACAAGTGGGGGTACGCTGAAGCGCTTCATCCGCCTCGCCTCGGCTCAGCCGCTCGACTCCGAGTTAGAATAGCAAAAGCAGGCACGATGGGTCGTCGTGGTGGTATTCAGTTAACAGTGAGTGTAGCGTCCTTTTAAGTGTCTATTAATATACAGCCTAAATATTTCAAAGAAATTTCATTATACAACGTATTGTTTATTTATTATAGCTCAAAGGCTACATCTCGATAAATGCCATGTTGGAGAAGAGGAGCCAGCGCCGTGAGCGGCGAGGGGAGCTCAACGGCTGGCTCCTCTTCGAGGAGCTGGATTGGAGCGCGGAAGATATTTTTGGGCTGAGGCCACTATTTGGGCTGCCGAGCCTTTCCCCTTATAATTGGTGCGTATTAATCGATTCCATATATGGAACACCCTGTACGTGTGTGTGGCACATGAGTAGTAATATTATTGTTTATTTTTTGCAGGGACTCGGACTATGAGTCAGACGATGAATATTAATAAGTTTTGTTTTTTTAAATTTTTGTACACCTCTATCTTTTTTATATTTGTTTTTTGTTTTCTAATATACGATATTTTAAAATTTTTATATTTTGTGTTTTTATATTTTTAAATAATAATAAATCCTTCTAATAATAAATTTTATATATTAAAATTAAGCAAGTTGTGTTTTATTTCAAACTCCTTATGTCCCACCTATTAATCCCGGTATTAGTACTTAAAACAGGTAGCCATTCAATAATTAAAAGTATCGAAAAAATAAACGGCAATGCATACGATACCTCTATATTATAAGGTTATTATTTACAAAAAAAAACAGCTGTGTTCTACTCTGCCGTGTTACCTACCTTAGGGTAATTAAAATATTACCGACCGGTGGTCAGTGCATAGTTACCGACCGCGATAGGCCCCTGGGGGCATGCAACGCCGCTGCTACTGAGTTTCGGGTCTTAGGACCGGGACTGCGTGGTGGGGGGTCCACCACCGTGTCGCAGGTGGAGGGGAGCGCTGAGCACATAGACGAGGGGCTGGCGCCATAGTGCGGTGCGGGGGACCGCAGCGCGGTGCACTCTATGACTCATCGGGGACAGTGGTGGGGGTTTGTTGTGACGCCCAGGAGTGGTGTGTATCTACTTATAGTAATGCTCCAATGAGGTTTCTGTATTTTATATCCTTTGTTGCTGACTGTGCGGGTTCCAAACTTAGGTTTTGTTCCATAGGTGTGCTAAATGATTTGCTATGTTCAATATTGTATTTTCTACCTAATAACTCTATATAATCGCTTTGGTCTAGTGTCATCTCACCTTTTTTATAATCATAATTGATATTTATTCCTAAATACATCTTCACTTCTCCTAAGTCCTTCATTGCAAATTTGTTTGACAATTTACTCTTAATCTCATCGATTTTTCCGGCACTTTTTCCGCAAATCAATAAATCGTCTACGAATAGAATTAAGTAGATTGATTCGCCATTATCATATTTTTTGTACAAGCAATAATCACTCACACTTCTTTGAAACCCTAGTTTTTGTATATAATCATCAAAATATTCGTACCAAGCTCTTGGGCTTTCCCGCAAACCGTACAACGCCTTTTCTAATTTACATACTCTTCCTGTTTTGTCATCGTATCCTAAGGGCTGTTTTACAAATACTTCTGACTTTACCAATCCATTCAAGAATGCAGTTTCCACGTCCATCTGTATAATCATTAATCCGTTTTGGCAGCTATATGACAATAGTAACTTTAAAGTTTGAATTTTTGCTACTGGAGAATACAAATCCTCCAGTACTTATTTTTGTTGAAAACCTCGAACGACTAGTCTCGCCTTTTTTTGATTATCAGATTTATTTGTAAATACCCACTTTACGTCTAAGATTTTTTTTCCTTTCGGTTTCTCTACTAGTTTCCAAGTTTTATTTTTATTTAAACAATTTATTTGTCTATCCATTGCTTCTTTCCATGACTCGTACTCATTTCCTACTAACGCCTCTTCATACGTTCTCGGGCTATCTGCGCTTACGATGTTTACGTAAATGTAATATGAGTCGGATTGGCCGTATCTTTCGGGTTTCCTTTTCTCGCGTTCTGACCTTCGCGGTTCCGTTTCTTGATCGTCTAAGTTTTGCTCCGATTTGTTACTTAACTTTCTAATTTCCTTTCTTTCTCTTTTATTTTTCTCGTCATTGACTCCGTTTTCAATCACTTCGTTTGATCCAGAGTTTTCATCACTACTACTCATCGATTCTTCATCACTTTCATCACCTTTGAATCCTATCAAGTTTTCAGTTCTATCTATAAATTCTACATGTCTTGCTACTCTAATTTTATTGTTTACTAAGATTCTGTATCCAACGTTTTCATAGCCTACAAGTCTACCAACGTCAGCTTTCCTGTCCCATTTTGAGTGTCTTTTTATTTCGGGAACTCTTACAAAAACTTTGCTTCCGTACAGTTTTAAGTTGCTAATGTTTGGTTTTTTTCCAAAGAATATTTCAAATGGAGTTTTATTTTCACGAGTGTTTGTAATCGTTCTATTCTTCAAGTACGCTGCGGCTTTCACTACTTCTGGCCAGTACCTTATATTTAATTTTGAATCAGTAAGTAAACATCTAGCCGAGTTCATTATAGTTCTATTATAGCGTTCGGCTGTTCCGTTCAGCTCGTGTACATATGGTGGACATGGTTCTACCACTATTCCCTTTTCGCTAAATAAACTGAACATGTTTTTGTTCATATATTCTTTGCCATTGTCACACCTTAGTCTCTTTATTTTCCTCCCCGTTAAATTTTCAACTTTATTTATATAATCCAAACAACAATTATATACTTCATCTTTTGATTTCAACGTATAAATTAGAGCGCATTTACTGTAATCGTCGATAAACGTCACAAAATACTTTGAACCATCAAAACCGTTATTTGTGTGCGGCCCATTTACATCTGTGTGAACTAAGTCTAGAATTCCACTCGATGTGCTGCGTTCATTTTTGAATGGCAAATTTTGCATTTTGTTTTGTATGCACGTTCCACATTTTAGAAATACATTTTCAAAATTTTCTGGCATCCCTTCAACTAGTTTGTCTTTACACATTGTATTTAGATAATTGAAATTCACATGTCCCAAGATTCTATGGTACTTTTCCTTTTGCGTCATTTTTTCTACGTTATTTGCGCAATAGTCTAGTCTTCCTCCATAACTACTTATTTTATATAGACCATTTTCTTTGTATGCTATTCCAATCAAACTTCCAAATTTGTTATAAATTTTTGACACATTACCCATAGATATGATTTTATTTTCATCTGTCACTTTTGCATAGCTGATCAGATTCTTATCCATTTCTTTTACGTAAAATACATTTGATATTGTTATTTTAATTTTTCTTTCATCTACTATAAAATAAGTCACTATTTTTCCGATTTTAGTACCTTTCAAGATTCTACCATCCCCAACTTTAACATTTATTGGATTTTTCAGATTCACGCATTCAGAAAAATAGGAATCATCGTTTATTATGTGATCTGAACATCCGCTATCCAAAATCCAATCTATTCTACCCTTCTCGCACATATTCGTTACGGATTCGCACATACCGTCATTTTCCTGCTCTACTTGGGTTAAAAAGAAACCTGTACCTTCATTCTCGTAACCCTCCCTGTACGAATACCTAGCATCGTGTCGTTCTATTTCTTCGGTTCGTGGCTGCCAGCCTCTTCCTCGTCCTTGTTGGCCATATCGTCGTCCTCGTTGACCGTAGCCTCGTCCCCGTTGACCTTGTTGCCCACGCGCACCTCCTGGCCACTGCTCTTCTCCAGTGGCACCATCTTTCCACTTATTTTGACAAAATTTCTTTATGTGGCCTTTTCTTCCACAACCAAAGCACTGCATGTCCCGTTTTTCGACTTTGAATACACTCAACTTCTTCTTGCCGCTCTCACTCGGGCTTCGTGTTTCCCACATAGCGATTTTATTTTTTTAAAAATCACAAGTACGATCACTTTCTTGCATTGAGTCGATTAGATCTCCCACATAACTTAGAGAATCCGGTAGCGTCTTTAACATATAGTCGAGTTTTTGTCTTTCCGTGATTTTTGCACCAGCACTTTTCAACTCGTTAATTAATTTTTCGAACTCCGTGAAAAATGTGCTTGATTCTTCAAAGTCTTTTAACCTCATTCTGTCTATTTTGTTCCGGATGCAAATCTGTAATGCTGTTGATTCTTTCAAATACATTTTATCGAACTTAGTTAGTATTTTTAAAGCTGTATCCTCGTCTTGCACAAACTCCAATTGTTCGTTTGTTATGTTGCAGTAGATGTAGTTCATTGCTTTCAGATTCTTTTCATCCCATTCGGATTGTATATCTGTTCCCAGGTTTTCTCGTGTAGCCGGTTCATCACACTTTTTCCATTTCAAGTACAATAATATCCTTTTCTTCCATATATTATAATCACGTCCATCAAAACTTTGAAATTTGATTTCCTCACTGTTTCTTTGCATTTTGATACTTCTTGTATCTTCGCTTTTATCCTCAAAAATTATTTTCTTCAGTATCCAGATTTCTTCAATCTGTTTTATCAGTAGTTTCACCAACTTGTTAGTGTTTATTTTTTCTTTTCCGAAGTTCATTTACAACGATTACTTCAACTTCACTGACCGCTACACGTGGTCACTACACTTCACAATGTTTCACAACCACGCTCTGCTACCATGTTAAGAAAGTAGAACCGGGATCGCTTAAATAAATGGTTGTTTCACTTCTTTTGGTTTTTGTCCTTTACTTTATTTACTACTCGTGCTTCTTACATTTATGATCGTGATACATGTGCTAGATACATGTGCCTCTCGCTTCGGCTCTCTTTATCGCTACCTCCTTCGGCTCTTTCTATTCTCCGCCTCACTTCCGTCTCTCCCACACGATCTCTCTCGCCCCTCTTCTGATGCGCACGCATCTAGGCACAGTTAATACTTGTTTCGTATACGTTAGCAGAGAAACTTACCTATATCTTAACAATGTGATACAAATAGTAATGAAATCAAGCTTTTGATTGAAAAATGTACATTCTCAAAATATGGAGTCTCGCCATCAAAAATCCACTTCAATAATAAAAAAAAAACATTTGTTCGTGCACTGTCTTCGTAAACACAACAAAATTGAATATCTTTGCTTATAAAAACGTTAACCCTAGTGTTATAAAAGTAGTAAATATCAATTTCATGCAATTGAAAACTGTACAATGTTTTATTGCAGAGTAAAGACGTTATGCGAGTACTCCTTTACTTGGCGATCATTGGTTTTGTATTATTGAAGAATATGGACGAATATGCAAAAGGCAAAATATATGGTAAGCGACACATCGATGGAGATCGGTAGATTTTCCCGGTGTTTAGAGAACGGGGAAAACGAAGAGACCATATTTACGTGGTCGCACTAGCGGGAAGCAAAAATTCAAATTTCATTTCCCTCTCATTTAAAATTAACAACGAAAACGTACTCCATGAAGCCATTCTTCCTTCCCTAGAAGCCCTAAGATTGTGTTACGTACATAACATTATTATAATTGTTCGTTTTTATATTTTTTTCCGTAATTTCTGGGTGAAATAAGCTGTTTCACATTTTTCTCATTTTTCAGACGCTTTTAGGGTGTCTGAAAGTTTTGTAGTCGATGGAGATCGGTAGATTTTCCCGGTGTTTAGAGAACGGGGAAACCGAAGAGACCATATTTACGTGGCCGCACTAGCGGGAAGCAAAAATTCAAATTTCATTTCCCTCTCATTTAAAATTAACAACGAAAACGTACTCCATGAAGCCATTCTTCCTTCCCTAGAAGCCCTAAGATTGTGTTACGTACATAACATTATTATAATTGTTCGTTTTTATATTTTTTTCCGTAATTTCCGGGTGAAATAAGCTGTTTCACATTTTTCTCATTTTTCAGACGCTTTTAGGGTGTCTGAAAGTTTTGTAGTTCGCTTTCCGGCCACCCATTAAGTCTAATGCTATGCTAGTGGCGCTGCTATCGCCATCACTTCGAAATTACAAAAATAAGTTTTAACTATTTATAAGGCATATTTGTGTGCAAACTCTGACGGAAAAATTCTGAAAAAAAAAGAATGAACAGAAATGTAACGAAATACACCATAATTTGTCAAATATTTTAATCTATCAAACACGTCAAATGCTGGCGCACGCCGGTGCCATGGCCAGAATCATCGCGCGCCACTCGTTAAAAATGCCCAAAAAAACGTGTTTGTGGTGTGTACGGCACTTTATAGTGTTTGTTGATGTTTGCGGAAATATGACAGCTGCCAGGAGCAGCCAGGAGCGTGCTAGGCAGTTTTTAGGAATTTATTCCTTGAAAAAATTTAGACAATTTTGATAATTTATCAGATAAAATTTGTCCAAATATCGAAATGAGTGAATGTATAAAAATATTAAATCTTCAACACGCGTGCAGTATAATTAAATGCACAATTATTGAAATGATATATAAAACTGTTTAATTGCACAGTAAGTTAGAAATTATTATCAAGATTGGAACATTCAACAAAAAGAAGTGATATCCCCCCAAAAAACATTCTCAATGTAAAGTTACGTGTTTAGAGATCGAGTGACTTTCATATAAGCCTGCAAGTTGTCAACAAAAAGAAGTGATATCGCAAACACTGCAATAAGGAGTTGAGACACAATTTTGATGGCATTCCGAAAATATCTGCATACACGGACAGAAAATCATGGGACACAGTGATTCTATATATTCGAAGCTGTTCAATTTCCAGGTCGTCTGTGCATTTTTCCGGCGTGTTTAGATCGTCGTTCTACGCCATAGTATAGAATCAATATCACACTGTGTCCCATGATTTTCTGTCCGTGTATGCAGATATTTTCGGAATGCCATCAAAATTGTGTCTCAACTCCTTATTGCAGTGTTTGCGATATCACTTCTTTTTGTTGACAACTTGCAGGCTTATATGAAAGTCACTCGATCTCTAAACACGTAACTTTACATTGAGAATGTTTTTTGGGGGGATTCGCTTTCCGGCCACCCATTAAGTCTAATGCTATGCTAGTGGCGCTACTATCGCCATCACTTCGAAATTACAAAAATAAGTTTTAACTATTTATAAGGCATATTTGTGTGCAAACTCTGACGGAAAAATTCTAAAAAAAAAGAATGAACACAAATGTAACGAAATACACCATAATTTGTCAAATATTTTAATCTATCAAACACGTCAAATGCTGGCGCACGCCGGAGCCATGGCCAGAATCATCTGTTTCATGTCATGATGTTCAATCATGTTTGTGGTGTGTACGGCACTTTATAGTGTTTGTTGATGTTTGCGGAAATATGACAGCTGCCAGGAGCAGCCACGAGCGTGCTAGGCAGTTTTTAGGAATTTATTCCTTGAAAATATTTAGACAATTTTGATAATTTATCAGATAAAGTTTGTCCAAATATCGAAATGAGTGAATGTATAACAATATTAAATCTTCAACACGCGTGCAGTATAATTAAATGCACAATTATTGAAATGATATATAAAACTGTTTAATTGCATAGTAAGTTAGAAATTATTATCAAGATTGGAACATTCAACAAAAAGAAGTGATATCCCCCCAAAAAAACATTTTAAATGTAAAGTTACGTGTTTAGAGATCGAGTGACTCTCATATAAGCCTGCAAGTTGTCAACAAAAAGAAGTGATATCGCAAACACTGCAATAAGGAGTTGAGACACAATTTTGATGGCATTCCGAAAATATCTGCATACACGGACAGAAAATCATGGGACACATTGATTCTAAATATTCGAAGCTGTTCAATTTCCAGGTCGTCTGTGCATTTTTCCGGCGTGTTTAGATCGTCGTTCTACGCCATAGTATAGAATCAATATCACACTGTGTCCCATGATTTACTGTCCGTGTATGCAGATATTTTCGGAATGCCATCAAAATTGTGTCTCAACTCCTTATTGCAGTGTTTGTGATATCACTTCTTTTTGTTGACAACTTGCAGGCTTATATGAGAGTCACTCGATCTCTAAACACGTAACTTTACATTGAAAATGTTTTTAGGGGGGTAAGAAGATTACTCAAGGCACAGACCGATGCCGAGTTGAAAACTCTGAACGCATTAACGCCAAGCGGAGATTCTGTCACGCGCGACCATAGCTCTGATTACCGAAAAGCCAATAATAATACTGAGCAACATAGACATACAGTTTCAGAAGCACATGATGAAACAGAACGATGTGAACCCGAACTTGGTCATACTTTGCAGGATATAGACGAACATATGGAACAAGCTATTGATGAGATAGTAAGCAACAGTGATTGTGAATCTATCAATTCGAGTCTTCGTAGCGATTGTTTTAGAAAATCTAGCGACGGGAATTCGTCAAATTCTAATTATGAAATCGACAATACTGAAGCAATTTATGTTACTACAAAACTGAGCCCCACTGAAAAAACGGAAAGATTCAAACACGAATTCCGTTCTTGGGCTCTCACATTCGACATCTCTCACGGGGCATTGTACCACTTAATGGGAATTTTAGGGCGTTATTCGGAGCATAACTTCCCAGTTGACCCGCGCACACTTTTCGAGACACCGAAGTCAACAAATATAGTCACTCTCAGTAATGGCAATTACTGTCATTTTAATTTTCAAGACGTACTAAAAAGAATCTTAGTTGATGTGAAACGTTGCACAAGCAATGAAATTGAACAACTCGACTTGCTAGTTGGTATTGATGGATTACCGATTTCAGACTCGTCTTCCTCGTGTCTGTGGCCTATTTTATGTTCAGAAAATATTACAAAAAAGGTACACGTAATCGGAATTTTTCATGGATACTCGAAGCCGAAAGAGGCTACAGAGTTCTTGCAAATGTTTGTTGACGATATAACTCATTTTATAAATCAGGGAATTAATGATGAATCACGAATTGTACGAGTTCATTTACATGGATTACTTTGCGATACCCCAGCAAAGTCGTTTGTACTATCAGTAAAGGGCCACGCGGGTTATTATAGTTTGTAACATATGTCTTTTCGTGACCCGACATCGATAGCAAAACTCAAGAGAACGAACTATCTTCGAGAACCAACCTACGTTACCTTCGGCCGTCCACCCGTCGTTCGTGCATCCGCAAGCCAGGCGGATGCCAGTCAATTCTTTTTTCACCGGGAACTGACGAGCCGGTAGAAACAGGGAGTTGGGGTGGAACAGGCCCAACTCCACCAAGAACGAGAGCTCTGACGGAACCTATGAGACGAGGCGGTAGCTTAACGGATCCTTTCGATTTTTGGGGACGCGTGAAATCGAGAAACGCAACCGTAGGTGCTGATCTTTGGGGTCGCGTAAAATCAGCAAACGCAACTGGATACACGAACGGTAGCGGACGGTTACGGAAATGCACGGCCGCTCAGGCTGCTAGGTTTGAGGTAGAGAGGGTCGGAGTAAGAGTCCGGCAAATAGTGCGAGTGATAGAGAGCGACGAACCGAGAACGTATCAGAACGAGTCTAAACTATCTATCGAGATCCCTTCACCAATTAATAAATTGGGAGACTCACCGGGGCTGGTACAGCTAATCCGGGGACGTCGAGAACTGCATCCCAAGGACACTCGTGTGAGCACTGCACTACGGCACAGCACTTCACCTCCGTAACACTCACAGGAATTCATAGAATTCCTGGATATCGCGAGAACAACGCGAGAACTGTACGATTCGAGAACTGCCTATACCGTAGCGAAACACGGCAAGAAAAGCTATCAACAGATAGCACGGGAGCACGAGCCAGCCCGCGACACCTCGGTCGGTGCCCCGAGACAGACTGTTTTGACAATAGCCAAATCCGAGAACTAATCATTCTGATTGGTCGAGAGCCTTTTAACCGATAACACTTCTATCTCCTTCGAGTCGTCCCTTTAAACCAAATCGAGAGCGTCCCTTAACGAATCGGTACGTAATTCTGGAGATCCTCCACGGCCGCTTCCCCAGGGCATCGGGCGACAGCTGGGCACCACATCCTTAACTCGGGCAGGAGGTTCCTCTCCTGCCCTTAACCGTATCAAAACTAACTCCGCCCGCTCTACAGCCCTTTGGCCATCTCCAGCGGGGCGCCGGTATTTCACCCGGGCTTCTGCCGGTCCGTGGAGACGTCTCCGTCGGGTACTCTCCTCTGCCGGGCAACTCGGTACGTCGAGACTATCTCCCCACGGCAGATTCGAGCACCTCGACCTCCACTAAACAACAACGAAATCTTCCGAGAGCCTTGACATATCTATGCGAATCAATCCGAGAGCGTAGCTTCTGAGCAGGGTGGCGATCCGAACAGAACCAGAAATCGAGAACGTTATCCGTATCGGTAACCGGAGCCGCCTTGGGACCGTGATTCGAAAAATCACGTCAAAACTCCCCACCTCTTAAGGGTGGTTGAGGCTTAGAGATCGAAACGAGAGCTAGTGCAAGCAGATCTGACCGAGAGCCAACTTCCTGATTAGAATATTTTCGTCGGTATTCCGACCTATTCGAGAACTTGATTATATAATTTGTTTTTCTTTCGATATCTTCATATTCATTCCCCTGTTTACTGTCGAGAACTATGTGGTGGCGGGGAAGATCGAAAACCAGCCGGAGAAATTTCTCCAGCTCGAGAAAATTTACTTTTCCGAATTTAATATTTCGGCCGAGAGCTTGTCAATTACGACATTTACTAATTTACTTCGGGAACTGTGGTCAGTCGAAACCAGTTTCGATAGCCGGTATTCTTACCCACCGTCATGAGCGAGAGCGAGACAGAGTGAAAACAATAACATTTGGTAGGTAAGGCGAGAGCTGCCTGATAATTCGTAGGCGCGAGAAGATGTTTAAAGATCACAATTCGAGAACTCGGTAACTAGACCACTCATCACCTGTTCTACCTCCGTAGGGAGAGACGGTAGAGAGTACGTTACGATCGTGAGCTTGTTCTGGCCCTTAGGCCGTACTTAAGTCGTGAACTGAATTTGAGAACTGTTTCAGGGACCGGGGTCTCCTGGAACAAGAAAGCAAAACACGATAATCCGGGAGCGAACGATGTCTTACCCACTGGTTACTGTCGAGAGCTATTTAATTATTATTTTGCGGGTAAGCCGGGATCGCGCGAGAGATGTTTACTCTCTCGGCTCGAGAAATGAATTATTTTTTTTTGTAGCGATATCTCTTCGCATGGTCCTCTGACCAAGTTGCGAATTAATTCGAGAGCGGCGAATCGACTTAATTCCTTTTCGAGATCGTTTGCCTCATAAAAAATCTTCGAGATCTCATAAAACAATTTTTTTTTTTTTTGTAACGAGAGCTGAGGTCGTTACGTTTGGTCGGTTATCCTCGCTGTCGTGAGCCAAGTCTAGAGACCCAGAATTGATTTTATTCTTCTTCGATAGCACGAGGTTCTACCCGCTGGTTACTGTCGATAGCTAATTTCTTATTTTGCGCGGGTAGATCGAGATCGCGCGGAGGCATTAGCCCTGGCGCTCCGAGAAGGTATAAAGCATAGCTTATTTCGGGAGCCATAACGATAGCGAGCCTTGTGCATCTGCTGTTTACTGCCGAGAACTGATTTAATATTTTTCGCAGGTGAACCGAGAACGCGTGAGAGGTTTATCCTCACTCGCCCCGAGAAAGTATTCAACACAGATCGACAAACGGACACTGAACGATGATGACAGGACTCGGACAAACACGAAAGTCGAGAGCGTAGGTTACCCTTTAGGGATCTTCGTATTATATCCGAGAGCTGTATTCCGCGAGCTTGATGGCTGTCCATCTTCGCGAGCAGGGCTTGAGGAACCACTTTCCGAAACTCGAGTCCCGTGACTCGCACGGCTCGAACTGAGGCCGGAGGCCTATGTTTCGAGAGCGGCTGTCCTTTGACACGCGTATCGCGAACTAAGGGTTTTCACGAATCTCTTTGCTTCTTCGAGAACCGTCAGCCTTCGCACACACACCGGGAGCTAGGATCTCGGATCCTCCTGTTTTTTCGAGAGCTGCGCGGTTTCGCGTTTCGCGGGTCGAGAACTAGGCCCGTGGTCTGCCTTGTCAACGCGAGCTGCGCGGATTCGCGTTCCACTGTTCACTAGAAGACTTGACGTCCTTCTCTGGAACGCGAGCATCGGGATCTTAGATTTCCCGTACCGAAAGCTGGGACTGAAGGTCCCTTCCGTTAGCGAGAGCCGTAGACCTTGCGATCTAGACCCGAAGGTTGGGACCTAGGGTCCCTTCCGTTAACGAGAGCTGAGCGGTCTTTCGACACATACCAAAGGTTGGGACCTAGGGTCCCTTCCTTGAACGAGAGCTGAGCGGTCTTTTGACACACATAATGAGAGCTAGGCCCGAGAGCCGGTAACGAGAGCAATTGGCCCGAAGGCCAAGTACCAGATCTGGGACTAGGGAGTCCACACCGAGAGCTAGGCCCGAGAGCCGGTAACGAGAGCAATTGGCCCGAAGGCCAAGTACGAGACCTGGGACTATGGAGTCCACACCGAGAGCTAGGTCAGGGTTTCCCTAGGGTTTCGGGCAAGTCCTATTCCCGTTGGTTCCCCTGACAGAACCGATAGCCGGTGGCGTCGGCGGACCACCGAGGGACGCCTTAGGTCCCCTTGGTCTTCGAGACCGAGGTCTCTCCGACCGCAGAGCCTTCAGCTCCTCTCGGGGCACGTTTCGGCCGGCCCGCGGAACGTACGGCCCGCGCTGTCGCCAGTCCTGGCTGCACGACGGGCAGGTCGCTAGGGTTTTCCCTTGCGTCCGCAACGGCAGCAGAAGACGGTGGTCGGTGGGCCGTGCGGGCAGTCGGAGTACCGGTGGCCGGTCTCCCCGCAACTATAACACGCCCGCTCGAGAGCTTTCCTCCGGGGTTGCGGTGGGGCTCCTGCCGGACAAACGTCGCTGATCCCGTGGTTCTTCCGGGCCGCGGATGGAGGTGGCTTCGCGAGCCTGGTGCGCTCGGTGTGCACCGCAGGTCCCGTTGCCGCAGCCGGAGCAGTCCGTGGTTCCTGGACGGCCGGTATCCCTGGTGTCGCGGGAGCTGGTGATCCGAGCGCGGCGGCGACGAGCTCCTTTTCTCGGGTCGTTCCTGGTTCGGGCTCCATGGCCCCATGAGCCAAGTCCGCGAGAGCGCCCACAATCGCCTGCTCCGAGGCGGCGTCCTTCAGGCCCCTGAAGGCGAGGGCTGCTGCACACGCGTGGGCGAGCGCCCCCCTTGTCGACAGCGTCTCGGCTGGCCTCTCCTTTATGGTGGCAGTCACCCTCAGCATTTCGTCGAACCAGGCGTCGCTAGTGTCCTCCTGGTTGACCACGTAAATCTCCTCCTCGGTGATGGGGCTGTTGCTTGCGTCCATTATTGCACGAGAGCTCTTCTTCGATTCGACTGTCCTGAGTGGTCTTTCGAAACGAAGTGACTGAGAGCTTGCCGATTTCGGCTGTCGCGAACCAGGACTCTAGGGTAGGGGGTCCTTCGAAATCTTCTGAAAAACTTGTTTGTCAGAATTCGGGAACCGTTTCGATAACCGTCTTCGTTGTAACAATACCTCGATGACCGATAGGGTCACCCGGGTATGACAACTCAAGGAGCGTCACCAGCGGGGAGCGAGAACGCGACTTTTCAAATTCGAAGATTCCAGGAGGGGAATATTCGCGACCGTTTACCGCGTTAGCCTAAGCTTCACAATAAAGCGGTAACCTTGCTGTCACCTAGGAGTAACCGCGTCGAGAACGTCACCGATGGGTGGGGATCGCGAGAGGAGGAAATTTGAAATTTCCTCACCGAGAACGTTTTCGGTAACTGGCGATTTTTTTGTTTTCGCAAGGCGATAGCCTGATGCAAGAAAGTGCATCGGAACTTTTCTAGGGTTCGAGAACTACAGCCGATCGGGGACCGATCGCCGAACGCGCGTGACCGCTCCGGGATCCACGACGAATCCTCGTAATCGGGAGCATAGATCGAGAACGAGACGTGCTCGGGAGTATCTCTTCGCGAGCAAAAGTAGTCGAGAGCATACGGTAACACACTATTTGCTGGCTGGCCCCACGTCGGGCGCCATTTGTAACGTATGTCTTTTCGTGACCCGACACCGATAGCAAAACTCAAGAGAACGAACTATCTTCGAAAACCAACCTACGTTACCTTCGGCCGTCCACCCGTCGTTCGTGCATCCGCAAGCCAGGCGGGCGCCAGTCAATTCTTTTTTCACCGGGAACTGACGAGCCGGTAGAAACAGGGAGTTGGGGTGGAACAGGCCCAACTCCACCAAGAACGAGAGCTCTGACGGAACCTATCAGACGAGGCGGTAGCTTAACGGATCCTTTCGATTTTTGGGGACGCGTGAAATCGAGAAACGCAATCGTAGGTGCTGATCTTTGGGGTCGCGTAAAATCAGCAAACGCAACTGGATACACGAACGGTAGCGGACGGTTACGGAAATGCACGGCCGCTCAGGCTGCTAGGTTTGAGGTAGAGAGGGTCGGAGTAAGAGTCCGGCAAATAGTGCGAGTGATAGAGAGCGACGAACCGAGAACGTATCAGAACGAATCTAAACTATCTATCGAGATCCCTTCACCAATTAATAAATTGGAAGACTCACCGGAGCTGGTACAGCTAATCCGGGGAGGTCGAGAACTGCATCCAAAGGACACTCTGGTGAGCACTGCACTAAGGCACAGCACTACACCTCCGTAACACTCACAGGAATTCATAGAATTCCTGGATATCGCGAGAACAACGCGAGAACTGTACGAATCGAGAACTTGCTATACCGTATCGAAACACGGCAAGAAAAACTATCAACAGATAGCACGGGAGCACGAGCCAGCCCGTGACACCTCGGTCGGTGCCCCGAGACAGACTGCTTTGACAATAGCCAAATCCGAGAACTAATCATTCTGATTGGTCGAGAGCCTTTTAACCGATAACACTTCTACCTCCTTCGAATCGTCCCTTTAAACCAAATAGAGAGCGTTCCTTAACGAATCGGTACGTAATTCTGGAGATCCTCCACGGCCGCTTCCCCAGGGCATCGGGCGACATCTGGGCACCACATCCTTAACTCGGGCAGGAGGTTCCTCTCCTGCCCTTAACTGTATCAAAACTATATCTCCGCCCGCTCTACAGCCCTTTGCCCATCTCCAGCGGGGCGCCGGTGTTTCACCCGGGCTTCTGCCGGTCCGTGGAGACGTCTCCGTCGGGTACTCTCCTCTGCCGGGCAACTCGGTACGTCGAGACTATCTCCCCACGGCAGATTCGAGCATCTCGACCTCAACTAAACAACAACGAAATCTTCCGAGAGCCTTGACATATCTATGCGAATCAATCCGAGAACATAGCTTCTGAGCAGGGTGGCGATCCGAAGAGAACCAGAAATCGAGAACGTTATCTGTATCGGTAACCGGAGCCGCCTTGGGACCGTGATTCGAAAAATCACGTCACACTAGGTACTGGATGTGGAAGTCCAGGGTGTCCAGGTATTCCGCTTCGTAGTTTTCTGTATCTAGGTGTCGGATGTGGAAGTCCAGGGTGTCCATGTATTCCGCTCCGTAGTTTCTTGTATCTAGGTAGTGAATGTGGAAGTCCAGGGTGTCCAGGTATTCCGCTCGGTAGTTTCCTGTGTCCAGGTGTCGGATGTGGAAGTCCAGGGTGTCCAGGTATTCCGCTTCGTAGTTTTCTGTATCTAGGTGTCGGATGTGGAAGTCCAGGGTGTCCAGGTGTTCCGCTCCATAGTTTCTTGTATCTAGGTAGTGAATGTGGAAGTCCAGGGTGCCCAGGTATTCCGCTCGGTAGTTTCCTGTGTCCAGGTGTTTGATGTGGAAGTCCAGGGTATCCAGGTATTCCGCTACGTAGTTTTCTGTATCTAGGTGTCGGATGTGGAAGTTCAGGGTGTCTAGGTGTTCCGCTCCGTAGTTTTCTGTATCTAGGTGTCGGATGTGGAAGTCCAGGGTGTCCAGGTATTTCGCTTCGTAGTTTTCTGTATCTAGGTGTCGGATGTGGAAGTTCAGTGTGTCCAGGTGTTCCGCTCCATAGTTTCTTGTATCTAGGTGTCGGACGTAGAAGTCCAGAAAAGTGTGCAACAAGCTTTGGCGCTTCGCTCAAACTATAGTATCCTCTTTGATGTTCGCACGGCCTGAGGTACAAGGCCTGAAATAATCCAGCACACTCTCCTCTCTTACGTTTACCACACGGCTTCAACAATCTGGACACCATTAACGACGCTTATATGCATTGAAGATTACATTTTCTTTAAAAATTTGTATATGTCTTTATGCATTTCTAGAAAAAGGGACTTACACATTAAATTTATATGCCATTAAACATTTTCGACACCGCTATATATTTTTCTGATTAGCAACATCATAATGCATTTACATTTTATATCTGTGACAATATAGATTTCAGTGCTTAAGGGGGGAAACCACATTAGGAGGTTCAAAAAATCGTTTTATTTTATTGCATAAATGGTTTGCTTAACTATCCAAGAATATACTGTAAAAATTTCAAAGCGCAATTCGCATTCGTTTCGATTTTATGAGCATAGAACCGAGCGCTCATCGGGTACCGGCTACAGGTTCGAGTGCGCAGCAGATAGGGCGGACCACTACCACACGTAGTGTCACATAGTTTTCAAACGCGTTTTTCTCGAAACTACATTTTTCAGATTTGCGGGAACTCTAGCTCAAAAAGTAATTAACCGATCATTATGAAAATTGATACTATGATTCTTTATAAAATTACGAAGAATATGAACCAACTTTTGAGATGATATCATGATTTTAAGGGTGTTTTTTTTACATAATTAGTGAAAAAAAATGGTGAAAATTGAAGTAAATTTTTCAAACACCTGCCAAATTTTTAATTTTCATTATTTTCACCTGCATTGAGGTTCGTATTCTTAGGAAATAAGTTATTAATGTGAAATGAAAACCTTTTTAATTTCCGATAAAAATTGGAATAGCTACACGTCCCGCAATAGGAGAACTTGTGTTACGACCTTCAGCGGACATCAGTGTGTAAATTTGTTATTTTTGCATGAAATCTTTCAAAAAAAATCACAAAGGTTGTTCAAAATATGAATAAACTGATGTCAAAATTTCATTGAATTGTAATTACTTTTTCCCACTCAAAAAAAATCCTAAAATATCACTGAAAATGTGCCTCCTAATGTGGTTTCCCCCCTTAATACTTCTATTTCCCGTTGGACAACAAAAACTTGTGATATCCCCCAAAAAACACTTACGTGTAAAAAACCACGCCAAGTACAGGTGTGCTGTGTATTCCTCTAATAAAAAGTATTGATATCAGATTATTGAGGCCAAGTACTTCAGTCACTACATGTTTGCCTATTATATGATCTAGCACTGGCCCATCATTTTAATTGTATTTTCGAAATTTCCTATAACGTTTTCACTACTCTTTTACATTACTACTGTAGTAGATACACACCACCATTGGCCGTCACAACAAACCCCCACCACTGTCCCGATGAGTCATTGAGTGCACCGCGCTGCGGTCCCCCGCACTGCACTATGGCGCCACCCCCTCGCCCATGTACTCAGCGCTCTCCTCCACCTGCGACACTGTGGTGGATCCCCACCACGCAGGCCCGGTCCTAAGGCCCGAAACTCACAAGGAAGACTATCGAAGTGTCATCCCCCGATTTCAATGAATCGTTGATATGTTGTAGAGGACAAAAAAATAAGAGACACGTGTTTTTTTTATGTGCCGATATTCACTTTAAAGGGGTGAAATCAACCCCCAAAGTTGGGCATGTCGAGGGGTGGTAATGCAGTTTCACCTAGAAAGAATTGTCCGATTTCAATGAAACAAAAACTAAAATGTTTCTCATCGCGAGTAATGTAAAGTGCAACTAGACATTAAAAAAAAAATTGTCTCTTGAGGGGGTGAACCACCCCTTGATTATTACTTTTTTCACCCTATTTAAAAAACTTACGAATGGAATTCAATCAAATAGGTACCATTTGAAAGAGGAAGGTTAAAGGAACATTAAAGTTTACATGTTTTTCCTTTTTTGCGGGATGTCACGTTTAAGGGGGTAAACCACCCCCTGCGTACCGATGCGTGCATTCCCATATAGGACCCCTTCTTGTGCAATTTAAAAGTGTAAATGCATTTAAAGTATCTCGTTAGTGACAATCGATAAACAATAAGTGAATATTAACGTATTACCCCTAATTAAGGGGGTCAACTACCCCCTCCGTACCTACCCCCTGCATACCGATGCACGGACTTCCATATGGGACCGCTTCTCGTGCAGTTTAAAAGTGTAAATTAATTCAAAATACTCTTGTTACTGACAGTGGATAAACAATAAATGAAAATTGACGCTTCATCCGTAATTAAGCGGGTAAGTTTATTTAGAGTTTGAATATCAATTAATGTAATAGCCCTCCCACTCTGCACGCTTCCGCCTAGAGGTAAGTACGGTAGCTAGTTCACCATAGTACCAGTTTCTATTATTTTATATTTAAAATATATTTACACTCACTAATGATGGGCGGAATGGTAAATAGTCTTTTATTTAACAATGTGAAGCAATATTTTTATCTGTATCCCGCGTCCATAAAACGAGAGCCGTTCGGCGAGCGGGAAACGATAGCAACGCCGAGCTACGCATCGTGGAGAGGAAACGCGTGGCGAGGCAGGAGAATGGCCAGAGGCAGGAGAACGTCGTTAATTTTCACTTATTGTTTATCCACTGTCAGTAACAAGAATATTTTGAATTAATTTACACTTTTAAACTGCACGAGAAGCGGTCCTATATGGAAGTCCGTGCATCGGTATGCAGGGGATAGGTACGGAGGGGGTAGTTTACCCCCTTAATTAGGGGTAATACGTTTATATTCACTTATTGTTTATCGATTGTCACTAACGAGATATTTTAAATGCATTTACACTTTTAAATTGCGCAAGAAAGGGTCCTATATGGGAATACACGCATCGGTACGCAGGGGGTGGTTTACCCCCTTAAACGTGACATCCCGCAAAAAAGCAAAAACATGTAAACTTTAATTTTCCTTCCTCTTTCAAATGGTACCTATTTCATTGAATTCCATTCGTAAGTTTTTTAAATAGGGTGAAAAAAGTAATATTCAAGGTGTGGTTCACCCCCTCAAGAGAAATTTTGTTTTTAATGTCTAGTTGCACTTTACATTACTCGCGGTAAGAAACATTTTAGTTTTTGTTTCATTGAAATCGAACGATTCCTTCTAGGTGAAACTGCATTACCACCCCTCGACATGCCCAACTTTGGGGGTTGATTTCACCCCTTTAAAGTGAATATCGGCACATAAAAAAAAACACGTGTCTCTTATTTTTTTGTCCTGTACAACATATCAACGATTCATTGAAATCGGGGGGTGACACTTCGATAGTCTTCCTTGTCAGTAGCAGCGGCGTTGCATGCCCCCAGGGGTCTATCGCGGTCGGTAATTACGCACTGACCACCGGTCGGTAATATTTTAATTACCCTAAGGTGGGTAACACGGCAGAGTAGAACACAGCTGTTTTTTTTGTAAATAATGCCTTATAATATAGCTGTATCGTATGCAGTGTCGTTTACTTTTTCGATACTTTTAATTATCGAATGGATACCTGTTTGAAGTAGTAATACTGGGATTAATAGGTGGGACATAAGGAGTTTGAAATAAAACACAATTTGCTTAATTTTAATATATAAAATTTATTAATAGAAGGGAAAAATATAAAAACACAAAATATAAAAATTTTAAAATATCATATATTAAAAAAACAAAAACAGAAATATAAAAAAGATAAAAATATACAGAAATTTATTAATTTAAAATATAAAATAAAAAAATTTAACAATCATCATCCGACTCATAGTCCGAGTCCCTGCAAAAAAAATAAACAATAATATTACTACTCATGGGCGACACACGCGTACAGGGTGTTCCATATATAGAACCGATTAATACGCACCAATTATAATAAGAAAGGCGCGACATCCCAAATAGCTGCCTCAGGCCAAAAATGTCGGTGTCGTCCCAGTCGAGCTCCTCGAAGAGGAGCCAGCCGTTGAGCGCTCCCCGCCGGGCACGACGCTGGCTCCTCTTCTCTAGCATGGTCTTGATCGAGATGTAGCCTTTGAGCTATAATAAATAAACAATACGTTATATAATGAAACTTCTTTGAAATATTTAGGGTGTGTATTAATAGACACTTAGAGGACACTACACTCACTGTCAACTGAATAGCACTAGGGCGTCCCATCTTGCAGGCTTTTTCTATTCTAACGCGGAGTCGAGCGGCTGAGCCGACTGAAGCGCTCCAGCTTACCCCCACTTGTAGCTCGTAGAAACAATGCTCTAAATGCACACATTCTAGTCTCTCTCCCACCCGCTACCATCATTGACAAGATATGGGGAGATGGAGGTGAAGGAAACAAAGAAATAAAAAATAGGTATTTTTAAATATATATTGTATATTGCAAGAAACAGTGGCTGTACATATTTATTAAGAGAATAAGTCCTTAAGCATGGCCATTCTGGGCAGCCGTGGCGCTCCGCACGAAGGAGAGGTACTCGTGGTTATACAGGGAGAGTAGCTCCACCAATAGCTGATAAAGAGCCGGCGACCACAGCCCTTTCTTTTCCAAAATCAGCCGAAGATCGGTGAATATGTTGGCCCTGGAGGGGTCATCCCCGCGGCGATCGAGCTCCGCAATCAGCGTGTCTTTGCAGTTGTTAGCGCTGTCGGTGATCTCGCGTAGTCTGCTTATTTGGACGGTCACGCAGCGCAAGACCCTTTGGAGATTTAGGTACGACACCCTCTTCATTACGACCACGGGTGTGTACGTTCTAGCTCTTTTAACGCCGTCGCTACTCGTAGATAACGCCACCGATGGTTTGAAAATAATGGCCCGCTCACCGTAGGAGTACGTGAAGATTATTTCGTGAGCGGGTGTGGAAATAGGTGTGTAAAAATCCTCAGGTACTTCCTTCATGTTGTCCTCGGCGACGAAGAACTTGTCGATGACGGGGAAGTGTTTGGCAACGATGCCCCACTCGCTAGGTTCAAACTCCACACCGGAATAATCTTGATTAACGAGTCGTATAACAGGCGACAAGCTTCCCGATCGATTTAAAGAGAAGCCGGTAATTATTTGTTTCGAAAACGAGCGGTTTAACCCGTACACAGTGGACAGTACTACTTGCTTCTTGTACATGGTGATTGTAGGAAGCGATAGTATACGATCAGTACGGGTGTCTGAGCAGTACTGCCTAAGGCGGTATCTAAAAACGGATCATCGAAATATCATTGAACATATACCCCCACCACCACAGCCTCTGCCACACACTGTATTCACAGGATACAGCGGACAAAGAGTACATGGCCTTGACAGAGTATTCTGCTGATACCGTAGGATGTATCAGAGATGACTAGATACTGATACCCTATAGCGCGTGCATCTACATCAGCATTAACATGATCCAGCGGCACGCGCGAGCGTCCACCGATGTACAGTCTGAGAGAGTCAGTGGAATCGCTACAGAGGTACACTGCACAAAGAAATTTATAAAGTTGTACGAAGAAGAAATGGCGCACTACGACGGTGAGGAATTTTTGCGGCACAGGCGTATACAAAGGGCGAAGACACGAGCCCTCTACCGCTACGCAAACCCCGAACAATATCCAGAGGAAGAGATCATACGAGAGTATCTGCGATTAGGTCATTTAACGGGTGTACCGCTAGTATCGATATACACGTCGAAACCGGGAGCCCCGGACGCTGATGAGCTATACGGTGATAACCCCAACATGATCTGCCGCAAGGGTTGGGCCTCTGGTGTGCGGCCAGTGATACTACCGGAGCTATCTATCGCTGCTATACTGGACAAGGGATACCGCGATTTCACACGGTGTAGCGTGACGCTGGGTTTTATCAGTGATCAGCGTTGTAACGATAGCCCTTACGCACAGCGCGTATGCACCCACGAGTGGCTGGCAAAAGACGAGTGGCGTATGTCCGACGATGGTAGCCCCAAGTGCCGCATCACATATCGGCGCCCGATGATCAGGTCAGCCCTAGCGATGCTACGAAGCAGGTGTGAACGGCCCACACCGGAGGAGTTACCACGTCACGCACCTATGCGTCTGGAATCGCAGGCGTGGTTGGCGGCATTCAATCACCTCGAGAAATTACGCGAAAGCTGAGTCACCCTATGGTGTTTGAGGGCTATGCGGGCCTACGAGACAGCGCTACACGCTCTGGAGAAACGATGCAGTCTGACAGAGTTTATAGGGTGCGTTACCCTGGCGACACGGGATGGTCCACCACACCTGAAATATAAGGAATGCCGAACGAGCGTGGTCAGCATGCCCAGCGGACTTTACGCGTACCTGGAAGCACTCGACGACACGTGGGATGTCTATACAAGCCACGATGTGTACGATGAGGAGGGAGAGCACGCGGAGGAATCGAACAATTTGGGGTACTATGCAATGGACACGCGAACAGCAGCCCGACGCAACATTCGACACGTACGGTGTATGGCAATTTTTCGCGACGAGAGCTGCGAGACACTACTGCAAGATGGTCGTGTCGGAAAGGATATCGCCGTGCAACTCATAGGTGGCGATATCGATGAGTTCGATACTGTAAAAGATTGGTGCGATCTTCTGGTAGCTACGGATTGTAAAACAGAGTAACACGATACGCATCTCTGACCCTTACATCGCGATGGAGAGAGAGAGCTGGTGATGCAGGCTGGAACGGTGTGCGTCAGCAGATCGCTGCAACTACCGATGCATCACCTCTATACTGTTTTACACGTATTATGGATACACGGTATTTCGGGATCAGTGAACGAACGATCGATAAATTCTGTATATATATTTGTCTGTTTGCTACGATTGAAACGTTTTACCCAATTTTACCCGATTTTCGACGGATAACGCTGCCCTAAGAGAATGGTGATTTTTTTACCGCTGAATCAGCTGTTTTGCATGGTCACGTTTTAAGACACTGGTTTGAAATTAATATCGCAACGACTGTAAGATGGGCACGGGCTAGATGTACCCTGCTTTACTTCGTATCACGCCGTCCCGGTAGATAGACTGATCACTTAGAGCAATCAACAGTTTAAAAAAAAAAATGTCATCTGTAACGCATATTCGCGAATGTATTGTCGATTTTGTAAAGACCCGCCGTCTGATAACGCCTACAAACGTGCGATTATTCTCGCCGGTGTGGTGCAGAGAATTAAGATATTTTGGTTTACGCACGTTAACGCTTAGATTGAAAACTGTATTTGCCCATTGCACTCTACGCGTGCTAGCCAGGGGTCACGAGAGAGGGTATTTTAAAAACGACCCGTACATACTCTCGTTAGCCGTAGCGTGTATTAACAAACGGGGAGTGCGCGATAACCTTATCACCAGGGCTATTATAGCCGATCATGCGTTTCACGAAGGTATGTATTTTCCACCTACCGGTAATATTGCTTAAATAAACTGCTTTTAAAAACTAAATAAATTTTACAAGAATTGACGCGATTTCGCAACGATGATGCACCCGAGGAGGAGGACCGGTTGCTTTTAGGGTGCTTCAAACGTGTGGAGGATGAGATTTACCCGGAGCCAAGCACCAGCACCGCGATGATGCACTACCTTAACGGTAAAGCATATACTTTTTAAAAAAAAGTTTACGCCTAATATACGTTTTTTAAAAAAAGTGCCAGTACCATCGACAGCCCTGAACACGCGAGCGGCTGAAGAAGAAGGAGAAACACGTTACGACACACAGGGTATGTGTCATACAGCGTCGAAAAAAAAAAGAAAAAAATGTGTTGTGCTATTCATAAATTTTTACAGACGCGTTCATGGCTATAGCGTCGGACGCCGACGAAGACGGCGACGACGACGACCAGGATGATGTCGACGATCGCTCCACCGCTTCCAACGATTCAAACGAGCACGATCCAGGTAATAATGATAAAGTACAGAAACCGCTGAAAATTTATTTGTGTGAAAATAAAAAAAAATAAAAAATTGCAGATTCGCTCGATACGGATATAGATAGCGATAGTCGGGACCCTGTTGTACAGGGTGACCTGCTACCACCGCAGGATCAGGCCAATGCTGAAGAACCGATACTCTGGGTTGCCAGGAACGGTGTGCACGTAGCGGCGGATGCCGACGAGGCTGCTGAAGTATTAGCAGAGCTCGATGATACTGATGATGATGAGAATCCAAACGACTCGGAAGAAGGTAGCATATAAAGTTATGTTCCTTAGCGTTTAACGCTTTTTTTTGTCAAAATTGCTAACTTTAAAAAAAATGTAGGGGGTGATGAAAGCCAGTTAGGCGCGCTATTCTCATACATAGGGTCGATGTTTAATCCTCGCGAGGAATGATAAGTCAGTATGCGCTTAACACTTTTTTGTTTAACGAGTATAAAATAAAAACTTTTTTTCCAAACGTTAGATGCAGAGGACGACGGGGTATGTCGACAGATCGGTGGTGGCCCCCTTCTTCGACCGCAGAGCGACAACGATGACACCGCCGAAGATATCAATAACGACGTGCTACCGCCTGGATATAGATTTACAATACAGTCCGAAACGACACGTCGTATAAATAGGTTCCGTTTAGACGGGCGTGAAATAGCAATGGCTATCCGGAGGCCGCCCGAAGACCCTGATACCAATACGGTATCATGGTTACACGGGGCAGTCAGAGATATACACGCGTACCTCACAAGCTCGTGTACCGCGCGGGACTATATAGGTCTAACGATCAAATCCGACAGTTTTGCGTGCGGGGCAGCGTGGCTGTCGTACAGACCGGCTCGAGAACTTCTCGAAAACGATGTGTGGGGTGTGATATCGTCCGTCGCGCAGAGCGCCCAGGCATTCCAAATAGATAGGTCTTTCGTCATCGAGTCGTGTATAGTCGAAGTACCGCGGGGTACAGTGCGCGTGCGATTAGCGCACGAATTTGTAAAAAAAAATTCTATACTGACCATAGTGAATAACGATAACCTCTGTCTACCTAGGTCGCTCGTTGTGGCGATGGTACACGCTGAACGCTGGGAGGTGCGCTCTGGGGAGCTGCATGAGCGATGGAACGCGGTACGCCGTCAACGGGGTAAATTACAAAAACAATTTGCTCTCGAACTTGTGACAAACGCGTGTGTAGACATACCGCCGGACGGCTGCGGTATTCAAGATTGAGAAATTGATAAATTTCAAAGTTACCTAGCCCCGAGCGGTATAGCAATCGTTGTTTACGATTTTGACAGCATAGGCAGCGGCGAGAAACCGCTGTACGACGGTACGCAAGCAGTTGATAACGCGTACGGATCAGGGAAACCACGGCAAACGCTCCGCATCCTGTATTATAATAATTCGCAGCATTATCAGCCTATTTTAAATATGCGGGGTGCTGTCGGTAGTCGTGGTTTTTGCATACCATGTAACAGATCTTATACGCACGAGGCAGAGGATAAGTGTTCCCACAAATGCGCTAGATGTTTCGGAAAACCGCTCTGCGATTCAGCTCTCCTCACATTGCATTGTCGCGAGTGCCATAGGTACTTTTTTGGCCAAATCTGTTTCGATAACCATATAAACACGCTATTTATCAAACAGAAGGGAAAAGAAAAGAGCGTATATCAGGCCGTTCGCAGCTGTCCACAGTGTCTCAGGCCGCTTCAAAGAGCGCTGCGTAAACACTCTTGCGATAAGGTGTACTGCAGAGTCTGCAAGAGCGTTAACAGAGTAGGCCATCAGTGTTACGTCAGACCGGTAAAAAAGGCGCCCGTGGAAAAAAATATTCTATTCATTTTTTACGATTTTGAAACACAGCAGATACAGAAGCTGCCCGGCGACGACACGGTACGCATCCACACACCAAACTTGTGTATCGTTCAGCAAATGTGCACAGCGTGCATAAACGATACAGATCTCGCGAGGGTATGCCCGTCTTGCGGTGTACGCGAGTACGTCTTTGAAGATGATCCCGTAAGGCAGTTTGTAGATTACGCGTGCGACCCTAAAAGAAAGTCGTTTCAGAGAGTGATCTGTGTGGCGCATAACGCCAAGGGTTTCGACGCGCAGTTTATACTGAAGTATATCGTGAAGCGTAAACGGAAAACTCTAAAGCCACCGACGCTGATACTCAGTGGCACGAGTATCATAATGATGAAGACGGGTCGTGTAACATTCATAGACAGCCTTAATTATTTTCACATGCCTCTGAGTGCCCTGCCAAAAGCCTTCGGTCTCGTGGACTCGGCTGGTTTGAAACAAAAAGGTGTCTTTCCGCATCTATTCAATACTCCCGAGAATCAGCATTATATCGGTCCTCTACCACCACTCGAGTTTTATTCACCCGACACGATGCCTACGGCCCAACGTAATCAATTCTTAGCATGGTATAACGAACAACGGTCTGCGGGCTACGTATTTAACTTTCGAACAGAGTTTATTGATTACTGTAGATCCGACGTCACCATCCTCAGACAGGCATGCGTTTCTTTCCGCGCAATGTTTCTCCAGCACGGTAGCGTTTGTCCTTTCTCGGAGAGCACCACCATAGCCTCAGCGTGCTCGAGAGTTTTTAGAAAAAACTTTTTGCGGGACGAGCAGATAGCCATTTTACCACCGGGTGGATACCGTTACTGCGAGAAACAATCACGTAAGGCCCTGTTATGGCTCCTCTCGCTGGAGCATCGTTGGGGTTGTACCATAGTTCACGCAGGGCGCACTCGGGAGTACCGTCTACCGGAGGGTACGCCCGTCGACGGTTACTACCATGACACCGATACAGGTCTGCGACACGTCTTGCAGTTTCAGGGTTGCTTCTGGCACGGGTGCCCAAAATGCTATCGCATAAACAGGGATACGCGGTTACACACGGGCGAATCTATGGATGTGCGCTTCGAGAGAACGCAGGCAACGAATGATAAGATTCGATATCTCGGTTACGAATTGACGGAAATCTGGGAGTGTGAATTCGATAGCTGGATAAACGATCCAGCACAGGCCGTATTATATAGAACATTGAATGAGAACCCGCTGGTAGCGCAACTACCGCTGGAACCTCGCGATGCTTTCTTCGGTGGACGTACAGGGAATACCGTCAGTTTTTACGAAGTCGAGGGGTCTGAGAGAATACACTACGTAGATGTGTGTTCGCTCTACCCCTTCATATCGAAAACGGGGAAATTCCCTGTAGGGCACCCTAGAGTGTACGTGGGCGACGATTGTCGCGAACTAACGGGTGATCACAATAACGTCGATAGCGTAGAGGGTCTGATTAAGTGTGTCGTGTTACCACCGCGAGATCTGTATCACCCCGTGCTACCGACACGCATGCACGGTAAATTGCTTTTCGCACTGTGTCGTTCCTGTGCAGAGTCAACGCTACAGGGCTCGTGTCCTCACGAGAATCCTGAGGATAGAGTATGCGAAGGGACATGGGTTGTGGACGAGGTCAGACGCGCTGTACGTAAAGGATATCAAATAACGACGATACACGAAATATGGCAATACGAGATCACCCAGTACGATCAGGCCACGCGAACGGGCGGTCACTTTGCCAATTACATAAATACATTCCTGAAGATTAAGCAGGAGGCTAGCGGGTGGCCGCGTGAGTGCAGCGACGACGAGTCTAAGAAGCTGTATGTAGAGGAGTACGATCAGGTCGAGGGTATTCGACTAGACCCTACTAA
This sequence comes from Cephus spinipes, assembly GCA_963971525.1. Taxonomy (NCBI): domain Eukaryota; kingdom Metazoa; phylum Arthropoda; class Insecta; order Hymenoptera; family Cephidae; genus Cephus; species Cephus spinipes. The sequence goes on along the minus strand of OZ020575.1, from coordinate 14,844,263 downwards.
TATAAAATCAAATCCCGGTCTGCGGGCAGTCGCCAAACTATGTCTGAATTCCTTTTGGGGTAAGCTCGGGCAGCGCGAAAATCTACCTAAAACGGAAATCGTAACGACTCGTCAGAAGCTCGTGAGTTTGCTTACATGCCCGGAGGTCGAAATTACGGGTATTTTACCCGTAGATGACGAAATACTCTACGTCAACACGAGTAGTACGAGCGAATCGGTGATAACCACAGCGTACACAAACGTTGTTATAGCCGCGTACACCACGGCTCAATCTCGTCTTAAGTTATATGACTATCTCGAGAAATTAGATCGACGTGTACTATATTACGACACCGACTCGTGTATATACGTATCGGGTGGCCGTCACGCCGATAACGCTTACGAGCCGCCGCTAGGCAGTCTTTTAGGCGATTTAACGGACGAGCTGGAGTCGTACGGTGTTGGTAGTTATATCACGTCTTTTGTATCTGGAGGCTCGAAATTTTACGCGTACCGGGTACGTAAGCCAGACGGTTCTCACGCAGAGGTCTGCAAAGTCAAAGGTATCACGATCGACCACGCGACGAGTCTTGCCATTAATTATGACTGGATACGGTCTTATGTAACGGGAGAGACGAGCGAGCCTGTTGTTTTACACTACGACGCGATACGTCGTACGCCGTTTCACGACGTAGTTACACGCCTCGAATCAAAAACGTGTAAACCGACCGAACTTCAAAAACGGCGGCGCGACGGTCGTTTCGGATCCTTACCGTACGGCTTTATATAACTAGTATTACCAAAAAATTGTACAAATGTATATACAACCCTGCATAACATTTTGCCGTACAGTTGTATGTAGCTAATATTACAAAAAAAAATGTACAGATGTATATACATCGCCTGTACAATAATAAAACATATTTATTTGAAAAACAAAAATCTCTTTATCGATCTATTCCCGAAGGCTCCACCAACCCGCCCATGTTATTTATTTTTTCAGTGGCGCTTCGGACATGCTAGCCGTGCACTATGGCTAGCTATGCGGCTGACACACATACATGGCGACTATTAGCTCACAGGTGCACGATGAGCTCACCCGGACGAGGGGGCTAGCAACGTCACCGTAGGGGGAGCGTGTAAAATCCAGCAGACTCTTTAACAGTATATTCGTAAAGAACACCGCCAAATAGCCTCATTTGGCATAATGGACACGCGGTGGAAGCATCCGTGGACATCGATGATCTGTGGGCCAACGGGGTGCGGGAAGACGTTTTTCGTAAAGAAATTCCTACGGTTCATCGAGGACATGAACGACGTGCGATTTGCGCGCGTTCTCTTTCACTATGCAGAGTGGCAGGAGGGGTACAGGGAGTACGGGAGCTCTATAGAGTTTCACGAGGGACTGCCGCAAAACACCGATTACGGCAATGACCCACGCCTGAAACTCGTCATCATCGACGATCTTATGAGGGAATCGTCCAATAACACGGTGGTCGACCTTTTTACCAAAGGCAGCCATCATAAGAACATCCGCGTTATCTTCATTACGCAGAATCTCTTTCATCAGGGGCCCGGACAGCGCGATATCTCGTTGAACGCCAACAACATCGTTGTATTTAAAAATCCGCGCGACAGAGCGCAGATACAGCATCTGGCCAGACAGGTGTTTCCTGAAAATCCGCGCTTCGTACAGGAAGTCTACCGCGATGCCACGGCCCAACCGCATGGCTATCTACTACTCGATTTGAAGCAGTCGACCCCCGATAACTGCCGCTTTCGCACTTGCGTGTTTCCTTCGGACCCGTTCCACTACGTGTACGTACCGCGAAAGGGTATAAAGGGAGGGTACACCGATCGAGACGTACCAGTCATTCGGTTGTAATGGTATCCGGCGCACGCTGCTCTATAGGGCGCAAACACGCCGCAGTGTTAAAGGCTATTTGCCATCTGGATAGCAAACAGCGTAGCGCTTTGTTACGAGTGGCCGACTCACGACTCGTCAACTGTATATGCGAATGTGCTCTGAATATTCTTCGCGGTAACGTGCCTCTCAAGCCGACGCAGAAACGCCGCTTACGAAAACACGCATCGCTGTTGAGACGTTTATCCAGACCGGCTTCAGCCGTCAAAACTAGAAAACGTCTTATCGTTCAGAGCGGTGGTTTTTTACCTCTCCTGCTAGCACCCATACTAGGCACCGTCATTTCGAAACTCATAGGGGGAGGCGGGTAGGGGTATACGTCACGAAGAGCGAGAGAGATCGAGATGGAGCATGCCAAAAAGATGGTTCTAATCCCTCAGGAGAGCGTGGAGCAGCAGCACTACCGACCAATGCCTCATACACCCCATCACCAGCAGCAGCAACAGCAGGAGCAGGGTGTCGACACCGTAAACACCGTGCAGACCCCCGGGACCCCCTTAAGCAGATTAGACGCATCCATGAAGGAGATCCTACACTCACCGAATTTCATCGATGAGCGCAAAAAGTGGAAGATGTACAATCAGGTGCTGAAGCGTTATCTACACTTTATCGAGGATCTGCGAAATAACGTCGACGAGGATAGGCGAGGCGATAACGATGCCAAGAAAAAAAATAACATCTTTGCGGAGGATAGTGTCAGGAGTTTGACCGACGATGGCGACGACGACATCATCGCTAGCGTACCCCAAAAGTACAGAGCTAAGGCTAAGCTTTTACTAGGAAGGCTGCGGAACGCTGGTTCGCCGCGCATCTCGTGGAGTAAACAGGGCGTTACGCGTATCGGCGGAGCCGTCGTGCAGGATGCCAACATCGTGGATTTAATCAACGACGCTATGCGTGAGAGAAAAACAGCGAGACCGGCGGGCAGTCGGCAGTTTGCGCGGTTCCTCCGTACTGCAGGTATACCGCGCGAATATATCGGCAATCAACGTCTATGGAGGGAGGGAAGCAACACGACGTCTCTCGGTAATCAGACACCGCGCCGTGTAACAATCCCTCCGCGACCTATCGAGCAGACTCAGAGCTCGTCTACAGAAGAGGAAGCTCGTCTGCAGGAAGTGTTTAGAGACTCCGGGAAAGAAGGGTTCGTGGGGAAAAAATATACGCGATCCGCGTCGGCCGGTACAACCAGCGATAGCGAGAAAAAGAAAAGATTAGAATGGTTAAGGCTGCCGTGAAACGGAAGAAGAAAAGGATATCGGCTGATGATAGCTTTCTGAGGCGTCTTTATTACACGCCAGCAGAACCGTCTTCGTACGCCGGTATCGGTAACCTAGAGCGAGCGGCTAGGGGCAGGGTAAAACGAGATTCCGTCGCGCGTTGGTCAGAGGCGCAGGACGCGTATACGTTGCATAAGCCCGTGCGACATACGTTTCAGCGTCGCTCTTACACCGTCAGCAATATCGACGACGTTTGGGAGGCCGATCTTGTGGACCTTCGATCGTTGAAGGAGTACAACGATGGTTACACGTATATACTTGTAATAATCGATGTAGTCAGCAAATACGCTTGGGTCGAGCCTTTACGCGATAAGACCGGTGCGGCGGTAGCCGCGGCATTCCGGAGGGTTTTGACACGTAGTAAGAATAGGATACCCATGTACCTACAGACAGACAAAGGTAAAGAGTTTATCAACGGTGTACTGCAGCGTCTACTCGAGGAGCTTGGTATAGGATTCCGTGTAGCGCGCAGCCCCGACGTAAAGGCTGCTATCGTCGAACGCTACAATCGTACTCTGAAGGATCGTATGTGGCGCTACTTTACACATAGAAACACTCGGCGGTACATAGATATTCTTCAGAATCTCGTGGACTCGTACAACAGGACACGCCACTCCGCGATAAGAATGCGCCCGGTTGACGTAACCCTGTATAATGTGGCTAAGGCTCGTATGAACCTGTCTATGCGATACGCCACAGCGCGCCCGCGTGTCCCTAAATACAGTGTCGGCGACCTGGTACGCATCAGTAGCGCTAGGAACCCTTTTGCGAAAGGTTACGAGGGTAGGTGGACTCGAGAGATTTTTAAAATCGTACGCCTAGGTACAACGAGGGAACCACCCGTCTACATCTTAGAAGATCTCGCCGGAGAGGAGATTGACGGTATTTTTTACGAAGAGAAGCTCGTTCGAGTCCGCAAGGACCTCCCAAAGGACACGTTTCTCGTCGATCGTGTAATAAAACGAAGCGGTCGTGGGAAAGCCCAAAAAGTACTGGTCAGCTGGGTCGGTTACCCCGAGAAATTTAATTCGTGGATACCGGTATCCCACTTGAAGAACAATGAAGGACCAATTTTATCTCGTTCTTCCCAGTAACAGCAGTATGTCGTACTATCCCGAAAATAAAACTACTAGTTTTACAACACATCTACCGCATCAGATCGATTTACACGGGGCATGGTCTGTTGCTCTGGTTGAAATACAGTTTCCTATGACCTTTCTGCACGTGCCGGTGGCGCTAAAAGATTGGGATCACGTGGTCGTGGTCACTACCCGTACCAAACCGCAGAAGAACCACAAAGAACCGATGACCGGTTTTATAGTGTCGGGTTCTAACGTAGCGCACGGTGTTTACGATGACGTAAAGACCCTCATTGACGAAATAAACGCTACCAGGGCTATGACGGGTCGTCTGAAACTAGAGCTCTGCAGAGGTGGTTACGTGAGCGTATCATTCGTCTCTACCGATAACGATCTAGACGATCCGCACGAGTTGAGACTCTGCCGCTCTCTGGCTCGCATCCTTGGCTTTACCGAGTCGGTCGTGGTATCGAAAGCAGAATCCCCTGTGATGGCCGATCAACCGGCTAGTCTGATCAACGCCCTACCCAAGATGCTTTTTGTTTACACGGATGACTGCGAGCCGTATATCACCGGAGACGTCCAAACGCCCCTGCTCCGCGTGGTTCCCCTACAACCAGATAACAAATACGCGTACGCGGCTGTAAAAGTGCTCTCGTTTTCGCCGTTAAAGTACATACCGTTGCTCCGAACGACTTTTCAAACGATCGACATCGATATAAGAGACCACCTGGGTGACCCCATACCATTTGAATCAGGAACGCTCTCCGTAACACTACACTTTAAACGGTTAGAGTGATGACTCATTACATCGATTACTACGATTCGCAGATAGGCGGGGGATATTCCACGAAATTCCGGGTGTTCGCGGGGTCGCCGTATCAGCGGGGTCATGTTATCGGTAGCTTTCTTGGTGGTCTTTTACGGCGCGTGCTACCCCTACTATCGAGGGGGGCACAAGCAGTCGGTAAGGAAGCGGTGCGCGCTGGTATGAATATCTTGACGGACGTCAGCGAGCGCTGTGCTCCGCTGAAGCAGGCGTTTCGCACCAGGGCCGCCGAATCGGGTATGAATCTTAAACGTAAGGCGGAGGCGAAAATTGACGAGCTCATGAAAGGATCGGGTTATAAATCTGTAAAACGATCACGCGGCGCCCACTCTATCATCGGCGTCGCTGGAAGGAGCATCGCCTCAAGAACTACTAACAAGCGTAAGAGACGTACGGGGAAGAAGGCTGCTCCGCGTCGAAAAAAAAAGTAGTAAAAAAATAAAATCAAAAACCAAGAAACCCAAAAATCGTCGTAGGATCGCTAGTAAGAAAGTAAAGCGGAGTGTGCCGGATATCTTCTCCTAGACGCTGCCTCTATCATGGCCTTCCTACACGCGCACTCGTGCGAGTGTATGAAATCGGAGCTCGAGCTCTTTACACTACCACCGACGCAGACTACTATAGAGAGCGCTCAGTGGGTGCACTATAAACCTATCTCATCGCTGACCGATGACTCGCCCATTGAATTTGTCGTGCCGGGTAACGGGGATGAGTACCTCGATCTAGCACACACCATGCTGAGTTTACGCGTACAACTGCGCTCCAAGGATGCGTCAGCAGCGGATGCTCTGAGCAAAGCGGCCCCTGTTAACAACCTGCTACACTCGCTATTCAACCAGGTGGACGTATTTCTTAATCAGAAGCTCGTATCGCCGCCTAATAACGCGTATGCTTACAGAGCGTACATAGAGACGCTATTAAATTACGGGCCCGCCGCTAAGGGGTCGCACCTCTCGAGCGTGCTCTGGTACAACGACACGCCCGGCCATATGGACGATACAGCGGGCAAGAATATAGGCCTCGCGAATAGGCAAGCGTTCGTCGGTAAAGACAGGACGGTGGATCTGATTGGCCATTTACACTGCGAAGTGTTTAACCAAGAAACATTTTTATTAAATGGTGTTGAGCTCCGTTTACGCCTCGTACGCACGAGAGACGGTTTCTCCCTCATGGATCCCAAGAGCGAGAGCTCTTTACATATAACGGAGGCCACGCTCCTCGTTAGACGCGCCAAAATAAGCCCCGGTATTCTAATTGCTCATTCTAAAATGCTATCAAAGACAACTGCAAAGTATCCGCTTACGCGTGTGGAGGTCAAGGCACTGACGATGCATGCCGGTTTGCACGGTGGCACTATGGACAACGTGATTCTCGGCCAAAAACCCAAGCGTATTATAATAGGTTTCGTCGATAATAAGGCCTTCAACGGCAACTATCAGCTCAACCCGTTCAATTTTAAAAACTATTGTATTAATTTCTTATCGCTGTACGTCGATGGTGTTCAAGTACCCTCGAAAGCACTGCAGACCGATTTCGGCAAAGCCGGTCTTTACGTGGACGCGTATCACACCCTCTTCAGCGGCACGGGTATACACTTCCTCAACGAGGGTAATTCGATATCTAGGAGTGCTTACGCAAACGGTTACTGCCTGTTCGTTTTCGATCTTACGCCCGATCTCTCGGCAAATAGCAACACCCACTGGAACTTGATCAAGCACGGTAGTGTACGAATCGAGGTGCGTTTCGACGTACCGCTGGCCACTACCGTGAACTGTATCGTCTACGCAGAGTACGACAACGTTTTGGAGATCGACGCTGCGCGGAAAATCGTCGTAGATTACGGCGGTTAAACAGTCGAAGAAAATACATAGGTCAGCAGTTTGGGGTCTGCGTCATCATCTTTTGGGTACTCGGTATCGCGGGTGATCGTCAGTTTCTCGTTGAACGCCTTCGAGTTAGCATCACGACCATGGATTTTGTCATCGAAATCGAATACTTCAAAGACCCCGAGGGGCGTCCGGCGCCGAAGGAGATCGGCGTCGTGGCTGTGGAAAGAAAATACATAGGCCACTGGATCGTTTCACCGCCCTGTGATTTCAACGAATTACCATCGGCGATCAGAAGCGAGAATAACACCATGACCCGCTATCAACACGGTCTAGAGTGGTTCGACGGTGGTGTAACGTACAAACAGTTATACACCAATCTCCGAAATATAGCTGGTATTTCACGGTGCATATACACGAGGGGCTCGGAAAGTGTACTTTTTCTGCAGATCGTTATGGCCCGGGAGGTTATAAATTTGGACGAAACCCCCAATAACTCACCATACGAGGACTTCCCACCGAATTGTGACCATTACGAGTGCATCGTTCACGCCTGTAAGGACACCCGAGGATCGTTTACCTGTGCTCTGAACAACGCCTTACGCCTTGAATTTTGGCTTCGGAATAACGGACCGCATATATGAACACGCTAGACCTTTACCTCGGTCTTCGCGGTATATCGGCTCATACGACGGGTGTCTACGCAGCTGATAGAATACCCCGAAACTGGTCGAAACCCGCTGCCATTATAGCCAACACGGACGATCATACGAAGCCAGGAGCGCATTGGGTTGCCATGTACGTGGACGCTGACGGAGACGGTTACTACTTTGACAGCTACGGATTACCACCGCTGAATCATCACCATGCATCGAGAGTACGACGGAACTGTCGATCCTTCCGATGGAACACTCAGCAGCTTCAGAGCGAGACGTCGACGGTGTGCGGCCAATTCTGCATGATGTTTTTACACTACCTCTCTTCCGGCTTCGGGATGCATGCCTTCCAGAATGTGTTTAGTGGTGATTTGCGGAAAAACGATAGAATCGTCAGAGAGTATTACGACGCGTTTGTGCGAAAGAAACGTTTGGTGGATCGTCGGTATGCGCAAGATAATAAGATCTACGGTGGCGGTGGTTGTGGTAGGATACAATATTCGCTGTGTAAATCAGGCTACACGTGTTAAGAACTGTTTCATGAAAAGGTGCGTGGTCTGTGCATTTAATTATATAAATTAAAGATATAATTTTGCTAATTTTTTTTATTATAAGCGTAATATGATAGTAGTAGTAGCGAATAAAATTAAAATAGTGTATAATAATAATAACGGTAGTATATAAGCAATAATACTAATAAGTATATATAAGGCAGTAGCTAGTAAGCTTAATAATAGGTTCTAAGCAATAATATAATAATAAGTATGTAAGTAAAAAAACGTATAATAATAAACGAATGTAATGTATGTGAGCCTAGTTTTTTTTGTACAGCCTAACCTACCTACCTATCCAAAAAGAAGGGGTACCATCATCCCAACAGTTACGTGGTATGCACAGGATTCACCCCAAGCAAAATATTAGGGGTTGGATAGCCACCCATCGATAGCTAAAAGGTATCGAAAAAGTATCGCCAATGCGGGCGATACTTGTATAATATAAGGCATTTCTTACAAAAAAGAACCGTGTTCTACCTTACCACGCTACCCACTTAGGGTAATTAAAAAAAATGTTACCGACCGGTGGTCAGTGCGTAATTACCGACCGCGATAGACCCTTGGGGGCATGAAACGCCGCTGCTACTGAGTTTCGGGCCTTAGGACCAGGCCCGCGTGGTGGGGGGAGTGTCGCGTAGGGCGGCGGTGGGGAGAGCTGCCCACATGGACGAGGGGGTGGCGCCATAGTGCAGCGCGGGGGGACACAGCGCGGTGCACTCTATGACTCATAGGGGCAGTGGTGGGGGTTTATTGTGACGGCCAATGGTGGTGTGTATCTACTTACTGTTTCTCGTAGTTGATTATGAATTAATGGTTATTTAATAATTAATCAAACTTTAGCTGATTCCTTATCGAGTACTACTTGGCGGGTCCGTGCAATTCTTGATATAAATTTGCATTCATAATGCCAGTCATTAAACTAAAAACCAATGTCAACTTTCTATATAGAGTTTATTAACGATAACTCGTTAATAATAATCACGGTAAAATCTTAATAATAAACATAATTTTAGGATACTATTAGTACGTTCAAAGTAAGTACTTTGGAATTTCTGGCACGGACCCGCCAAGTAGTACTCGATAAGGAATCAGCTAAAGTTTGATTAATTATTAAATAACCATTAATTCATAATCAACTACGAGAAACAGTAGTAATGTAAAAGAGTAGTGAAAACGTAATAGGAAATTTCGAAAATACAATTAAAATGATGGGCCAGTGCTAGATCATATAATAGGCAAACATGTAGTGACTTAAGTACTTGGCCTCAATAATCTGATATCAATACTTTTTATTAGAGGAATACACAGCACACCTGTACTTGGCGTGGTTTTTTACACGTAAGTGTTTTTTGGGGGGTAAACAGACTACACGTGTCACTGGCTCGTTGCGCATGCGCGTCTCGACTCGTTATGCATGTGTCACGTCGAAGCTCATACGTATATGCCAGGGGACAAATTTTTTAAGATTGTGTGAGAGGGGACAAATTAAGAAAAATTTTTCGACTGATATTGCTAAGATGCCAGATATCAGCATTGCGGGAACCGATTTTATTGGGCAAAGGCTCATTGCAAAGAAAAAAGAAAAAATATTCGACCTGACACATTTTTCGCCCACAACATACACCCGCAGATAATTCAAGTTATTTCATCGTAGCAGACGAAAAAGCGCCAACTTGGCGTCAATAAGAGTAGCGGTAGCGTCTCATGAGGAGGCCGATTTTTTCTTTTAACCGATTTTTTCTTTTAATACTTGGCGTCGAGACGCTACCGCGTCTCTTGATCATACACGCTAATAATTTTATATAGGCCAACTCATTGATATCTCCATTGATGAGTTCAATGTTGGGTTGATAGCCTTTTTTTTAGTCGATAGCGACACCAAGTATACAGTAACGTTCAATTGAAGTGCAACAGTTGAATGTTTGTATATTTCTGTGAAAGTATGACAGATTTCGAAAAACCAAAGACACGTTTTTTAGGAAATTTCCTTCCTGTTCGAATGGTAAAGGTTTTACCCCGATCGGATACAAAATGACCGAAGGGTAGAGGTTGGAGTGAAAAAAGTGCATTTTGGGACTTTTTGAAAAGTTCGAGAACTAGTAGTTCCGGAAGGATATTCATATTTCTAATTATGGCACGAGAGAGAGCATCCTTCGGCATTAAAAAAACACCCCCATTGAACCCCTGTAGGATCACTCTAGGGGGAGTTACACCCCCTTGAAGTGAAAACACTTAAATGGCCATAACTTCCGAACGCGCCGGCCAATCTGGTCCAGTTTCTGCGTGATATCATCTTTAATGATACACATACACATATAATGATACACGCAGATTCTCACAAAATTATTGTTCCCGGAGATGATCCCGTGATGGAGATCTCGAGATAACGCAAACGCACCCGAAGCTTCCCCCCCATTTTTCATTAGTAATGCGATGAAATAGAAGTTTCATATTTATTCCACGTTGTAGCTGAGATTTCAGCGATTAAAACGCGCTTTTAAACATCCAAAAATAAGTTTGTTAAGGAGTTAAATATTTAATTTGAAAAAATGCCTAAATTTTGCGAATTCCGCTCGCAGCGCTCGGGAGACAATTGCTTGGCGCGCGTGGCAGGGTAATAGTCCTCCGAGCGCCTCGAAACCGATCGTTCTCGAAACAAATAAATACAGGCTTCTTGCTGAATCGTTCGGGAAACCAATTGCCCGTAATACGCCTCATTAAAACCAGTTAACTGTGGCGCCCCCTTTTGCGAGCGCGCACCTATATGTGTCGCCGAAATCGAGCGATGACGAGTATACTCGTCAATCACAGAATAAGTGTCGCTGTTAAGATATTGGATGAAAAAGACGGGTTTATTTTATAATATTGACACTTTTATTAGTAATATATATTTATTTAGTTAACTTAAACATATATTACATACTTATTAGTCGAAAAATGCAAGAAAAATTAAATGCATATGATCGCAAGAATTTAAATTCCTGCTGTGGCGTGGTATTCAGCAAAACAGGGTGTTACACATAATGGAACTTTACAAATGAAACACCTGTAACGGGATTCTTTCCTGATCTTCCGTTTATAACAACGTACACACCTTCGGGTAGGATTTTTGTGTTTGAAGTTCTGGGTATATGATCCAGAACATGATTCCCGAGTAATTGTGTTACATTAGGCCTAGATGGTCGAGTTTGTGTCGATTTTTCCTGTGTTATTGGATATGATGCAATAGTGTCCTCAACAAATTCCAGCAAAAAATTCATTCGCGATAACGTTCCATTATTTTTTTTGTATAATATATATGAATTCAAACAAATAATATCTAATAGATGGAGAAATATTTTTTTATAATACTTTTTAAGTCTTTTTCTTGCTGTGGAGTACGCTACGATAATGCCATCGCTCGTGTCCACTCCACCCATTTTCTTATTATAGTCTATCACTATCTCTGGTTTTTTTTGTTATCATTTTCCTTTTCTCTATTTCTACTACGTTATCATTATGCACGGTGCTCGCGAGATAAACCTCCCTCTTATCTTTCCACTTCATCAACATAATTTTATTTTTAAATCTAGCAACGTATTCGCCTTTTCTAATAGGCATTTTTATCAAGTCACAGAAAGATATTTCTGTGACAGAAAGGATCCGTTAAGCTATCGCCTCGTCTGATAGGTTCCGTCAGAATTCTCGTTCTTGGTGGAGTTGGGCCTGTTCCAGCCCAACTCCCAGTTTATACCGGCTCGTCAGTTTCCGGTGAAAAAAGAATTGACTGGCGCCCGCCTGGCTTGCGGATGGGGGGTACCCACTGGCACACAACCCGATTGCGCACACGTCCAGTTGGACACAAATCATTGGACACAACACGATTGGACACAGTGTCCATTCCGCACAGCAAGATTGGACACAATGCCGATACGACACATTAGTTTTGGACACAGACCGTTTAGCATGCGATAACATTGGACACATTAGAACTGTGTCCAATCTTGTTGTGGCGAATTGGTTTCGTGTGCGATCTGACTACGTGAGGACGGACCGTGAAATTGGACACAGATAGTTGTAGATAAATTTCAGATAATTCATTGGACACAATGAAGAGAAATGTAGGCACCTGCGAACTCTGAGTTTTCTTCGTTCGCTTTTGTTTCTCGGTAGCTTGTTTCTTGTTTCCAATATGTATGTCTTCGGCTGACGTCATCCTGCCCGAAGTACCGAGAAACAAAAGCGAGGGAAGAAAACTCAGAGTTCGCAGGTGCCTACGTTTCTCTTGACGCCTTCCTCTGATTGGTCAACTTTGACCTGCTCCCATTTAAAAACTATGACCTTCCGGACAAAAGGAAGGTCATTTTCATGATCAGTGGTGCCTCCCGAACACCGCTATACCCCGTTGGTCAGGTAGTTCTGGGACACCCTGTATATACCCATACTATTATTACATATTTAATTTATATAATTATATATATGATATGTTGGACACTATCGCGCGTAATCACAGGGTTGATTCATCTAAAAATATAGAGAATCAACAATTATGTGTTCTGCTTCTCTATGTTGCTTTTTATGTTACTCCGATAAAGCCTATTGGTTTTCCTTACACCTAGGGCTTATAATTCTTTATACTTTTCTATACTGAAGATTTTCTATACTGAGCCACTTCTCTTCTTTCTCTTCCTCTCGCACCATTCCGTCCGTGTCGCCCTCTCGAGCGTCTCTCCCTTACCGACATCGGGTACATACGCAAAGCTTACATCTCCGCCCTTGGAGAGATGTTTAATTCGGGAAAGCGAATTTAATATCTTACATTTCATTAGTTATAGGGACAAGCTTTGTGATGTGGTACCAACCAAGTGATCTTTTCTTATATCCTGTGTCTATTTTATAGATTGAGTCTGATACCTCTTCTATTATTTTGAAGGGGCCAATTCTAATTTCGTCTGTTTTTTTTCTATTTAACATGTTCCCATTGACCACGTAGACTAGATCTCCTTGTTTGAATGTGTGTTGTATTCTATTTTTATCGAATATGGATTTGTTGTAGTCATGATATCTTTTTGTTCTTGCAAGTGCTATTTGTCTATCTTGTTGTAAATCCTTTGTGTATTTAAGTTTTTCTTTTAGTTCTATTGGCAGTAAGTCAGTAGATTCGCCACTCAGGAGGTACTTTGGCGAAAATCCTGTGACTGTATGATTTGTCTCATTGTATTTTTGTAGACATTCTTCTGCTATCCTGGACCATGCTGATTTTTTTTCTTTTTCGTTTAGTTTACACCGTGTTCTGTTGACTAGTGTTTGATTAAGTCTTTCATTTAGACCGTTTGAAAAAGGTGCATCAATTGCTGTAAAAATTTGTTTTATGTCTCTGTTGTTTAGGTAATTTTTGAATTCTTTTGAATTTAAAGCTGGATATTGGTCTGAAAACAGTGTTTCGATCGTGTGTTCTCTTGGCACCTTTTCAATTAATTTTATGAAATCTTGGGCGTTTTGATTTTTTGAGCATAAAATGTATGCAAATCGTGTGAAATGATCCACTAATAGGTGTAAATATTTTTTTGTTGATCTTTGGCCTCCAAATCCGCCAATTGTGTCTAAAGACATTATTTGAAAAGGTTTTTCAGCTGGACCCAGGTGTGACATTTTTTCATATTTTTTATTTAATCTTGTTTTGTTTTTTATGCAAACTTCACAGTGTTTGCATATCATTTCAATAGTTTTCTTTAAATTTGGTGCTGTGTAGAAACTTGTTACTTTGGCTTCCATTTGGTTTATTCCTATATGGCAAAAGTTTTCATGAATCTTCCTTAATATAATTTTACTGTATTGTTCACTTAATAATAATTTTTTCTTTTTGTTATTTATTTTGTAGTAAATTCCATCTTCTGCAATGACACTCTTGTGCTCTTTTATTTGTTGATTTTGTGTTTGATCCCTTTTTATATCTTCTAAATTAATAATGTTCACTGTTTTTAAATCGTCGTCCTTATTCTCAAATTCTTCGAAAACTGGGTTTCTGCTGAGACAGTCCGCTTCTTTGTTTGATTTTCCTGGGTTGTATTCCACTTTAAAATTATATTGCGACAAATAGTGGATCATGTCGCCTAGTTCCTCATCGGTTCTTTTTTTTACATTCAGTTTTTCTAGTGGTTTGTGATCTGTATATACCGTGAAGAAAGTCCCCAGTAGCCAATGTTGCCAGAATTTTATACTCTCTTTTATTGCTAAACATTCCAAGAAAATAGCCTTTTTTGTTTTTTGGTGGTTATTTAGTTTTTTTGAAAAGTAGGCTACAGGTTTCTGGTCTCCATTTGGTTGGGTTTGCTTTAAGACAACTCCTAACCCCTGTATGCTGGCATCCGTGCAGATAAATATCGGTAGTTTTGGGTCGAAGATTGCAAGGATTGGGCTAGAGCATAAATGATTTTTTATTATCTCGAATGCTTCTTGACATTCGTTTGACCAAAGAAATCGTGTATCTTTTCGTAGTAGGTTATGTAGAGGTTCCAGTGTTATTGAGACATTCGGGATGAACTTTCCATGAAAATTTATTTTCCCTAGGAATTGCCTTACGTTCTTCTTGTTCTGTGGTGTTGGGAATTCTTTGATCGATTTCAAATTATCCTTTAGAGGTGTGACTGTGTTATCTTTTATCATATGTCCCAGATATTTCACTGTGTTAGTTGCAAATGCACACTTTGTGAACTTTAGTCTAAATCCTTCTTTTTGTATGGCGTCCATTAGTTCTCTTATGTGTGTCATATGTTCATCAAACGTCTTTGAAAAAATTAGAATATCGTCAATATAATTTACTGCGAACCCAGATAGATTATATTTTTTTATGATGTTTCTGAGTATTCTCTGGAACATTGCTGGGGCTGTCTTAAGACCAAAAGGCAGGCATGTCCATTGGTAGTGGCCTTCTTGGGTTACGAACCCTGTTTTTCTTTTATCCGATATTCTTAAAGGTATCGACCAAAATGCTGAATTAATGTCTAAGGTTGTGAAGTACTTACAGTTCGTAGTTAGTAGCATTAGGTCTTCTATTAGAGGAAAAGGTTGAGATTGAGAAATTATTATCTTGTTTAGTTCTCTAAAGTCTATGCATAGTCGATTTTTTTTTCATCTCTATTATACGCTAAAGTCACTAATGCTGCAAAAGGGCTGTATGACTCCTCGATCAGTCCATACTTTAATAATTCTGCAGTCTGTTTTTCTATTTCAATTCTGTCTTCAATTGAGCATCTGTATGGTCTTTTGTTACAATACTGTTCTACTTGTAGGTCAATGAATGCTTCGTAATTCTTTACTTTGCCCACATCGTATTTATCCTTTGCGAAGATATTCTTGTATTCGTCCAATAATGCGAGAGTTACAGGCCACTATGGGGAGACATAACAAACCCCCCACCACTGTCCCCTATGAGTCATGGAGCACGCCGCGCTGTGTCCCCCGCACCGCACTATGGCGTCACCCCCTCGCCCATGTGGGTTGCTCTCCCCACCGCCAACCTACGCAGCACTCCCCCCACCACGCGGGCCTGGTCCTAAGGCCCGAAACCCCCAGCAGTAGCGTTGCATGGCCCCAAAGGGCGTACCACGGTCGGTAACTATGCACTGCCCACCGGTCGGTAACTTTTTAATTACCCTAAGGAGATAGCGTGGTAAGGTAGAACACGGTTCTTTTTTGTAAGAAATGCCTTATATTATACAAGTATCGCACGTATTGGCGATGCTTTTTTTCGATACCTTTAGCTAGCGACGGGGTGGCTATCCAACCCCTAATACTTTGTTTGGGGTGAATCCTCCACATACCACGTAAATGTTGGAATGATGGTACCTTCTTTTGGATCATCTAGCGATGCGCCAAACACACCAGGCGTGGGGGTACCATTGTCTTAGCAGCGTAAACTACTATATGTATCTCTTATTTGCAACTATGCAAAAAATAAGGGCCATGGTGGGGAAAAAGATGGTTACCTGTAAGATGTCTTCGCAGCATCTCGTCAGTACCTTGGTGACAATTGTGGAATACAAGCAGACAAATAAAGAAACAGTGGCAATAAAAAAAGTTAGTGAAAGTTAAAAACGGTTCAAAATCAGCGGTAGGTGTAATATTTTTCTCGTTTTCAATTTCTACCATAGTTATTTCATCTAATGTTCACCCTGTTTCTAGGATAATTCCGGGGGGAAAAAAAGTGGAGAAAAAGAAAAGTGGTATGTATAGCGGTGTTACGATTGTACGCGTTTTTATTTGATTTTAAAAAAGGTTATTTTATATCTGGTATTTTTTTACCTTTATTTCTATACATTACCAGAAAGGAAAGGAAAACTACGAGCGTTCTCGTTACAGCCGGTTGTTACCGAAACTGTAAGTATAATAATTTTTAGGCATGCACCAGTTTTAATTTGATTTTTAAAAAATTTTTATATATCTGACACCCTTTACTCTTATTTCTAGCACAACCACCACCATCATCGCAGCGTACTGCAATAGTCTCCCCAACAACAACTCATTACTAGATCGGTAAGTGTAATAATTTTAAGACTACACTATTTTGTATTTGATTTAAACAGATTTATTTTAAAAAAACTGAAATGTTACAGAATATGGCACCAAGGCGCCCGGATACGCCGCCCGAGGGGGCCGAAGGACCATTTGGGGGGCCGCTGCTTGACGGAATACCGCCGCCCCTCAATGCGTTCTTCACCCCCTTCCACGAAGGGCAGTGCTTGTTCGGGTGTGTTTACATGCGGGGTGTGGAGGAGGGGCTATGCTACGGGTGCATGCGTGAGCAGATCACCGAGCACAGGGCCCAGTTTACGCCTCATGTAATACACTACCTACAGATTGACCCCGCAATACATCTGCGTGCGGGCATCTGTGTACGCTGTGCTCGGTGTGTGCTGCACGCGTATGCACCCGGAGATTGCCTAGCATGCATAAGCTACTTTTGCGATAACCAGGAGGATCTATTAAGGCAGGGGGCTGCAGAAGTTCCTCCCCCACCCCGAATATAAATTGTGAGCTATGTATATATATATATGTATATGTGTTGCGACGATATTTCGCTCGTCGGCAAAACCAAACGCAATAAAACCGGAATTCGGGAACGGAAGTGGTCTCCGCAAACTCAAAACTGTTGTTGGGCGCCAGGTACCCTCTAAGGAGCACCACGAGCTCGGAGCTCGTTATCTATACCAGACGGATCGCGAGAGATTATTGGTCCGGGGTAACCAATTGCCACAGGCAAACTAAACCTAAAGGAGCCACCAGGCGAACTAAAACTAAAGGCACCACGGCCACGCAAAATCAGATAGGGGCACCACGGCCAAGAAAAGATAATAACGTAACTAACCTAAAGGCACCACGGCCACTCAAAACAGATAGGGGCACCACGGCCAAGAAAAAGAATATCAAACGTAACTAAACCTAACGGTTACCCGGAACTCGAACGCTAATACTAAATCAGACCACTAATCGTCCCAAGGTACGCCGCTTCGGAGGCTAGCTCGTCGGAAGCGTCGCGGCGTTCAAGAGGTAAGGGAGGAACAAACTCGGCCAAGGGCTTAGAGGAAAGTAATACGCCAAACTACAAGAAAATAATCAAGATTAATTAGTTAACGCACCAGAGCTGTATTAAGCAAACAAAAGTCCAAATAATCAATAAATTCAATAGCAAGATTACAAAAGCATTAACTCAGGCATTAATGAGGGTGCGAGCGATAGCCAAGCATAGTTTTACAAAAGTTTTAAAATTAATTCACAATAATCGGTAGTCAAAATCGGAATCTATACAATGCAAAAGAGAACTAGGGATCAATAAATAGAATATCGGAACTTATAGTCGCAGCATCATTAACGGAAAATAACGAGTGAAGGCGCTACGCGTGAGCGCGCACGCGAGGAAGAAACGGGCACGCGGGCTCGATACTTCTAGACAACGAAAAATAAAATGGTCGGAAGAATCGAATGACTCGAAATAAACTAACAAATTCGTTTTTAAATAAAACAACTAAATAGCGAGAAAGACAAAAATCGGAACGCAACGAACGGCAGAGGAACGGCAGCGGAACGATCTGCGCGGTTCCAATTCTCGCACGCGTGGAATTATAACCGCGGTCGACAATCGTAATACGAAAGAGTCACGCAAAAGAAAATATAATACGACGAAACCCGACAAAAGAATAAGGTACGCGGGTTCGTTAGCAACACGTCGAAAATCGCGAACACGAAAGATAATACAATAAGTAGAAATAGCACAATAAATTAATACAGAATATGGCACACACAAAAATATATCACAGTCAGAAAAAATATAGAATATTATAACAAATATTCAATTATTGTTGCCCGGCAAGACGTTCTCGGAACAGATAGTACAATTTCGAGACCGGCTGAAGGCTCGGCGTCGAGGAACGTAAACAGTAAGGTCGTCTCGAAGGGCGCCTGGCGCGTGACGTCAGAGGGACGTGCGCGATACGTGAACTTTTCCAAAAAGGTTCTCAGTGAAAGAGACAAAAATACATTAAGGTTTGGCAACGATAATTAAATACGAGAACACCAGCAATAATCCACAGAAAGTTCAATAGAAAATATCGCACACAAAAACAGAATTATGAGAATCGGAAACATAAGTCGCAAAGCAAAGCGTGGAACAAGTGAAAAGATTTAGTTAATTTAGCCCAGTGAACGCAAAGAAAATTATAGAAACAGTGTGAATAGAAAAGATCAGAATAAATACGGCGTGGGCTCGCCACTGACTTTAACGGAACTTAAAGTTCGAAAATCTCACAATAATTAGACAAAGGCAGAAAAATAATACATTTACGGTAATCGATAGCTCAGAACAATAGGCACAATATTATAAATCGGCAGCGAGAGAATCTGGCTGAAGAACAACCAAGCCGGTCAACCCGGGGTCAAGCGTTCAAACAGGCGGAATCACACGTTTCCGTTAGCGAAGATTCCAGAAAAGATATTAATTACAGAAAAGCCGCAAGCATAAATCAGATCAGAAAGCGCAAAATCGGAAAACTCAACACTATCACTAAAAACGGCACTATCGTCCTTTATACGATATTAGGCGGAAAGACATTCGCCCGATAACGACAAAGAAAAGTTTGTCACCGGCTAAACGGACGTTTAGCCGTGCACGCTTCTATAATCTTCAACACAAAAATCCGAAAATATTAAATAAGCGAAAGATCTCACCACAATAAACGAAAATTAGGCGTGAAGCGTAAAGCGTAAAATTCCAAAATCGCCAGCCCTCAAGGCACGAGACACGTCTCTCAATCTCAATTTCTCTCTCTCTCTCTCTTTCTCTAGTCGGGTTTGTTCGGAAACGTGGATTCGCTTCTATACTTCGCACGACAATGAGTGATCGATCCTGGATCGTTGGCGAGCGGGCGTAGGTGAGGCGGGACGGCACCGGAATGGGCCGAACGTTGACGACGGCAGCCGAACTCTCCCGAGTGTCGACGCGCAGCGACGGAAACAGCCGGACGGAATCGAGCGGCGATCCTGACGGCACGGTCCTTGAAGCACGCTGGGCCTTGCGGGTTGAGGAGGCGCAGGCGGCTTCTCAGCCGGACGGAGGCGCTGTCATGGACGATCGGCCGTCCTTAGGCGGCCCAGGGAGGAAAACCTCATCTCCCTGCCGGTCGTATCGGCGGCGGATAGGCCCAGAGGGCAGCCCTCGCCGGCCGACGGAAACGGCGGAGCCCCCTCCCGGGTGCTCCAGGGCTTCTTTCGGTGTCGTGGCAGCGGCAGGATCCCGGCGACATCCAGGTCGGCGGGACCGGCGGGCATCTCTTGTTCGGTGGAGGCGGCATGGCATCCCTGTCCGGTGGTCCATAATTCTCCAAAAAGCGGCATCAAACAGCCATAACGTCATAAAATCCTCAAAAATCTCCAAGGCGTCGGTCCTGTCCTCACGCCTGTAGCTCGTTGTCGAGAGACTCGAGAGTACAGATTGCACATAACGTAATAGAAGCAAAATAATAATTAATCGCAAGAAACGTAATCGGAACTGACAACAAGGACGATAGTGGACGTTCACAAACGGAAAACTTAAGAATAGCGCAACATACGGAATTTCGCTGGTGGATTGTCGTGCGGAGCTTAGGTAGCGTGGAAGAAAAACAGTTTAGTAATTTTTGTGGCGAGATTCGGAGGAATCACGTCACAACTCCCCCCTCCGTAGCGGAGACCGTACCGGTAGTGAGGCCTTTCGCGAGTATTCTAAAAGCACCAAGTCTAAGTCGACGCGAAAGGGCGACGGTGCCGGGAAGGACTCCCACGACAACATCGGTACGCGAAATGAAACGCGAGTTTTCTGGAATAATCGATGAACTCAAAAAAAAAACTATAGCCAGTAAGAAAACTAGAATCCTCAAAAAAAAAGTTACTCTCAGCAAGAAAAAAAAAAAGGACTAACATCCCTAAGACTCGGGATGGTCGGGCTCAAAACGACTTTAGTGGTAGCAACGCTAATAGGCACTATTTTAGTCGGAAAAGCTAGAGGAGCGTACGGAACGGCCCAATATCCAGAGCGCAAGCCAAAGCGATTAGCTGCCTCAGGTAGGCATCGGAAAGTTAGATACTGAAGTGCGACAAAGGAAGGCGGACTAGGAGAACGGACTAGACGAAAGTTAGTAAGACTAGAAAATCACAGGCACGTACGGCGGGGTTCACTCCCCTTAGGATACACTGGTAGGTTGTCAGGTACAATTAGACACTTAGGATACTAAGAAGGAATAACAGGAAAAGTCTCCTGGCCTATGGGTAATAGGTAACAACGGAGTAGGGCCAGGAAGCCCAAAAGGATCAGGACGGAAGTCGGAACGGGAGTATTAGGCTAAACGGAAACGGAACGAAGATATCCTAATTGACGGGAAGAAGCAAACAAAACAAAAAGAAAAACGAGGAAAGCGAATAGACGGACGGAAATAGGCACGGGACGGGACGGAACGGAACAGAACTGCACGCAGAAAGTCAAAAAAAAGGAAAGCAAACAAGAAAATTAGTCCCAGGTCATGCAAAGCAAGTGCAGATAGTCGTGCAAATGCAAATCACCGCAGATAGTCAGGTGTTAAGATTTTTCGGCGGAGGTGCGATAGGCTTTGAGATTCTTTATGTGACTCTTTCCTATTACTTTTCCCGCGCTGTCGGATAGCTCGTATACTACCGCGGATAAAACTTTCGAGATGGTAAACGGACCAGCGAATTTAGGCGCTAACTTAGCGGAGACTCCCAAGGCAGCGGACGAGAAAACGGTCTGCTTTTTGAGAACCTGATCGCCCACGCGAAATCGGACATCTCTACGATGGCGATTGTAGTATTTCGCCTGCTTCTGGTGTGCGTCGCTCACCTTTTGGCGGGCGAGATCTCGAAGCGTCTCGAGTCGGAGTAATCTGTCCGTCCACGTCTTTGGGTCCTGCGGTTCGACGGCGTCCACGGAAGTCATTGCGCGTCGGAGCGTGTTCACGGGCTCTAATTCGCGGCCGAAATTTAGAAACGCTGGAGTAAAGCCGGTCGAGCTATGGGTGGCGGTGTTCACCGCGAACGCGAAATCATGAAGATGTTTATCCCATTCGCGATGGTCCTGCTCGATGAAGGTAACGAGCATGGTTTTGAGGACGCGATTTACTCGCTCGACGGGATTTGCTTGTGCATGGTACGGCGGAATAGTGCTATGGGTGATTCCATATTTCCCTGTTAGTTCTTTGAACGTTTTATTTACGTACTCCGTACCATTGTCGGTAAGCAAAACTTGCGGAGCTCCCCATCTCGCCAACACAAGTTCTTCGAACGCACTCGCGATTTCTGGACCGTTGGCTTTCTTCAATACGCGACACTCGATCCAACGCGTGAAGAGATCTTCAAATACGACGATATACGCGGCTCCGGCTTTGCTGCGAGGAAATGGTCCCATGACGTCGGACGCTACGACCATCCAGGGGGTCTCCACGACTCGGTTTCCGAGGAGCCCAGCAGGCGCAGTTTGATCGGGTTTGCACCGCTGACAACGGTCACACGCGCGTACAAATTTAACGACGTCCGGATGTAAAGTCGGCCAGTAATATGATCGAGCTAGGCGCAGATAAGTTTTTTCTATGCCTAAGTGTCCGGCTTGCGGAGTTGCATGCGCTTCGGAAAGGACTTTAGGACGTAACGATGCTGGTAACACAAGTTTCCAGGCGTCTAAATCAGTGATTAGCTCTTCGTACGTGGGAGCTGGACGATGAAAATATAAGCGGTCGTCTACAATTTTCCAATTCGGAAAGCGGGACGGAAACTTCTGAACTAATTCGAAACGCGAGCTATACCACGAATCTGTCGGAACTCGGAAAGCGGGGTCTTCGGTGATCGCGTTGAGACCAGACTCGTTCATTCTAGACAGCGCATCAGGCACGTGATGCAGTGCACCTTTGCGGTGTACTATCTCATAATCAAATTCTAGCAATTCTAGTCCCCACCGAGCTAAACGTCCTGTCGGATTTTTCAGCTGGTGTAACCACCGAAGGCTGCTATGATCGGTAATAACTGTAAAACGATAACCCTCTAAGTAACAACGGAACTTCTTAATACCCCATACTACGGCAAGGCATTCTTTCTCAGTCGCGGAATAATTTCGCTCAGGCGCGGTAAGCGATCTGCTGGCATACGCGATTACATGTTCTTCGTTATTTTGCACCTGAGTTAGCACTACACCTAAGCCACTGTCACTAGCGTCCGTTTGTAGAAGGAAAGGAAGCGAAAAGTCGGGACAAGCCAAAATCGGTGCAGAGGTCAACGCAGATTTTATCCGTTCAAATGCCCTCTCCTGATCTGATCCCCATTCCCACGCATGGCCTTTCTTTAGCAATAGGTTTAGGGGCGTGGCAACTGAGGAATACTCATTTATGAACCTTCGGTACCATGACGCCATACCTAGAAACCTACGTAATTGTTTAAGGTTACGCGGAGCAGGATATTCGAGAATAGGCCGGACCTTCTCCGGGTCAACTTGCAATCCGTGTTCATTCACTAAAAAGCCTAGGTATCTAACCTGAGAACGGCAAAATTCGCACTTATCCGGATTAATTTCTAAACCGGCTGTGGAAATAATCGTGAGAACTTTCTTCAGCCACTCCAAATGTTCGTCAAAGGTCTGCGTGACTACGATGATATCGTCTAAGTAAGAGAATACACGTGGCTCCATCGCGGGCCCTAGAAGTCTATCGACTAGGCGCTGGAAGGTAGCCGGCGCGTTCGTCAAGCCGTATGGCATGCGGCGGAACTGAAATAGTCCTTTACCAGGAACGGTGAACGCGGTGATTTCCTTACTATTTTCCTCGAGCGGTATCTGGAAGTAGGCTTGGCTAAGGTCGATCGTCGAGATGTACTTGGCGGAACGCAATTTGTCTAAAATACTGGACATGTACGGCAAAGGGTAGGCATCTTTTTTCGTGACGGAATTTACTTTACGGAAATCTAAACAAAATCTATATTGGCCGGAAGCTTTCTTGATCATCACAATAGGACTTGACCAGTCGCTTGTAGAAGGCTCAATAATATTTGACTCTAACATTTTATCTACTTCAGCATAGATGGCTTCTTGAACTTTAGGGGATACCGGATAATATCTCTGCTTGATTGCGCGGTGTCCCTGCACATCGATTATATGTTCGGTAAGATTTGTTAAGCCAGGCTTCTCTAAAGTAGCAGGTAAATGCTCTTTTAAAAATTCTTTTAACTGATTCGACTGTTCGGAAGTAAGGAGAGAAATTCCAGTACTGTCTTTGGTACGGGAAACGGAAGGCGAGACGGAAGAAATCGGGTTTTGGGAGTTACAGGAAGCGGAAGCGGAACGGAACGAATCGGCAAGATTCTCGAAGGGATAGAGGATGGATGAGGTAGGATTGTCGGGGGTATTGGGATCGGGAGGTCGGAATCGCCATAGGTTGCGCGCAAAATCTATCACTATTCCGAAACGTTTAATCGCGTCGAGACCCAGTAAGCAGGGTACGTTCAGCTTCGGCAGCAGACGGACTTTAATCGTGTCGGTTCGTTCCTGAATAGTGACAGTTAAGTCAGTTTCCCCATCGGCTTTTCCGCGCGAGCCATCAGCGTATACTACCACACTCGCAGGGGTTTCGCGGATCACGCACTTGAGATCTCTAAGAAGGGCGATGCCTTCTGGCCCTAAATAGGTGCGCGAAGAACCCGAGTCCACTAACGCTAGGAGAGGTCGGTCCTGAATGAGAACAGTTACGTATAGACGATCTTCGGAACGCGTACTAAAGATGGGATCGCATGATTCCGGAATAAATAATTCGGAAACGTTAATAGTCGCGGAAGATGTCGAACCATTCGCGGGAGTAGGGTTAGGCGGTTGGACCCCAGTCGTCTGACCCTCTACGCGTTTCCCGAACAATTTGGGCACTGCACGGACGTATACCCGGGGTTACCACATCGGTAGCAGAAGACTTGTCGCGCGTAAGTGCACTCGTTATGACGGTGACCGAGCTGGTTACAGTTCCAGCATTTGAAATTGGTGGTTCGAGTAGCTGGTGTATTCGCGACATTATTTCCTGGGTTCGCGGCGGCGATGTCCTCCTCAGCTGCGGCTACCGGTTGTGCGGGCGCGGACGAAGTTGACGGCGCATTAGGACGCGGTGCCTTAGGGTGACGCACAGGCGGAGCGCGACTACGGTTTCCCGGTGGTCGCTGGGGCGCGGAGGTAGGAGGTTGGCTGGCAGGAGATGGAAGGCCAGGATATGGCGGAACGGGATAAGGATACGGCGGGAACGGATAGCCATAAGGCGGCATCATCGGACCATAGGGCGGAAATCCATAAGGGGGATAGGAGGGTACAGTAGGAACGGAAGGATGAGTCCCGATAGCGGCGGTGCTAGTTGGGGTCTCCGGGACGGGAGCGGAACGATCCGCAGAGGTAGGATTGGTCTTCGGAGGAGTCTTATTCTTTTTCGTCCTCGTCGCGGTTGTAGTATTCGCGGCTGTGGTGGTTGCCGCGATATGCTCCTCGGGGGATTCCTCGGCTTCGTCGACGGCGGATACGCCTGGTCGGTTCGGTGGTACACGTCGCGGTGGCAAGGTTTTCGATCCGCGATACGCCAGATCGGGGGCGACGCACTGTTCGATCGGAACCGGTGGCAATTCACGCCTCTGAGAATTTATGATCGCATCATATTCCCGAATTAGTCGCTCGAGGTCGTCGAGATCCAAATAGTCGAACGGACGGATGTACTGTCGGTATTCATCACGAAGTCCGGAATGCGCGAGTCGACGTTCCTCTTCATTGGTGAGCGGCGGAAGAATTCTCGCGAACAAGACGCGCAGCTTGGTTAGGTATTCGAGAGGGCTTTCCTTAGGCCCTTGTATTCGGCGGCGGGCTTCCTCGCGTAACCGATCCTGATAGTCCTCGCGACAGTATCGTTTGCGGAAGTCGTAGGCGAATTCATTCCACGTTTGCCAATGTCGGTGGCGTAATCGGAACCACGGAACCGCTTCTTCAATCAGCATAAACGGAAGGCAGAATAGTAGATCCTCGTCAGTTAGTCGCGATCGCGCACGGCAGTCGTCGATTCGCATCAAGAACTCGTCGGCGTTCGAGTCGGATTTTCCGTTGAATCTTAAATTCCACTTGCTGACGACATCCCACGCGTTGCGTCCATATGGGGTATCGTTATCGTGACGCCGGTAACTTTCGCGACGTTGTAGGTTCGGCGCGTTCTCGGACGGTTGGATAGGTGATTGGTGCAAGTTAGGGAGCGAACGCCCCGGCGGCGGGTGAGCAACCGTCGAATACGGATTTTGGCGGACCGGCGGTGGCGGAGGAATACTCGCGGCGGTGTCCGTCGACATCCCATGGCCGGCGGTGGGCTCGTGATCCCTTGAAGGATCCGAAGGCGCGTCTGCGGGGTCTCCTTCCGCGGCCGGAATCTGTGTAATAGGGTTCGACATGTCCGTCGTGGAATAAACGGTGTTCAGATAATCCAGTAAGCGAGCGCGACGTTCGACGGTAGTACCCTGAGGATCGAGTTGAAAATAATTTAGCCAATAGTCTAGCGCGCACGGTAATAACGAGTATACCCAAGCCGAATGCGAATACGAGTCGGTCATATACTAGGGCGCTAGGAAAAAAAGAAAAGGTACGGAATATAGAAAATATCAAACTCCACGGAATACTCGGAATGTAGTAGAACGGTTCGTAGACAGTCGAATCAGAGGATTATATTTAGTCCGCAACCTAGCAGTAACGATAAGCGAAGAAAGAAAACAAAGGATTAGTCGCCAAGACGAGTAGTCGCGCGGTCGACTATCCCAAACGCAAATATCGGAATTGTCCAAACTATGCTGAAGAGATTCGAAAATATTTTAAATTAGCTCGTAGGTGCGCAACAAAAAGCTAACGTTAACTCTATCCACGAAAATTCCTCAACGGTCACGAAACTCAAAAAGAACGACGAACGACAAATTATTATTTCTAATCGAAAATAAAAATTTCTAATACTCAAATAGCCCAAAAATCTCACAAAAATTTCCCAAAATTTCCTAAAGCCTTGGCTAGCTCGGGAGGTAGGTCCTAAGCCTCTCGGGCCCCACGTTGGGCGCCAAATTTGCGACGTCAGTCGTAAATGGCCAACAACGTGGAGGCTTTCTTAAACCGAGCAAAGAATTCTCAAAAACGTCAAGCGAAAAGAATCAAAAAAGGAAATGTGAGTTCGACCTATGCCTCTCGGGCCCCACGTTGGGCGCCAAATTTGCGACGATATTTCGCTCGTCGGCAAAACCAAACGCAATAAAACCGGAATTCGGGAACGGAAGTGGTCTCCGCAAACTCAAAACTGTTGTTGGGCGCCAGGTACCCTCTAAGGAGCACCACGAGCTCGGAGCTCGTTATCTATACTAGACGGATCGCGAGAGATTATTGGTCCGGGGTAACCAATTGCCACAGGCAAACTAAACCTAAAGGAGCCACCAGGCGAACTAAAACTAAAGGCACCACGGCCACGCAAAATCAGATAGGGGCACCACGGCCAAGAAAAGATAATAACGTAACTAACCTAAAGGCACCACGGCCACTCAAAACAGATAGGGGCACCACGGCCAAGAAAAAGAATATCAAACGTAACTAAACCTAACGGTTACCCGGAACTCGAACGCTAATACTAAATCAGACCACTAATCGTCCCAAGGTACGCCGCTTCGGAGGCTAGCTCGTCGGAAGCGTCGCGGCGTTCAAGAGGTAAGGGAGGAACAAACTCGGCCAAGGGCTTAGAGGAAAGTAATACGCCAAACTACAAGAAAATAATCAAGATTAATTAGTTAACGCACCAGAGCTGTATTAAGCAAACAAAAGTCCAAATAATCAATAAATTCAATAGCAAGATTACAAAAGCATTAACTCAGGCATTAATGAGGGTGCGAGCGATAGCCAAGCATAGTTTTACAAAAGTCTTAAAATTAATTCACAATAATCGGTAGTCAAAATCGGAATCTATACAATGCAAAAGAGAACTAGGGATCAATAAATAGAATATCGGAACTTATAGTCGCAGCATCATTAACGGAAAATAACGAGTGAAGGCGCTACGCGTGAGCGCGCACGCGAGGAAGAAACGGGCACGCGGGCTCGATACTTCTAGACAACGAAAAATAAAATGGTCGGAAGAATCGAATGACTCGAAATAAACTAACAAATTCGTTTTTAAATAAAACAACTAAATAGCGAGAAAGACAAAAATCGGAACGCAACGAACGGCAGAGGAACGGCAGCGGAACGATCTGCGCGGTTCCAATTCTCGCACGCGTGGAATTATAACCGCGGTCGACAATCGTAATACGAAAGAGTCACGCAAAAGAAAATATAATACGACGAAACCCGACAAAAGAATAAGGTACGCGGGTTCGTTAGCAACACGTCGAAAATCGCGAACACGAAAGATAATACAATAAGTAGAAATAGCACAATAAATTAATACAGAATATGGCACACACAAAAATATATCACAGTCAGAAAAAATATAGAATATTATAACAAATATTCAATTATTGTTGCCCGGCAAGACGTTCTCGGAACAGATAGTACAATTTCGAGACCGGCTGAAGGCTCGGCGTCGAGGAACGTAAACAGTAAGGTCGTCTCGAAGGGCGCCTGGCGCGTGACGTCAGAGGGACGTGCGCGATACGTGAACTTTTCCAAAAAGGTTCTCAGTGAAAGAGACAAAAATACATTAAGGTTTGGCAACGATAATTAAATACGAGAACACCAGCAATAATCCACAGAAAGTTCAATAGAAAATATCGCACACAAAAACAGAATTATGAGAATCGGAAACATAAGTCGCAAAGCAAAGCGTGGAACAAGTGAAAAGATTTAGTTAATTTAGCCCAGTGAACGCAAAGAAAATTATAGAAACAGTGTGAATAGAAAAGATCAGAATAAATACGGCGTGGGCTCGCCACTGACTTTAACGGAACTTAAAGTTCGAAAATCTCACAATAATTAGACAAAGGCAGAAAAATAATACATTTACGGTAATCGATAGCTCAGAACAATAGGCACAATATTATAAATCGGCAGCTAGAGAATCTGGCTGAAGAACAACCAAGCCGGTCAACCCGGGGTCAAGCGTTCAAACAGGCGGATTCACACGTTTCCGTTAGCGAAGATTCCAGAAAAGATATTAATTACAGAAAAGCCGCAAGCATAAATCAGATCAGAAAGCGCAAAATCGGAAAACTCAACACTATCACTAAAAACGGCACTATCGTCCTTTATACGATATTAGGCGGAAAGACATTCGCCCGATAACGACAAAGAAAAGTTCGTCACCGGCTAAACGGACGTTTAGCCGTGCACGCTTCTATAATCTTCAACACAAAAATCCGAAAATATTAAATAAGCGAAAGATCTCACCACAATAAACGAAAATTAGGCGTGAAGCGTAAAGCGTAAAATTCCAAAATCGCCAGCCCTCAAGGCACGAGACACGTCTCTCAATCTCAATTTCTCTCTCTCTCTCTCTTTCTCTAGTCGGGTTTGTTCGGAAACGTGGATTCGCTTCTATACTTCGCACGACAATGAGTGATCGATCCTGGATCGTTGGCGAGCGGGCGTAGGTGAGGCGGGACGGCACCGGAATGGGCCGAACGTTGACGACGGCAGCCGAACTCTTCCGAGTGTCGACGCGCAGCGACGGAAACAGCCGGACGGAATCGAGCGGCGATCCTGACGGCACGGTCCTTGAAGCACGCTGGGCCTTGCGGGTTGAGGAGGCGCAGGCGGCTTCTCAGCCGGACGGAGGCGCTGTCATGGACGATCGGCCGTCCTTAGGCGGCCCAGGGAGGAAAACCTCATCTCCCTGCCGGTCGTATCGGCGGCGGATAGGCCCAGAGGGCAGCCCTCGCCGGCCGACGGAAACGGCGGAGCCCCCTCCCGGGTGCTCCAGGGCTTCTTTCGGTGTCGTGGCAGCGGCAGGATCCCGGCGACATCCAGGTCGGCGGGACCGGCGGGCATCTCTTGTTCGGTGGAGGCGGCATGGCATCCCTGTCCGGTGGTCCATAATTCTCCAAAAAGCGGCATCAAACAGCCATAACGTCATAAAATCCTCAAAAATCTCCAAGGCGTCGGTCCTGTCCTCACGCCTGTAGCTCGTTGTCGAGAGACTCGAGAGTAGAGATTGCACATAACGTAATAGAAGCAAAATAATAATTAATCGCAAGAAACGTAATCGGAACTGACAACAAGGACGATAGTGGACGTTCACAAACGGAAAACTTAAGAATAGCGCAACATACGGAATTTCGCTGGTGGATTGTCGTGCGGAGCTTAGGTAGCGTGGAAGAAAAACAGTTTAGTAATTTTTGTGGCGAGATTCGGAGGAATCACGTCACAGTGTGTTTGTGTTTTTTGTAATCATTTGTCTTAATTTCGTTTTTTCACACTTGTTTCTAGAAATGGCGCCACGATCAGCTTTCGAGCGGAACGACAACGTGTTTGGGGAGGAGGAGGAGGAGGAGGCCGGTCGGAATTCACCGCCTCCTCATACCCTGAGGGATCCGTTCTACGACGCCCTGCATAACGGCCTCTGCCTTTTCGGGTATATTTACGCATCCCGGGAAGAAGAGCTGTGTGACGAGTGTATGCTCGCACGCCCCGCGCACGAGCAGTCTGCATTCACGGTCCACAGTTTACATTATCTGTTACTAGATACCCTGATGGTATTTAACGTGGGTCGTTGCACGACTTGTGCGCGGGGCGTGTTTCGCGAGTACGCACCCGATGGATGCCCGGGATGCGTAATGTACTACGAGGGGCATAGGGATGCCCTGATGCGTTTAGGGTACGGGGACGTTAGGCCAGGCCCGATTAGGTTAGTTTAGGTAGTAAAAAAAAAACTAGAGTTACATACGTTTATTATTATTACACGTTTTTTTTACTTACATACTATCATTACATTTATTACTATTATACGTTTTTTTACTTACATACTTATTATTATTAAACTTACTCGCTACGGCCTTATACATACTGTGACGTACTGGGCAGCTTTTACCCGCCCAGGGTCGGCTCGAATTAGCTATCTCAAAAATAATAAAAAGAATACGAGGTGTGGGGAGCACGAAAATGAAAGGGATCACGGGGTCGAGTAAAGAAGAATATAATTGGTAATAATATCAAAAATAAATACAGAAGAAAATAGAACCGTAAAGAAATAAATACTAGAAAAGAAAATATAATCGGACTAATACTAAGCGGGGCTCACGCAGGAGCACGCGGTGGTCTAGTGGGTGGGGATGGAGGGGGCAGGCGGGGCAGGGGAGGGCGATCAGCTGGGGACTCGGATAAGGATGGTTTTGGGCGCCAGCTACTGTAACGGTGTAGCACCGGCGAGTGACCTCGCAAGGTCCTCGGTTGTTGACAATTTGGGAATGACTGGGCTAGCGGCGGGAGAGGTGAGGGGATCTCAGGGAGGAAGGTTCCCGAACGCAAAATGGCTTCTTATAAAATTACCTCGGTTATGGAATGCGATGGTGGTGGAAAAGGAAGGGCGCTGAGGGTTTAAAGGGAACGCTGAAATACTAAATCTAGGGCGCACGCAATACACCACTGGCCGCACGCGGTTGGCGGAAGGCCAGGCTAAGACTTCAAAAAGGGAAACTACTCAAAACGGCCGGTCCACGTGGGGACGGCTCGCTAAATCCAGAAGGGAATCTACGGTTTCTACTACGCAAATGAGGGAAAAGGGGGTGCTAGGGAAGGGATGGCAGCTAGGGAAAACTCACTCATACTGTAAACGGTACTCACTCAATATTCGCAATACACAATATAATCCCAGGTACGATTCCACACAATTCGCGATCACACAATCACTATCGCTCTTAGCTCGCAACTCGCACTCGCAAAACCCTGGCTCGAAGTGATTAGATTTCCGGTGATCCTGGTCCTCGTGGGCCTCCAGGGCCTCGGGGATTGGTGGTGGCTGCTCAGCTGAGAGGGCTACGTGCTCTGGCATTGGTTGGCAGTTCCGGCACGGCAGGGCATTGGTCCGTTTGAAATTGGCAGCGCCACCGGGCCTTCCAGGGCCTCGTGGCGGCAACACGGTGCTGGCTTCGCCGGCGCGCGGACTGGCTGCGCGCGCCGGTCAAGATGGCGGCCTCCAGGGCCTGTCAAAATCCTCCCGGGCACGTCCGCGGTCTCGGAGGGAGAGGGCTCCGCCGCTGTCACACGGGACGTTTTCCTGCCCGTGTGACGGGACTGCACCGGGGCTGCATATTGGTGGTGACGGTGTCGGGTTGGTGGGCATCCATCCCACGGACATCTCGATTAGCTGGTTCCTCCTGCCAATGCCATCCCTGCCGTCCGCTGCCTCGGCGACGTAGCCACTCTCGCGGTCCATCCAGGGATGCTGTCCTCGTAGCAGGTCCACGATGTTGTCCTCGATGATGGTCCTCGATAATGGTGTTCGAGCCAGTGCCCTACGGGGAAGGGGACAGGGAGGGAAGGGTGTAGGGAGGGGATCTTAACTCTAAATACAACAGACCTAAAACACTAAATAAACGCCATAAACAGTAATTCGCAATACCGTACGCAGCACTTGTGCTCGGGGCCAGTGGTGCCCTCGAGCCAGGTGACGGGGAGGGGTTATTATAACATTTGTGTTACAATACATATATATACTTATTATTATTATTGCTTATATACATCATTGTTATTATTATTATACGCTATTTTTATTTTGTTCACTAGTACTATTATTATTATTACTACTATTATATTGATATATACCGCTTATAATAAAATAAAAATTAGCAAAATTATATCTTTAATTTACATAATTAAATGTACAGACCACGCACCTTAACGCATGTATCCGGATTTACACAGTGAATACTGTATCCTACCACCGCCACCGCCACCATAGACCTTATTATCGTGCGCATACTGGCGATTAGCCAAACGCTTCTTTCGCACAAAAGCGTCGTAGTACTCTCGGGCAATTCTATCGTTTTTCCGCAAATCAGTACTAAATACATTCTGGAAGGCATGCATCCCGAAGCCTGAGGAGAGGTAGTGTAGAAACATCATACAGAATTGGCCGCACACCGTTGACGTCTCGCTCTGAAGCTGCTGGGTGTTCCATCGGAAGGATCGACAGTTCCGTCGGAGTCTCGATGCGTGGTGATGATTCAGCGGTGGTAATCCGTAGCTGTCAAAGTAGTAGCCGTCTCCGTCAGCGTCCACGTACATGGCAACCCAATGTGCTCCTGGCTTCGTATGGTCGTCCGTGTTGGCGATAATCGCAGCGGGTTTCGACCAGCTTCGGGGTATTCTATCAGCTGCGTAGACACCCGTCGTATGCTCCGATATACCGCGAAGGCTAAGCTAAAGGTCTAGCGTGTTCATATATGCGGTCCGTTATTTCGAAGCCAGAATTCAAGACGCAATGCGTTGTTCAGAGCGCAGGTGAACGATCCTCGGCTCTCCTTACAGGCGTGAACGATACACTCGTAATGGTCACGATTCGGCGGGAAGTCCTCGTATGGTGAGTTATCGGGGGTTTCATTCAAATTTATAACTTCCCTTGCCATAACGGTCTGCAGAAAAAGTACGCTGTCCGGACCTCGCGTGTATATGCTCCGCGAAATACCGGCAATATTTCGGAGATTGTTGTATAGTTGTTTGTACGTTACACCACCGTCGAACCACTCTAGACCGTGTCGATAGCGGGTCATGGTGTTGTTCTCGCTTCTGATCGTCGGTGGTAATTCGTTGAAATCACAGGGCGGTGAAACGATCCAGTGGCCTATGTATTTTCTTTCCACAGCCACGACGCCGATCTCTTTCGGCGCCAGACGTCCCTCGGAGTCTTTGAAGTACTCAATCTCGATCACGAAATCCATTGCTGCGGTGCTAACTCGAAGGCGTTCAACGAGAAACTAACCGCGATGCTGACGATCACAGGCGATACCGAGTGCACGAAAAGACGATGACGCATACCCTAAACTGGTGACCTATGTATTTTCTTCGATTGCTTATCCGCCGTAATCTACGACGATTTGCCGCGAGGCGTCGATCTCCAGAACGTTGTCGTACTCAGCGTAAACGATACAGTTCACGGTGGTGGCCAGCGGTTCGTCGAAGCGTACCTCAATTCGTACACTACCGTGCTTGATCAGGTTCCAGTGGGTGTTGCTATTTGCCGAGAGATCGGGTGTGAGATCGAAAACGAACAGACAGTAGCCGTCTGCATAAGCGCTCCTAGATATCGAATTACCCTCGTTGAGGAAGTGTATACCCGTGCCACTGAAGAGGGTATGATACGCGTCCACGTAAAGGCCGGCTTTGCCGAAATCGGTCTCCAGTGCTTTCGAGGGTACTTGAACACCGTCGACGTACAGCGATAAGAAATTAATACAATAGTTTTTAAAATTGAACGGGTTGAGTTGATACTTGCCATTGAATGCCTTGTTATCGACGAAACCTATTACAATACGCTTAGGTAATTGGCTGAGAATCACGTTGTCCATAGTGCCACCGTGCAAACCGGCATGCATCGTCAGCGCCTTGACCTCTACACGCGTAAGCGGATACTTTGCAGTTGTCTTTGATAGCATTTTAGAATGCGCAATTAGAATACCGGGGCTTATTTTGGCGCGTCTAACGAGGAGCGTGGCCTCCGTTATATGTAAAGAACACTCGCTCTTTGGATCCATGAGGGAGAAACCGTCTCTCGTGCGTACGAGGCGTGAACGGAGCTCAACACCATTTAATAAAAATTTTTCCTGGTTAAACACATCGCAGTGTAAATGACCGATCAGATCGACCGTCTTGTCTTTACCGACGAACGCCTGCCTATTCACGAGACCCATATTCTTGCCCGCTGTATCGTCCATATGACCGGGCGTGTCGTCGTACCAGAGCACGCTCGAGAGGTGGGACCCCTTAGCGGCTGGCCCATAATTTAATAGCGTCTCTATGTAGGCCCTGTAAGCGTACGCGTTATTAGGCAGTGATACGAGTTTCTGATTAAGAAACACGTCCACCTGATTGAACAGCGAGTGTAGCAGATTGTTAACAGGGGCTGCTTTACTCAGAGCGTCAGGGGCTAACGCATCCTTGGATCGTAGCTGCACGCGTAAACTCAGCATGGTGTGTGCTAGATCGAGGTACTCGTCGCCGTTACCCGGCACGACAAATTCAATGGGCGAGTCATCGGTCAGCGATGAGATGGGCTTGTAGTGTACCCACTGCGCGCTCTGTATAGTGGTCTGTGTCGGTGGCAGTGTAAAGAGCTCGAGCTCCGATTTCATACACTCGCAGGAGTGCGCGTGTAGAAAGGCCATGATAGAGGTAGCGTTTAGGAGAAGATATCCAGCACACTCCGCTTTACTTTCTTACTAGCGATCCTACAACGATTTTTGGGTTTCTTGGTTTTTGACTTTATTTTTTTTACTACTTTTTTTTTTCGACGCGGAGCAGCCTTCTTCCCCGTACGTCTCTTACACTTGTTAGCAGTTCTTGAGGCGATGCTCCTTCCAGCGACGCCGATGATAGAGTGGGCGCCGCGTGGTCGTTTTACAGCTTTATAGCCCGATCCTTTCATGAGCTCGTCAATTTTCGCCTCCGCCTTACGTTTAAGATTCATACCCGGTTCGGTGGCCCTGGTGCGAAACGCCTGTTTCAGTGGAGCGCCGCGTTCGCTGACGTCCGTCAAGATATTCATGCCCGCGCGCACCGCCTCCTTACCGACGGCTCGGGCTCCTCTCGATAGCAAAGGTAACACACGCCGAAACAGACCACCGAGAAAGCTACCAATACCATGTCCTCGCTGATAAGGCGACCCCGCGAATACCCGAAATTTCGTGGAATATCCCCCACCGATCTGCGACTCGTAGTAGTCGGTGTAATGAGCCATCAGTCTAGCCGTTTAAAGTGTAGTGTTACGGAGAGCGTCCCTGATTCGAATGGTATAGGGTCGCCTAGTTGACCTCTTATATCGATGTCGATCGTTTGAAAAGTCGTGCGGAGCAGCGGTATATACTTTAACGGTGAAAACGAGAGTACTTTCATGGCTGCGTACGCGTATTTGTTATCCGTTTGCAGGGGAACCACACGAAGCAAGGGTGTTTGGACGTCTCCTGTGATATACGGCTCGCAGACATCGGTGTAAACAAAAAGCATCTTAGGTAGGGCGTTGATCAGGCTAATCGGCTGATCGGCCATCACAACGGGCTGTGCTTTCGATACCACGACCGATTCGGGAAAACCTAGGATGCGCGCCAGAGACCGGCAGAGTCTCAGTTCGTGTGGGTCGTCTAGATCGTTATCGGTAGAGACGAGCGATACGCTAGCGTAACCGCCTCTACAAAGCTCTAATTGCAGACGCCCCTTCATAGCCCTGGTAGCGTTTATTTCGTCAACGAGTGTCTTTACGTCGTCATAAACACCGTGCGCCACGTTAGAACCCGTCATCATAAGACCCACTATCGGTTCTTTGTGGTTCTTTCGCGGTTTGGTGCGGGTGGTGACAATGCCCACGTGATCCCAGTCTTTTAGCGCTGCGGGCACGTGAAGAAAGGTCATAGGGATCTGTATTTCGACCAGAGCAACAGCCCATGCCCCGTGTAAATCGATCTGATGCGGTAGATGCGTGGTAAAACTGGTAGTTTTATTTTCGGGATAGTACGACATACTGCTGTTACTGGGCAGAACGAGATAAAATTGGTCCTTCATTGTTCTTTAAACGGGCAGCCGGTATCCACGAATTAAATTTCTCGGGGTAACCGACCCAGCTGACCAGTACTTTTTGGGCTTTCCCACGACCGCTTCGTTTTATCACACGATCGACGAGAAACGTATCCTTTGCGAGGTCCTTGCGGATTCGAACGAGCTCCTCCTCGTAAAAAATACCGTCAATCTCCTCGCCGGCTAGATCTTCTAAGATGTAGACGGGTGGTTCTCTCGTTGTACCTAGGCGTACCATTTTAAAAATCTCTCGAGTCCAGCCCCCCTCGTAACCTTTCGCAAAAGGGTTCCTAGCGCTACTGATGCGTACCAGGTCACCGACACCGTATTTAGGGGTACGCGGGCTCGCTGTGGCGTATCGCATGGACAGGTTCATACGTGCCATAGCGGCATTATACATGGTTACGTCGACTGGACGCATTCTTATCGCAGAGTGACGTGTCCTGTTGTACGATTCTACGAGGCTCTGAAGAATATCTATGTACCGCCGCGTGTTTCTATGTGTAACGTAACGCCACATACGCTCCTTCAGAGTACGGTTGTAGCGTTCGACGACAGCTACAGCCTTTACGTCGGGGCTGCTCGCTACGCGGAATCCTATGCCGCGCTCCTCGAGCAGACGCTGCAGTACGCTATTGGTAAACTCTTTACCTTTGTCTGTCTGTAGGTACACGGGTATCCTATTCTTACTACGTGTCAAAACCATCCGGAATGCCGCTGCTACCGTTGCACCGGACTTATCGCGTAAAGGCTCGACCCAAGCGTATTTGCTGAGTACATCGATTATTACAAGTATATACGTGTAACCATCGTTGTACTCCTTCAACGAGCGAAGGTCCACAAGATCGGTCTCCCAAACATCGTTGATATTGCTGACGGCTTAAGAGCGACGTTGAAACGTACGACGTACGGGCTTATGCAGCGTATACGCGTCCTGCGCCTCTAACCAATGTACGACGGAATCTCGCTTTACCCTACCCTTAACCGATCACTCGATGTTACCGATACCGGCGTACGAAGACGGCTCTGCTGGTGTGTAATAAAGTCGCCTCAGAAGGCCGTCATCACCCGACTTCTTCTTCTTCTTCTGTTTCACGGCAGCCTTAACCATTCTTATCTTTTTTTTTCTCGGTATCGTTGGCTGTACTAGCGGACACGGATCGTGTATATCTTTTCCCCACGACCTCTTCTTCCCCGGAGTCTCTAAACACTTCCTGAAACGCCTCGCCAAATTCCTCCTCCGTGGACGAGCTCTGAGTCGTGTCGATTGGGCGCGGTACGATTGTTACACGACGCCGTGGCTGATTACTGAGAGGCGTCGTGTTGCTCCCCTCCGTCCATAGAAAATGATTGCCAATAAATACGCGCGGTATACCAGCAGTACGGAGGAACCGCGCAAACTGCCGACTCCCCGCCGGTCTCGCCGTTTTTCTCTCACGCATAGCGTCATTGATTAAATCAACGATGTTGGCGTCCTGCACGACGGTTCCACCGATACGCGTAACGCCCTGCTTACTCCACGAAATGTGCGGTGAGCCAGCGCCACACAGTCTGCCTAGTAAGAGCCGCGCCTTAGTCCTGTACTTTTGGGGTACACTGGCAATGATGTCGTCGTCGTCAGCATCGGTGGTCTGGTTCCGGGCGTTATCCTCCGCAGAATTGTTATTTTTTTTCTTGTTATCGCTATCGGCGCGCCTATCCTCGTCGACGTTATTTCGCAGGTCCTCGATAAAGTGTAGATAGCGCTGCAGCACCTGATTGTACACCTTCCACTTTTCGCGCTCGTCAATGAAATTCGGCGAGTGTAGGATCTCCTTCATCGACGCGTCTAATCTGCTTAAGGGGGTCCCAGGGGTTTGTACGGTGTTAACGGTGTCAATGCCCTCCTGACTGTACTGACGCGTATGAGGCGCTGCACGGTGGTACTGCTGGTGCACGGTATTCACGCTCTCATGAGGAATGAGAACCATCTTTTTCGCATGCTCCATCTCGCTCTGCGCGGCGTATATCCTATCCGCTTCCCCATATGAGTTTTGATATGACGGTGCCCAGTATAGGTGCTAGCAGAAGAGGTAAAAAACCACCGCTCTGAACGATAAGGCGCTTTCTAGTTTTGACTGCTGAACCCGGTCTGGATAAACGTCTCAGCAGCGGTGCGTGTTTCCGTAAGCGCCGTTTCTGAGTCGGTTTGAGAGGTACGTTGCCGCGAAGGATATTCAGAGCGCATTCGCATATACAGTTGACGAGGCGTGGGTCGGCCTCTCGTAACAAGGCGCTGCGTTGTTTTCTGTCCAGGTGGCAGATAGCCTTTAACACTGTGGCGTGCTTCCGCCCTATAGAGCAGCGTGCGCTGGATACCATTACAACCGAATGACTGGTACGTCTCGATCGGCGTACCCGCCCTTTATACCCTTTCGCGGTACGTACACGTAGTGGAACGGGTCCAAAGGAAACACGCACGTGCGAAAGCGGCAGTTATCGGGGTCGACTGCTTCAAATCGAGTAGTAAATAACCGTGCGGTTCGGCGGTGGCATCGCGGTAGACGTCCTGTACGAAGCGCGGATTTTCAGGAAACACCTGTCTGGCCAGATGCTGTATCTGCGCTCTGTCGCGCGGATTTTTAAATACAACGATCTAGTTGGCGTTCAACGAGATATCGCGCTGTCCGGGCCCCTGATGAAAGAGATTCTGCGTAATGAAGATAACGCTGATGTTCTTATGATGGCTGCCTTTGGTAAAAAGGTCGACCACCGTGTTATTGGACGATTCCCTCATGAGATCGTCGATGATGACGAGTTTCGGGCGTGGGTCGTTGCCGTAATCGGTGTTTTGCGGCAGTCCCTCGTGAAACTCTATAGAGCTCCCGTACTCCCTGTACCCCTCCTGCCACTCTGCATAGTGAAAGAGAACGCGCGCAAATCGCACGTCGCTCATGTCCTCGATGAACCGTAGGAATTTCTTTACGAAAAACGTCTTCCCGCACCCCGTTGGCCAACAGATCATCGATGTCCACGGATGCATCCACCGCGTGTCCATTATGCCAAATGAGGCTATTTGGTGGTGTCCTTTACGAATATACTGTTACAGAGTCTGTTAGATTTTACACGCTCCCCCTTCCATCGCGGGGCCCGGCCGCGGCGGGCGCGCGACACGCGTGAGGCTCGTGACGTCGCGCGCGCTTGCTAGCTCTTATCGGTGACGTTGCTAGCCCCTCGTCCGGGTGAGCTCATCGTGCACCTGTGAGCTAATAGTCGGCATGTATGTGTGTCAACCGCATAGTTAGCCATAGCGCACGGCTAGCATGTCCGAAGCGTCGCTGAAAAAATAAATAACATGGTCGGGTTGATGGAGTCTTCGGGAATAGATCGATAAAGAGGTTTTTTCAAATAAATATGTTTTTATTATTATTATTGTACAGGCGATGTATATACATTTATACAGGTTTTGTTTGTGATATTAATTACATAAATCCGTAGGGCAAAGAGCCGAAACGACCGTCGCGTCGCCGCTTTTGAAGCTCTGTCGGTTTACACGTTTTTGATTCCAGACGCGTCACTACGTCGTGAAACGGTGTACGCCGTATCACGCCATAGTGTAAAACGACAGGCTCGCTGGTCTCTCCCGTCACATAAGAGCGTATCCAGTTGTAATTAATGGCTAGACTCGTCGCGTAGTCGATCGTGATACCTTTGACCTTACAGACCTCAGCGTAAGAACCGTCTGGCTTATGCACTCGGTACGCATAAAATTTCGGGCCTCCTGAGACAAAAGACGTGATATAGCTACCAACACCGTACGACTCCAGTTCGTCCGTTAAATCGCCCAAAAGACTGCCGAGCGGCGGCTCGTAAGCGTTATCGGCGTAACGGCCACCCGATACGTATATACACGAGTCGGTGTCGTAATATAGTACACGTCGATCTAATTTCTCGAGATAGTCATATAACTTAAGGCGAGCTTGAGCCGTGGTGTACGCGGCTATAACGACGTTTGTGTACGCTGTGGGTATCAGCGATTCGTTTGTACTACGCGTACTGACGTAGAGCATCTCGTCATCTACGGGCAGAATACCTGTAATCTCTACCTCCGGACACGTAAGTAAACTCACGAGTTTCTGACGACTGGTTACGATCTCCGTTTTAGGTAGATTTTCGCATTGCCCAAACTTGCCCCAAAAGGAATTCAGACATAATTTCGCGACTGACCGCAGGCCGGGATTTGATTTTATATTATCAGGGTCCAGACGAATACTCTCGACCCGATCGTACTCCTCTATATACAGTTTTTTGGCCTCGTCGTCGTCACAATCGCGCGGCCAGCCGCTAGCTTCCTGATTAATCTTTAGGAACGTGTTTATGTAATCGGCAAAGTGATCGCCCGTCCGTGTCGTCGGATCGTACTGGGTAATCTCATACTGCCATATTTCATGTATCGTCGTTATTTGATATCCTTTACGTACAGCGCGTCTGACCTCGTCCACAACCCATGTCCCTTCGAATACTCTATCCGCGGGATTCTCGTGTGGGCACGAGCCCTGCAGCGTTGACTCTGCACAGGAACGACACAGTGCGAAAAGCAATTTACCGTGCATACGCACCGGTAACACGGGATGATACAGATCTCGCGGTGGTAACACCACACACTTAATCAAGCCCTCATCGTTATCGATGTTGTTGCGATCACCCGTTAGCTCGCGACAGTCGTCGCCCACGTACACTGTAGGGTGACCTACAGGGAATTTCCCCGTTTTCGAAATGAAGAGGTAGAGGGAGCACACATCTACGTAGTGTATCCTCTCAGACCCCTCGACTTCGTAAAAACTGACGGTATTCCCTGTACGGCCACCGAAGAAAGCATCGCGGGGTTCAAGCGGTGCCTGCGATACCAGCGGGTTCTCATTTAGCGATCTGTATAAAGCGGCCTGTTCAGGATCGTTTATCCATCGGTCGAATTCGCACTCCCAAATTTCCGTCAGCTCGTAACCTAAATACCGAATCTTATCGCTCGTAGCCTGCGTTCTCTCGAAGCGAGCGTCCATGGATCCGCCCGTGTGTAGACGACTATCTCTGTTTATACGATAGCATTTTGGTCAACCGTGCCAGAAACAACCCTGAAACTGGAATACGTGTCGTGAACCTGTGGTGGTGTCCATGTAGTAGCCGTCGACGGGTGTACCCTCCGGCAGGCGATACTCCCGAGTGCGCCCTGCGTGAACTATGGCACAACCCAAACGATGCTCCAGCGAAAGAAGCCATAAGACAGCCTCACGCGATTGTTTGTCACCGTATCGGTACCCGCCCGGTGGTAAAATAGCTATCTGTTCGTCCCGCAAAAAGTTTTTCCGAAAAACTCTCGAACACGCCGAGGCTATGGTTGTGCTCTCCGAGAAAGGGCAAACGCTGCCATGCTGAAGAAACATTTCGCGGAAAGAAACGCAATCCTGCCTGAGAATGGTATCGTCTGATCTACAGTAATCTATAAACTCGGTTCGAAAGTTAAACACGTATCCCGCAGAGCACTGCTCGTTGTACCATGCTAAAAACTGATTACGCTGAGCCGGCGACATCGTATCGGGCGAATAAAACTCGAGCGCTGGTAACGGACCGATATAATGCTGATTCTCAGGTGTATTGAACAGATGCGGGAAGACACCCTTTTGTTTCAAACCG
Organism: Cephus spinipes; assembly: GCA_963971525.1. NCBI lineage: Eukaryota > Metazoa > Arthropoda > Insecta > Hymenoptera > Cephidae > Cephus > Cephus spinipes. The sequence goes on along the minus strand of OZ020575.1, from coordinate 14,802,214 downwards.
ACCGCATCCGCGAGGCCAAAGGCTTTCGGTAGTGCACTCAGAGGCATGTGAAAATAATTAAGACTGTCTATGAATGTTACACGGCCCGTCTTCATCATTATGATGCTCGTACCGCTGAGTAGCAGCATCGGCGGCTTTAGGCTTTTTCTTCTACGCTTCACGATGTACCGTAGTACAAACTGCGCGTCGAAACCCTTGGCATTATGCGCCACACAGATCACTCTCTGAAACGAGTTTCTTTTAGGATCGCATGCGAAATCTACAAACTGCCTTACGGGATCCTCTTCGAAGATGTACTCGTGTACACCGCAAGATGGGCATACCTTCGTGAGATCTGTATCATTTATGCACGCTGTACACACTTGCTGAACGACGCACAAGTTTGGTGTGTGGATACGCACCGCGTCGTCACCGGGCAGCTTCTGTATCTGCTGTGTTTCAAAATCATAGAAGATGTACAGAAAATTTTTTTCAGCGGTAGTCTTTTTTACCGGTCTGACGTAACACCGATGTCCAACGTCATTAACACTCTTGCAGACGCTGCAATACATCTTATCGCAAGAGTGCTTACGAGAGGTTCCTTGAAGAGGTCTAAGACACTGCGGATAGCTGCGAACGGTATGGCACACGCTCTTCTCTTTACCCTTCTGTTTACTAATCAGCGTATTTATATGATTATCGAAACAGATTTGACCAAAAAAGTACCTATGGCTCTCACGACAATACAATGTGGGGCGAGCCTTATCGCAGGGCGGTTTTCCGAAACATCTAGAGCATTTGTGGGAACACTTATGCTCTGCCTCGTACGTGTAAGATTTGTTACATGGTACGCAAAAACCACGTCTACCGACCGCACCTCGCATATTTAAAATAGGTTGATAATGCTGCGAATTATTATAATACAGAATGCGGAGCGTTTGCCGTGGTTTCCCTGAACCGTACGCTCTATCGACTATCTGCGATCCGTCGTACAGTGGTTTCTCATCGCTGCCTATACTGTCAAACTCGTAAATAACAATGACTATACCATCCGGAGAAAGATACCTTTGAAATTGATCAATTTCCGGAATACCGCAACCGTCAGACGGTATGTCTACACGGGCGTTTGTCACAAGCTCGAGAGCTAATTGTTTTTGTAATTTACCCCGTTGACAGTGTACCGCGTTCCATCGCTCATGCAACTCCCCAGAGCGCACCTCCCCACGTTCAGCGTGCACCATCGCCACAGCGAGCGACCTAGGTAGACAGAGGTTATCGCTATTCACTATGGTCAGTATAGAGCGTTTTTTTACAAATTCGTGCGCTAATCGTACGCGTCCCGTACCCCGCGGTACTTCGACTATACACGACTCGATGACAAAAGACCAATCTATCCGGAATGCCTGGGCGCTTTGTGCGACGGATGATATCACGTTCCACACGTCGTTTTCAAGAAAGTCTCGAGCCGGTCTGTCCGACAGCCACGCGGCCCCGCACGCGAAACTGTCTGATTTAATCGTCAGCCCTATATAATCTTGCACGGTACACGAGGTTGTAAGGTACGCGTGTATATCTCGGACGGCGCCCTGCAGCCAAGATACGGTATTCGTATCAGGATCTTGGGGCGATGGCCTGATAGCCATTGTTATTTCGCGGCCGTCTAATCGAAACCGATTTATGCGACGCGTCGTTTCGGCTTGTACGGTAAACCTATGCCCTGGTGGTAACACATCGTTATCGCTGACTCCCGCGTTGTCGGCGTCTTCGTCGGCGGATCTCTGCGACCGAAGAAGGGGTCCCCCGCCGGTCTGGTATTGCGTGCCCACATCTAGCGTTTGGAAAAAGAGTTTTTATTATTTTTTTGTTATTAAACAAAAAAAGAAAGAGTATTCGGCTCATACTGACTTCTCATTCCTCACGAGGATTAAACATCGACCCGATGTATGAGAATACAGCGCCTACCAGGTTTTCATCATCTCCTACATTTTTAAAGTTAGCAGTTTCGCCAAAGAAGGCTTTAAATGTTAAAGAATATCTCTTTCAACGCTACCTTCTTCGAGGGTATCCGCGGCGCTCGGGGCCTCATCGCGCTCCGCTAATGCATCGGCCGCTTCGTCGGCATCCGCTGCCTCGTACACGCCGTTCCTGAGAACCCACAGTATCGGTTCTTCCACGTCGTCGTCGTCGTCGTCGTCGTCGTCGTGCTCCTGCAGCGGCTGTGCGTTACCCGGTGCAATGCGGCCATTGTAATCAGCAACCTCCAACGGATCTACAACTTTTTTTTTACTTTTTATTTTCACACAGATGAGTTTTCAACGATATCTGTAAATTTATAATTATTACATTCATAGCTCTCGTTAGAAGCGCTGGATATTGTGGAGTGGTCATCCTCATCACCATTGTCATGGTCACTGTGGTCGCTAACGGCCGATGCTATTGACATGATCTCATCTGTAAAGAAAATTATGAAGCAAATTGCATTTTTTCCCCCTTTGTTTTCCGATGCTGTTTTAACGCATACCCCACGTATCGTGGAACGATTCTTCGGCCTCTTCTTCTTCTTCTTCTTCCTCCATCGACTGTATATCCAGCGCTGTCGATGGACCTGCCACTTTTTTTAAAATAAAACGTAAATTAGCCGTAATCTTTTTCTTTTTAAAAAAGTATGTTTTACCGTTAGCACGCTGCATCACTGTCGCCGTGCTGGTGCGGGGCTCCGTGTAAACCTCCTCTATACAATCGAGGCACCCGAGGAGCAACTGCTCCTCCTCCTCGGGGACGACTTCGTGATGAAAGCGCGTCAATTCTTGTAAAATTTGATTTTATTTTTTTTTTAAAAAAGCAATTTGTGTAGGAGCTATTGCTGGCAAGCGATAGATACATACCTTCGTGAAACAGATGATCGGTTATAATAGCCCTGGTGATATGGCTATCGCACACTCCGCGTTTATTGATACACTCTGCGGCTAGCCAGAGTATGTACGGATCGTTCTTAAAGTATCCTCTTTCATGACCCCTCGCTAGCACGCGCAGAGAACAATGGGCAAACACACTTTTTAATCTACGCGTTAACGTGCGAAAACCGAAATATCGTAACTCGCGACACCACTCCGGTGAGAATAATCTCGGGTTTCTAGGGTTATTCAAACGACGTGTCCTGACGAAATCGAGGATACAATCGCGAATATTCCCCAAAGATGACATTTTTTTTTCTTTGCTTAGAGCTGGTGATTGATGTAAGTTATCAGACTATCTGCCAAGACGTCGTGATACGAACTAAAACAGGGTACGTCCAGTCCGCGGACATCTTACAGCCACGGCGATATTAATTTCAAAACAATACCATGCGATACATCTGAATCAGCAAAAAATGGCACGACTTTCTTATAGAAGCGTTATTCGTCAAAAATCGGATAGAAGCGTTTTAATCGTAAAAATGAATTACATATTATTGATCGCTCGTTCGCCGATCGCGAAATATTACGTATCCATAATACGGATAAAAAAAACCCTGTATAGAGGTGTTGCGTCGGAAGCTACAGCGGTCTGCTGACGCACACCGTTCGAGGTTGCATCAGCATCTCGTCGTCGTAGTGTAGGGTTAGAGATACGAATCATACTACGCCGTGTACATAGGTATTTTTTTTTACTTTATTTATATTTATCAATTACAATCGACTGGTACCAAAAGATCATACCAATCTTTTACAGCATCGAACTCATCGATATCACCACCGATAAGCTGTACTCCGATATCTTTTTCGCCACGGTCATCCCACAGTAGTGTTTCGCAGCTCTCGTCGCGAAAAATTGCCATACACCGTATATGCCGTATGTTGCGTCGGGATGCTGTTCGTGTGTCCATTGCGTAGTACGTCAAATTGCTCGATCCTTCGGCATGTTCCCCCCTCCGCATCGTTGTAAACATCATGGGGTGTATAGGTTTCCCACGCCTCGTCGAGTGCCTCCAGGTACGCGTAAAGACCGTGAGGCATGCTGACCACACTTGTTCGGCATTCCTTGTGGTGTAGGAGCGGTGGACCATCCCGCGTCGTCAGGGTAATGCACCCAATAAACTCTGTCAAACTGCATCGTTTCTCCAGAGTACGTAGCGCTGTCTCGTATGCACGCATAGCCCTCAGACACCACAGTGTGACGCAACTTTCACGTAATCTCTCAAAATGATTGAATGCCGCTAACCAGGGCTGCGACTCCAGACCCATAGGTGCACGACGCGGTAATTCTTCCGGTGTGGGCCTGCCCCACCTCTTCCTCAATATCGCTAGCTCTGATTTGGCCATAGGGCGCCGATACGTGATGCGGCATTTGGGATTACTATCGTCGGACATGCACCATTCATGTTTCGCCAACCACTCATTGGTACATATGCGCTGCGCGTAAGGGCTATCGTTAGAACGCTGATCGCAGATAAAACCCAGCGTTACGCTACAGCGTGTGAAATCATGGTGTCCTTTATCCAGTATCGTTGCTATAGACAGTTCGGGTAGTATCACGGGTCTTACACCCGACGGCCAACCCTTACGACAGACCATGTCGGGGTTATCGGCGCCTAGGTCTTCAATGTTCAGTGCTCCCGGTTTCGTCATGTATATTGAGGCTAGCGGTACACCCGTTAAATGGCCCAATCTCAACCACTCCCGTACGGCCTCTTTCTTTGGATCGTACTCGGGATTTGCGTACCGATAGAGGGCTCGTGTCTTCACCCACTGCATACGTCTACGCCTCAAAATGTCATTGTCGTCGTCGTCGTCGTAGCGAGCCATTTTTTTCTACGATAGCTGTCGGTAAATTTTTCACCGTAATGATTCTACTGCTTTTCTTAGACTGTACATCGCTGCCTGCTCGCGCGTGCCCCAGCTGCGTGTTTTCTTTTTCACAGGATCATCTTAACGCTGACGCAGATACACCCAGCAGTACAGTGATTCACGTGAATCACTCGCTATAGGATATCAGCATCTCGTCATCTTTGATACATCCTGCGATATCAGCAGTATCAGGGCCATAGGCTCTTTGTTCGCTACATCCTATGAAAACGGGGTGTGGCTATGGTGATGGTGGGGGGAAATGTTCGCCAATATTTCGATGACCTGCGTTTTAGATATTGCCTTAGCCAGTACTGCTCAGACCCTCGTACCGATCGTATAATAGCATTTACTACAATCATGTACAAGAAGCAAGTACTGCTGCCCACTGCGTACGGTCTAAACCGATCGTTTTCAAAGCAAGTGATCACCGGCCTCTCTCTAAATCGTTCGGGAAGCTTATCACCTGTAATACGCATCGTTAATCAAGATTATTCCGGCGTGGAGTTTGAACCTACCGAATGGTCCATCATCACCGACCACTTCCCCGTCATCGACAAGTTCTTCACCACCGAGGATAATATCAAGGAGATACCCGAGGCTTTTAACAGTCCTATTCTCATGACCACTCATGAGATAGTCTTCACGTACTCATACGGTGAGCGGGCAATTATTATCAAGCCGGCAATCCCTGTATCCACGGCCAACGATGGCTCAGGTGTTAAAAGAGCTAGGGCATACACACCTACGGTTGTGATGAAGAGTGTGTCCTACCTCAATCTCCAGAGGGTCTTGCGCTGCGTAACCTTGCAAATAACCAAGCTACGCGAGATTACCGCCAGTGCTAACAACTGTAAAGACACGCTGATTGCGGAACTCGATCGTCGCGGAAATGACACCTCCTCCAGGGACAGCATATTGGGCGATCTTCGACAGACTCTGGAGAAGAAAGGCCTGTGGTCACCGGCGCTTAATCAATTATTGGTGGAGCTGTTGTCCCTGTATAACCACGAGTACCTCTCCTTCGTGCGGAGCACCATGGAGGACCAGAACAACCATGCATAAGATTTATTTTCTTAATAAAACTGTAGGCTTGATGATTCTTGCATAATATATTTTTATTTAAAAAAAAAATCTGTTTTTTTTTTGTTTGTTTCCTGCACCTCCATCTCACCATATCTTCGCAATAATTTATAAAGCATTAAGCGTATTCCTCTGTACGTTGTTATTCGACGCTACCGCACACCTGCAGGGATTCTCACTGAGATAAAGACATTCTTCAAAGACGACCTGAACCATGAGTACGTCATTGTTCGGAGAATGTCTTGAGCATAACATTCTTAAAGTCACGCGGCTTGGGAATCGGGGGACCAGGCCTTACCAATTAATCAGAATACGTTTTTACGACTTTAAGCAGACTCGCGTCAACAATGCGGTAATAATCGAAAATGTATTCACGCGCTACAGCTTTATAATATACATAAGGGGCCTTATAAAATACGGTGTTCTATTTTACCGCGGGTACACTTATCTCCTTAGGGTAATTAAAAAAAAAAAGTTACCGACCGGTGGTCAGTGCATAGTTACCGACCGCGATATGCCCTTGGGGACATACCACACCGCGGCTACTGAGTTTTGGGCCTTAGGACCAGGGCTGCGTGGTGGGGGAGCTCGGCATAGGGCGGTGGTGGGGAGAACACACTACATGGGCGAAGGGGTGGCGCTGTAGTGCGGTGCGGGGGGACACAGCGCGGCGCGCTCCATGACTCATGGGGGCCAGTGGTGGGGGTTTGTTGTGACGGCCAATAGTGGTATATAACTACTAATATACAGGGGGTCCCAGAACTACCTGACCAACGGGGTATAGCGGTGTTCGGGAGGCACCACTGATCACGAAAATGACCTTCCTTTTGTCCGAAAGGTCATAGTTTTTAAATGGGAGCAAGTCAAAGTTGACCAATCAGAGGAAGGCGTCAAGAGAAACGTAGGCACCTGCGAACTCTGAGTTTTCTTCCCTCGCTTTTGTTTCTCGGTACTTCGGGCAAGATGACGTCAGCCGAAGACATACATATTGGAAACAAGAAACAAGCTACCGAGAAACAAAAGCGAGCGAAGAAAACTCAGAGTTCGCAGGTGCCTACATTTCTCTTGACGCCTCCCTCTGATTGGTCAACTTTGACCTGCTCCCATTTAAAAACTATGACCTTCCGGACAAAAGGAAGGTCATTTTCATGATCAGTGGTGCCTCCCGAACACCGTTATACCCCGTTGGTCAGGTAGTTCTGGGACACCCTGTATATGTATTTACATACAGTTCCATACAAATTTAGCATAAAACTATTACTTTACTCGATTTATCTTTCCCAATGACTACTTTTTAAAGAATATAGTTTGTGGGTGTATCGGAATGAATGTGATTTTTGTCAGTTTTTGTGTACGCAGCGTATTAAAATCATGAGTTTATGTATAGTTAAAATGAAATGATGGTATTTCTTACTAAAGTGTGCACTATTCTATGAAAAGGTACTCAAAATACTCTCATGACTAACTGATAATGGATTATTACAATCATAATATATTAGAATTCATTGTAAAAAAAATAACGAATATAAACTATGCATAACTATTGGAAAAATGTGATATCTTTAATTTTTGCATATTAATTAATCACCAATATGTGTTCCAAAAAACATTTTAAATGTTTTACCGTTTTTACGGTACCCAACCCTGTTTGTTACATATAATTCATACGTATAAAACAGAAAACTTATATATAAGATGTTATATGAATTATTATATAAAATTTATGTTATAAATTATATATGAATTATATTTTCCATCTCAACTAAAAAGATACATGCTGTATTTACCAATTCATTTAGTTTCCCAATTTCTCACTATATCATTTTATTTATGCACTATTAGGAATTCGGCTTAACAGCCACAATTCGACGAAAGTTTTTTTATTTTGCAATCAACATCTAAAATAATAAAGTTAAAATTGCATAAAATCTTAATAGCTACATATGTCGTGTCACTACTTATAACGAACTATGACTGACTATTTTACTTCTATGCCAAATTCCAGCCTGATTACACCAAATATTCATCAGTCACAAACCATTAAATTTTTGAAGTGCTGAAAGCATGCACGGGTTCGCTGGTACATACATGCATACACACTCGCATGTATACTCTACACACTTGTACATCTTTGCACACATGTACACACACTCACACAGACCGCCGCACACACTCGCATACAATTGCACACTCTCGCAAATACTTGCAGACTTTAGTGAGATTGAAAGTTGACCGATGATTAAAAAATTGTTAAGTGTAGTTGTAGTGGCAATAGGCAATTTCCCTTTAAACCGTTAACCATTGCTGCTACAACTACAGTCAACAATTTGCGTACTCACAGAATAATGCAAAAGTAAATAACAGTGGAAATACCATTATTCATTTCGATCTCAAATAAGGAATGAAAAATCAATCGTTATTTGGGATCGAAATAAATAACGAATGAAAACTCAATCGTTATTTGGGATCGAAATAAATAATGATTGAAAAATCAATCGTTATTTAAGCTCAAAATAAATAATGAATGAAAAATCATTCGTTATTTGAGATCGAAATAAATATGAATGGAAAATCAATCGTTATTTGGGATCGAAATAAATAATGAATGAAAAATCAATCGTTATTTGGGATGGAAATAAATAATGAATGAAAAATCAATCGTTATTTGGGATTGAAATAAATAAGGAATGAAAAATCAATCGTTATTTCAGTTCGACATAAATAATGAATGAAATGTCAATCATTATTCTTTTTTTAAAATTAAATTATGCCCAACCCTGACGCTTCGCTCTGCACATCGCGTTCGCCGGAATAAGGGCGCAAATCCTTGCGTTCCACGTGCTCGCGTACGTTAAGCTGACCGGTAAATGGATTAGAAGTCCGACGGTATTATAGCACAACGCTGCGGGTCGCTGAGCGATCACGACAGTAGTACCTCGGTTATTAGTCTGCACCGTGCTACATTTAAATAAATTGTTAAACATCGTACGTGTATGAGGCCCAGGATAAGTCCTTGTGAGTCGGCGTAATTTTCGTCTTGTTCGTAACATAAAGCGACAGTTGTGCACGGGTACCTCGCGACTCGGACAATCACGAGGTTGTCTCACTCTCGCTATTCTATATAACGACAGCGAGGTTGAATAAATATCTAATAAATTTCACGTGTTATTCTGATCATAAGTAAATGGTGATTAATTTATTATCTTCAAGAAATCTGTCCTTCCTACAATATTCAGGACTAGCTATACGCTTCCGTCTTCAACTTAACCTTTTGATAGAATTCAACTACTACTTGGAGTAAAGTTCCTTCTGGTTACTAATTGGGCTACTGAATATTGCTGATCTACGGGATTTTCCATCGTCAACGTCGAAGACTTCCACATCGAGTCCCCGTAAGCAGACTGTTGTACGGCAGGATCCGACGTCGTACGTACCTACCTTACCTGTTGATTAGGTCAAACAGTGCTGGCGACCGTTCATGGTTAATATATTTCTCTTTTATCCATCTGGTGTTTGTATGTGCTACGAGAGACCCGCACGTAACAAAAGAGGACAAACCGATTTAATTGTTACTGGGGGAATTAGGCAGCACACGGTCAAGCAGCAGCCTTACCCAACCTGATCATCGGAGGCTTAGATGACAGCCAATGGTCATGTCTCTCAATAACACAATCGGAGTGGCCAAGTAGTGAGCCATAAAGAGTGAGCATCGATAGAAGAAACCCTTCAACGTTTAGGATCACGAAAATGGTTACAACCTAACCTCACATAGACCTAGGCCCATCCAGCACAGCTCTATAACATCTTTGAGTCGGCTCGCTCGCTTCATTCGCTCGCGAACAATTTTTTATAACTAAAACACCATTACATAACTTAACCTAATAACTCAATTATGACATTTTCATTCAAATGCCCCTTTCGAACTAAAACTGTTCTCTTCGATCAAATTTCCTTTTCGATCAACTGTCCGCTTCAATCAAATGTCCATTCGGACAAACGTACATTCGTTAAAATAATCTTCGATAAACTGTTTTCGATAAAGTGTCCGGACATGACATTCTCCACAGGTCTTACCAGTTGAGCCGCCCATGACCCCGCCAGGAGGGGCGCTTCCATCGTCATTCCATCAGTCGGGGGGAGCGGGATCCCTCTCTGAGGGAGGGTACAATTCTTACAGTGATGTAGAGATGGTCCGAGAGAGTTTCCACTCCCTCGGCCACCTCCCATCCCACAACGCCGCGCGTGACAGCTGGGGTCGCCCAGGTGAGGTCCACCACACACTACTCCCGCCACCCCACGTAGGTACTCGCGCACCCTCCGCTGCGTAAGACCAGCGCTCCTACCCCGTCGAGCATATTTTCGAAGTGTACAACGGGACGACTCGACGGGGCATATATTCCCACCACTAGCGTCGCGCCCTAGTCCACTGCGACATAACCCTCCTCCCTCTCCACTAGTGAGAGGTGTGGTGAGTGCACCACTCGCAGAATCACTACGGAGCCGCCGACGCCCCCAACTCAGTCAGATTCAATACGATCGCCAGCTTGTTCTACCATATAACAAGCAAGGATCTTCTCATTATAGGATTTTCGCTTAATAATGATGTTAAATCTCTTTTATATTCTTGAATATTTTCAAACTTATCAAACGTGTAAACATGTCAATATTATATCCTGTAACGTATTTCTTTTCGAGACCCGACACCGATAGCAAAACTCAAGAGAACGAACTATCTTCGAGAACCAACCTACGTTACCTTCGGCCGTCCACCCGTCGTTCGTGCATCCGCAAGCCAGGCGGGCGCCAATCAATTCTTTTTTCACCGGGAACTGACGAGCCGGTATAAACTGGGAGTTGGGGTGGAACAGGCCCAACTCCACCAAGAACGAGAGCTCTGACGGAACCTATCAGACGAGGCGATAGCTTAACGGATCCTTTCGATTTTTGGGGACGCGTGAAATCGAGAAACGCAACCGTAGGTGCTGATCTTTGGGGTCGCGTAAAATCAGCAAACGCAACTGGATACACGAACGGGAACAGACGGTTACGGAAATGCACGGCCGCTCAGGCTGCTAGGTTTGAGGTAGAGAGGGTCGGAGTAAGAGTCCGGCAAATAGTGCGAGTGATAGAGAGCGACGAACCGAGAACGTATCAGAACGAATCGAAACTATCTATCGAGATCCCTTCACCAATTAATAAATTGGAAGACTCACCGTAGCTGGTACAGCTAATCCGGGGAGGTCGAGAACTGCATCCAAAGGACACTCTGGTGAGCACTGCACTAAGGCACAGCACTACACCTCCGTAACACTCACAGGAATTCATAGAATTCCGGGATATCGCGAGAACAACGCGAGAACTATACGATCCGAGAACTTGCTATACCGGAGCGAAACACGGCAAGAAAAACTATCAACAGATAGCACGGGAGCACGAGCCAGCCCGTGACACCTCTGTCGGTGCCCCAAGACAGACTGCTTTGACAATAGCCAAATCCGAGAACTAATCCTTCTGATTGGTCGAGAGCCTTTTAACCGATAACACTTCTATCTCCTTCGAGTCGTCCCTTTAAACCAAATCGAGAGCGTTCCTTAACGAATCGGTACGTAATTTCTGGAGATCCTCCACGGCCGCTTCTCCAGGGCATCGGGCGACAGCTGGGCACCACATCCTTAACTCGGGCAGGAGGTTCCTCTCCTGCCCTTAACCGTACCAAAATTAACTCCGCCCGCTCTACAGCCCTTTGCCCATCTCCAGCGGGGCGCCGGTATCTCACCCGGGCTTCTGCCGGTCCGTGGAGACGTCTCCGTCGGGTACTCTCCTCTGCCGGGCAACTCGGTACGTCGAGACTATCTCCCCACGGCAGATTCGAGCACCTCGACCTCCACTAAACAATAACGAAATCTTCCGAGAGCCTTGACATATCTATGCGAATCAATCCGAGAGCGTAGCTTCTGAGGAGGGTGGCGATCCGAAGAGAACCAGAAATCGAGAACGTTATCTGTATCGGTAACCGGAGCCGCCTTGGGACCGTGATTCGAAAAATCACGTCACAATCCACATTACGTTAGATAAATTAAAGCATTATTGAACATCTTAATCTCTGTATTAAACGTGTTCAAATTCTCAAACAAATATTATATGTTAATTCTTCTGTTCAACTCAATAAAGTTGTTTTCCTCCATTAAGGCTTATCTTAGAGTGGGGTCCAGATGCGCACAAACCACTTCGCCACGGAACTAGATGCGCACGGACCGTTTGCCCACGGCCCACTTGCCCACGGACACAGTTGCCCATGGACCACTTCCGCACGGATTGAAATCTTCGTCGACCCAGATGTCCACGGCCCACTTGTAACATCCACAAACCCAGTTGCTCACAGCCCATTTGCGCACAGGCTGAAATTTCCGTCGACCCAAATGCCCGCGGACCCACTTGCCCATATTGGTGGTCCTGGGAAGTCACTGACATGAGGGCGGCGTGCTCCCGGACCCGCCGGAGAGCCGCCAGGGATGGGGAGGGGGACAGGGCGCTTTATGAGGAGTGTGGGTCGTGGCCCTTCAGGCCGCTCTCCGCGAAGCCAAGGCCCGGGCGTGGAGGGGTCTTCTATCCACCTTGGACGGGGACCCCAGGGGGCAGCCGTACAGGTTGGTGACCAGGAGGGTTTCGCTGTCGGGGGCCCACGGCGGTGGAGCCCCTGGAGCCTCGGGTCTTGGACAGGATAGTGAGCGCCCTATTCCCCTCTCCATTAGGAGATGAGGGAATGGGCTGGGCGGAGGAACTCAGGGCGATAACCCCGAGTCCATTGGGAAGAAGGAGATGGGGGCTGCCATGAATCGGCCTGGGGCCCATGTGGTGGTGGTCCCGGGTCCGGTCACTGTCCCCGGGAAGGTGTGGGCGATTGCCCGTGCGATGGTCGGCGCCCGGGTGAGGCAGAACTTCGAGGGCTGCTTCAGAGCAGGCGCCTTCCCGCGGGAGTGGAAGGGGTGTCGGATAGTCCTCCTCCACAATGAGGGCAGGCTGGCGGTGGTTCCCTTTTCGTACCTACTTCTTTGCTTGCTCGACGTAGCAAGCAAGCTGTTGGAGAGGGTGGTCACAGCCGAGTGGTGTCCAGACGAGCACAGACAACTTGCCCACGGCCCACCTGCCTACGGACCCAGTTGCCCACGGACCACATGCGCACGGATTCAAATCTTTGTCGACCCACATGCCCACGGCCCACTTGCGCACGGATATCGTAACATCCATGGACCCAGTTGCCCACGACCCATTTGCTCACAGGCTAAAATTGCCGTCGTCCCAGATGCCCACGGACCCAGTTGCCCACGGCCCACTTGCGCACAGACCGAAATTTCCGTTGACTCAGATGCCCACGGTCCACTTGCGTACACATTGAAATCGGTTGATGCCCAGTTGCGCACAAACCAAATTGAACACAATGGCGAGTTTCTGCCTCCTGAACGATATTCCATCAGTAATTTAAGAATATTGTAAGTTATCATTATTTGACGGAACCTTTTAAAACATCTAATGCTCTCTGCAGTCGACGATAAACTTATCCACTAACCTTTCCAGTCTCCTAGGTTTAAACATTCGACCCTTACTTAACCGAACCTAATTTACTTTAATGGTCCATACTGTATTGATAAACGACGATGCGGTATCCGCTAGTGAAGTAGAAATCTGTGGGTAAGTGGGTCGTGGGCATCTGGGTCGATGAAGATTGCAATCCGTGCGCAAGTGGGCCGTGGGCATGTGGGTCTGTGGGCATCTGGGTCGATAGAGATTTCAGTCTGTGCGCAAGTGGGCAGTGGGCATCTGGGTCCGTGCATGTTACGAGATCCGTGTGCAAGTGGGCCGTGGGCATCTGGGTCGACGAAGATTTCAATCCGTGGGCAACTGGGTCCGTGGGCAAGTGGGTCATAGGCAAATGGTCCGTGCGCATCTGGTTCCGTGGGCAAGTGGTCTGTGCGAATCTGGGTCCCTCCCGCCACGGTCTGTCTTCTCGGGCACCCGACAGAGCTGGGTCCTGATCTCTCTGCGAGCCAATATGGATTTCGCGGGAGCCGTTCTACGCTGGTCCAGCGGGTCCGGGACCTTACGTGGGGATTGGACTCGCGATGTGGGATGGCGGTGGCGGTGACGGTAGGCGTGGACATCGTCAACTCCTTCAACACTCTGCCCTGGGGGCTACCAGGAAGGGGGGCTCGCTTATCATCAGGTACCCACTTACCTGCGGAGGTGGATCGAGGTCAACCTGCGGGAGAGGTCGGTGGAATACCGAGACAGGGAGGAAGGCACCCACGTTAGGGGCGTCATATGCAGTATTCCGCAGGGGCCGGTGCTGCGACCGACCCTGTGGGCCCTCGTATGCCGTGCAGTATAAAGAGTGTGCCCGCCCACCGGTCTGGACCTGGTGTGTTACGCTGCCAACACACTGGTCCTTGCCAGTGAGACCACGTGGGGGAGGGCCGTTCGTGGGTGTTCATCGTCACGGCGATCCAGGCCTTGAGACTGGGCGTGGCGCTGCATAAGTCGGCGGTGATGTGGGTCTTCAACCGTCGTTCGTGAAGCCCCCCCCCCTGGGGGCACAGATATAGATAGAAGAGGCCCAGGTGGAGAACGGGGAATCCATGAGATACCTCGGTCTCACCCTGGACAGCCACTGGAGTTTCAGGGCTCACTTTGAGGGACTAGGAGCCCGGGAGGAGGGGGCGGCTGGTGTTCTGGTTTAGCTGCTCCTCAACTTTAAGGGATCACGGTGCAAAGCCTGCAAAGGCGGCTGGCCGTGAGGGTTATTAGAGGGTACCGCACGGTTTCCGGCGTGATGGCGACGGGAGGGACCCAGATGCGCACAGACCACTTGCCCACGGAACCAGATACGCACGGACCGTTTGCCCACGGCCCACTTGCCCACAGACCCAGTTGCCCACGGACCACTTGCGCACGGATTGAATTCTTCGTCGACCCAGATACCCACGGCCCATTTGCACACGGATCTCGTAACATGCACGGACCCAGATGCCCACGGCCCACTTGCTCACAGACTGAAATCTCTATCGACCCAGATGCCCACAGACCCACATGCCCACGGCCCACTTGCGCACGGATTGAAATCTTCATCGACTCAGATGCCCACAGACCCACATGCCCACGGCCCACTTGCGCACGGATTGAAATCTTCATCGACCCAGATGCCCACAGACCCACATGCCCACGGCCCACTTGCGGAGGGATTGAAATCTTCATCGACCCAGATGCCCACAGACCCACATGCCCACGGCCCACTTGCGCACGGATTGAAATCTTCATCGACCCAGATGCCCACAGACCCACATGCCCACGGCCCACTTGCGCACGGATTGAAACCTTCATCGACCCAGATGCCCACAGACCCACATGCCCAAGGCCCACTTGCGCACGGATTGAAATTTTAGTCAAGCCAGATGTCTACGGCACACTTACGCACAGATTTCTAGCCCACTAGCGGATACCGTATCGTCGTATATCAATATAGCATTGACCATTAAAGTAAATTAGGTTAGGTTGTGACCGGATTGATAGGCCTGGGTGTTATCCATTCCCTTGGTCCAGATCCCTACTATCCTAGATCCAGCTTCACCACGGAGGGCGGTCCTTCTATGCCCGTGTCCCTTCGGCCCGAAGAATTGCTTCCCGTATTTCACGGTCGCCACCTGCTTTATCCTTGAGCAGGAAGGGGAACTCTGCTGTCTCCGGCTACTGCAATCTCCCTACTCGATGCCGACGTTTGGTGTGCTGCTTCCGACTGCTGGTGGAGTTCCAAAACTTGCGAATCCCCAGGCTTCCACAGGAGGTACTTTCCTACCAAAAATGAAATGGTTATCAATGATTGGATTTATGGAAATATATTTTATTTCAACCACCACACTCTTACAACTAGCTTGGTGTGAGCCCGACACAGGTAAGTTAACGAGATGAATACGCAATCTACAATCCGTGCTGGTGTAACCACGAACCGAATTCTTAGGTCGAACTAGCACTTTCAACGTATCGTGACTAACTGAGAACTGCAAGAACCTCGAGCCAGCTTTTGTGCTACTCTTATAGGCTCAGGGAGTACCCTGGCCGCAGCCAATCACCGCTCAGCGCAATAGCGGTACCCCACCATGCTTCCGAGAGCCAATCACAAGGCTGGATCTTATTCAGCAAAGAAATCGTTGTTGCTATTAATTTTTATAAATCAAAATGTTAACTATCATGAATAATTTAGCAAACTACATGTTTCTACCGAATTTCATTACGCAATTTCTTTGTCGTTAGCTATTTTAGTAGTTTATAGCAATTGCGCATTTTACACTATTAAACGCCTAGTTGAACAACTCGAGCGAGGTTGCGGTTGAATATAAACAAAGCTTATATTAAAACGTAATACTTGATTATAACAAACACAAACTAGCATGTTTATAACTAATATAAAAAACAACTTTCCTGAATTAAACTATTCATTCGTAGTTATAAACATTAGCCTTGAACTCATAACTTAACATAAAATGACATTAATTATAAGTTCTTACTTGGTAAACAAATCAAAATGATATCTATAATAGGTTTTCCGCTATCCGCAATTCTTGTTTTGAATTCCTGGAACTACTTGAGTATTTCCTGGAATTTGCCAACGGCCATGGAATTTTCCACTGTCGGAATATACGCATAATACGCCTAATTCCGGATCTCAGTAACCATTAACATTTGTCAAATAAAACTTTAACCAAACGATAATATACAAGAAACACTTGACCTCATTACTTGTTTATATGCCGATTGTTAATAACAACTAATGTTGGATAGCTACCATTTACCATACTAATATCTGAATTATTCTTTTGACATATGCTGTCTCAGTCTCAGGACTCTTATTTCACTGTACCTGAATGTAATTTTACCCTTCTAAACAATTACTATCGATTAATATTAACACATCAAACTTTACTATTGAACTCTAATTATAAATTATATTTCAAGTATTTTTGATATTGCCTTCAACTACAATTGTCACTACAAACCACTTGCATTTATCCTTTAGTTATCTACTTGATCTGTCTCTAAGAATTTAATTTTAAGCAAACATTACCATTCTTATTCACGTTAAAATAGACTCTTCTGATTATAACTACATCCAGACGTATCTTTTATTAATCTTTATCAACTTGATAGGATTCTGTCCATATTGGTCATTGAGACTAATACCAAGCAATTAAAATACGTGTTATTGTGAATACAAAGAGTCTACGGTTATCCCTTGACTGAAATCTTTGTTTGCATGTTCAACAAGACTAGTATATTGACTTTAATGTATTCTATGATATCTTTAAGTTCAAACGTTCTCTAGCAAAGTGTTTCTTGTATTATAATAAAATAAAATAAACAATACATTTTTTATTCTTGTAACTTAACTTATGATACCTTTTATCCGGAACCTCGCACGGCACTGAGTATTGGCCTTTGACATCCTTCTAATTAAGGTCCTCGGATAATCTTACAATGTAAACACCTATACTATCTTATCAGCAATGGTCCTATCAGGTACCATGCATGCTAAATAAGGATTGACAAGGCTGAAAATGACTAACATTTTGCTACCGGTTGCAAGGATAGGATAGGATAGGACAGGATAGGATAGGATAGGGTGGAATGTTTAAATCTCGGAGACTGGGTAGGTTAGTGGATAAGTATATCGTCGGTGAGCGAACGAAGTGAGCGAGGCCGACTGAAGAGAACATTAAATGTCTTAAAAGGTTCCGTCAGATAATGATAACTTACAATATCCTTAAATTACTGATGGGATATCGTTCAGGAGGTAGAAATTCGCTTTTGTGTTCATTTGGGTTTGTGCGCAACTGGGCATCACCCAATTTCAATCTGTGCGCAAGTGGGCCGTGGGCATCTGGGTCAAGGTATATTTCAACCCGTGCGCAAGTGGTCCGTAGGCATGTGGGTCTGTGGGCATCTGGGTCGATAGAGATTTCAATCCGTGCGCACGTGGGCCGTGGGCATGTGGGTCTGTGGGCATCTGGGTCGATGAAGATTTCAATCCGTGCGCAAGTGGGCCGTGGACATGTGGGTCTGTGGGCATCTGGGTCGATAGAGATTTCAGTCTGTGCGCAAGTGGGTCGTGGGCAACTGGGTCAAGGTATATTTCAACCCGTGCGCAAGTGGTCCGTGGGCATGTGGGTCTGTGGGCATCTGGGTCGATAGAGATTTCAATCCGTGCGCAAGTGGTCCGTGGGCAACTGGGTTTGTGGGCAAGTGGGCCATGGGCAAACGGTCCGTGCGCATCTGGTTCTGTGGGCAAGTGGTCTGTGCGCATCTGGACACCACTCGATGGCGACGATGCTCGCGAGTGTGATTCCTTTCGACCTCCAGACTTAAATGGAGGCTCGAAACTATCGACAGGTGCGACAAAGGCAGGGAGGTCGAGGGAGATAACCCCTGCTAGCACGTGAGGTGAGAGCCCGTAGCACAGTGGGCTGGGAAAGCGAAAAAGTGGGATAAATTTTTATTCCACTGGAAAATATGGTAATAATTTTTTTTTTCGGTAATATTACAGTTCTTGTGATTAACTATTAATATCCGTTTCCCTCGAATACCTTACATTAGATTAAAAAATAGTAGGAAATGGTATAAAATCCGTAAAAAAAATCTCATAGAAAATGAACTATAATTGTTTTTATTATTATTATTTGTGAAATGCTTTTCTGTTTTTTAATTACGAATGCTGATTTAACCATGCCTTTTTTGGGAAATTGTATATATTGTGACGTACTGGGCAGCTTTTACCCGCCCAGGGTCGGCTCGAATTAGCTATCTCAAAAATAATAAAAAGAATACAAGGTGTGGGGAGCACGAAAATGAAAGGGAACACGGGGTCGAGTAAAGAAGAATATAATTAGTAATAATATCAAAAATAAGTACAGAAGAAAATAGAACCGTAAAGAAATAAATACTAGAAAAGAAAATATAATCGGACTAATACTAAGCGGGGCTCACGCAGGAGCACGCGGTGTCTAGTGGGTGGGGATGGAGGGGGCAGGCGGGGCAGGGGAGGGCGATCAGCTGGGGACTCGGATAAGGATGGTTTTGGGCGCCAGCTACTGTAACGGTGTAGCACCGGCGAGTGACCTCGCAAGGTCCTCGGTTGTTGACAATTTGGGAATGACTGGGCTAGCGGCGGGAGAGGTGAGGGGATCTCAGGGAGGAAGGTTCCCGAACGCAAAATGGCTTCTTATAAAATTACCTCGGTTAGGGAAAGCGAAGGGGGCAGAGGGTGGAAAAGGGAAGGGCACGGAGAGTCTCAAAGGGAACACAGAAATACTAGGTCTAGGGCGCACGCAATATACCACGGCCTTGAGGGTGGGGGCAGAAGGCCCGTCGAAACTGCAACAGAACTACGTACCAGGCGGGGCCACGTGGGCCGGCTCGCAATTGTCCGGAAGGGACCTACTAACTCTACTGGGCAATGCTAAGGGGGTAGGAAAGACGGGAGGGCTATTATGGAAATCCACTCATTCAGATTACTCACTCGAATCTATCCGCAACCCTGCTAATCCCAAGGCTCACGCTTTCCGCCTCGCACTCACTCTTCTCGTCACTCTCACACTTCGCTGTTCGCTGCTCTCACAATCCTTTACTATTCGCTCTTTCCTCTTCACTCTCACACTTCGCTACTCTCCACTCTCACACTCGCTACTTAGTAGGGTCTCTTAGAAAGATTCGCTATCACACGCGCTTTATCTGAAAACCTGGCTCGAAGTGATTAGATTTCCGGTCGTCCGGGTCCTCGTAGGCCTCCAGGGCCTCGGGGATTGGTGGTGGCCTCTCAGCTGAGAGGGCTACGTGCTCTGGCATTGGTCGGCAGTTCCGGCATGGCAGGGCATTGGTCCTTTTCGAATTTGGCAGTGCCGCCGGGCCTTCCAGGGCCTCGTGGCGGCAACACGGTGCTGGCGTCGCCGGCGCGCGGGCTGGCTGCGCGCGCCGGTAAACATGGCGGCCTCCAGGGCCTGTCAAAATCCTCCCGGGCACGTCCGCGGTCTCGGAGGGAGAGGGCTCCGCCGCTGTCACACGGGATGCTTTTCTTGCCCGTGTGACGGGACTGCACCGGGGCTGCATAATCGTGGCTGCGTGGTGGGCTGTGGTGGCGTCGTTTCCCTGTGGCTGGATCAGCTGGTCCTCCTGCGCATGCCATCCCTGCCTTCCGCTGCCTCGGCAACGTAGCCACTCTCTTGCTCCTTCCAGGGATGCTGTGCCTTCAGAGCTGGTCCACGGTGGTGTCCTCGATGATGGTGGGTGCTGTTGGTCCTCGCCGATGGTCCTCGAGCCAGTGTCCTACAGGAATGGTGGTAGGGAGGGAAGGGTGGAGGGGAGGGATCTTATCTCTAAGTGCCGTAAACCTAAAACACTAAAGAAATACAATATACAATACGCAATACTTATCAACTAGGAACGCAAACCTCAAGGCCTGTGGGACCTCGAGCCAGGGGAGCGGAGGGGGTTTATTGTAACCTTCGTGTTACAATATAAATAAAGAAAAAAATGTATTTTTTATTTTTATCAACTATATATGGTTAAATCTCCATGTTTAACACTACACTGTACTTTTATGCCTTTAAAATGCAGTTTTAACTATTTAATTTTGATTAGAAATAAAAATTACATTTTTTTTCATTTCTACGGATAATATTCTAAAAAAGTCGCTTACTAATTTGTTGTAAACATTCTTATTTTGGAAATAAAAATTACTAAAGAAGTGCATAACCTTTTAAAAATCGCAAAAACTGCGACTTCTGATGACCTGTAATTTGATTCACCATCTCATTAAATTTTTCGAGTACCACATTATTTGAATGTATTATAATGCGAGTGTAGCTTTTATCAGACGTTTAATTTATTTCATCAATTTAGAAATATACAGGTCATTAGTAGAATACTATGTCAACATAAACAAAAATAACATTTCGTTCACACTGACTTCTCTGAACCGTCATAATACTCATACGTGTTATTCATAAATGTCAAATCGATAAATATTTCCTTTGATTAGTATGTAAAATATGTCTCACTTGTCAGTTTTCACGCATTCGTTGAGAACGATACATATTCGTTCACAGTTTTTCAACGTAAATTTAAGAATAAGTGTATTACAATTATGCGATTTTCAATAAAAATCCGTGAAATTGTTTCTTTATATCAAAATGCAATAGGTGGTGAAAAAGACAAAAAAGGAACTGTGCTTCGTGAATTGGTATCAAAGTTTAATTTATCAAATACTGAAGATTACGACAATGTGGAACAGTACATGAACTATAAACTTTGCACAAGTTTTTATAATAATTATAAGAAACGTTGGAGTGCACTGTCTAAAAACAACAAAAATAAACAACATTTTGAACACAATAATAGTGCCTGGATGAACAGTGATTTTGTATTTGATTACAGTCAAAAAAATTCTGAAGTGGATCATTACTTTCGATCAAGTAAGTATTAGTATTATGTTTTATGTTGAGTTAGGTAATATAAATGCATTCGTTATTACATAAGTCTGACTGCAATAATTTTGTTGCTTAAAAACTAATCACATATTTATTAAATTTTTTTTATATTTTATATTATCATTAAAATATTTTTACGTTTGCTTTGTTTTATTTGATACAGATAATGATGTGGGTAGATGCAAGCTCACTTATGATTCTTTATCACAAGAATCTAAGAGAAAACGAATTCGTGAATCGACTATTTCACGAGAAGAGAGTTTTGTTATTGCAAAGAAGAAGATGAAAAATGAAAACAACATTAATGGTTGCAAATTGATGGATTTTATTTCTGACGCAGATGATGCTAATCAAATTATGGCAAAATTAAATGAACCTGTGAGTAGGTCTTTTACAGCCGAAGAAGCTGTAGCTTTGATGATTGAAGCAAATCTAACAAAATATGCCTACAAAACAATGAGATCGTTCGCATTGGATGTTAATCATGATATATACCCTGTATATGAAAAGGTATATTAACTTTTAATCTTTTTATGTGTATATACGTACGCAACTTATTTGTAGTTATTGTAGTTATACGTATATATGTATTCAAATTATCGCGTATAGGTTGCACAGGCAAAACAGGATGCATACCCAAATGGGATTATAATTACAGAAAACAAATGCGAAGTTTCAATTCAAAATCTTCTCGATCATACCATTCATCGTTTAATAAATTATTTAAAAATAAATGTCGAGGATAATGGAGACCTGCAGAATTTGAAGCTAATTTGTAAGATCGGTTTCGATGGTTCCAATGTTTCTGTATATAAACAGAAAGCACAAAATGACTGCGTATTTTCTGGTGGGATACTATGCTCATCTTTGGTGCCCTTACAGCTAGTCAACGATAGAACAAAAAAAAGTATTATGGCTAAATCCCAGATCATCTTCAACGAGACTAGTCCGGACCTTCAACATTTTATTTCAGAAGGAAACTGATGAATTGTGTAAAGAAGAGGAGAATTATATTAAAACACAAATTCAAAATTTAAAGAGTTGTAAGATTGGAGAGTGCACAATAAGAACGGACATGTACCTCACAATGATAGATGGCAAGGTATTTATATTTTATAAAAATATTTTGTTAATAATCACAATAAGAAATTAATATTTAAATACTTTTTTCTTAAAACATAGGTGGTTTCTGCCTTAAATGATAAGGCAAGCCAAACCTGTTATTTGTGCGGCAAAACTATTAGCAACTTCAACAAAATTGACTTTTTAATAAATCTGGAAATCAATGAAAATTCTTTGCAATATAGTTTTCCGGTACTTCATGCGTACATAAGATTCATGGAATTAGTCTGCCATATATCCTATCGATTAGAGATTAAAAAATGGCGAGTGAGTAATAGTTATACAGTCAAATAATTTTATCTACATATACATTAACTGTAAATTATTACTAATGTATATATTTAGAATATAAATATCTTATATACAATTTACATATTGATTTCTTTTTTGAAGGTTCCAAAAAATGAAAAGGAGATAGTAAAAACCACGAAAAATAACATTCAAAATCTGCTTAGAGAAAAGATCGGAATTCTTGTTGATTTCCCAACACAAGGTTCCGGAAACACCAATGATGGCAATACAGCCAGGAGATTCTTTAACTCCATAGATGTTGTAGCAGAAGTAACTGGTAATTTTATTTAAATTAAAAATTATTCAATTAACACGTTTGATACATTTTTATAAAATAAAAATTAATTATTTTCTTAGGTTTTGATAAAGATCTTTTATCAAGATTTAAAATTATCTTAGCAGTTATTAATGCTCATAAAGCAATCAATGTGGAAACATTCAAGCAGTTCTGTTTAGAAACGGCTAGATTATACGTTTCTTTATACCCCTGGTATTATATGCCTACAAGTATGCATGTAATATTAATACATGGTTTTCGCATTATTCAAACTTTGCCACTTCCTATCGCTTTTTTTTCCGAGGAAGCCCAAGAAAGTAACCACAAAAACGTAAAAAAATTTCGAGAAAAATTTGCGAGAAAGCATTCAAGGTGTTGTTAATGATTTAAATATAATAATTATTTTTCTATGCATGACATTACTATCATTATTTGAAAAAATGTTTATTGAAGGACTGCTACAAATGAAGACATGTTTAAGAGGTTACTTTTATACTCCGATCCTTTATTATCTATGTTAAGAAAACTTCCGAAAACCAAAGAACAACCCTTTACAAAAGAAATGAAATCACTTTTGATTTTTGATGATGAAAATGACAGTAGTTCAAATGACGAATCTATCCAGAATGATAATAACGAAGATAACTGTGAGAACGAGGGTGATGAAAATGAATATTTGTTTCTTGAAGAAACTCATTAAGTCTAACTTTCATTTACAATTATTATTATCACATTATTCTTGTTTTTTTGTTGTTTATTTTTATTTATCTGTTATAACAGAATTGAAATAAAAAACGTATTATGTATACGTTAAAATTTTTTGAAAATCGCATGTTTGATATACCATTCCCCAAAAGAGGCGTGTTTAAATCAGCATTATCAATTAAAAACCGAAAAAGCATTTCACAAATAGTGCATTTTCTATAATTTTTTTTTTCCGGATTTTATACCATTTCCTACTATTTTTTAATCTAATGTAAGGTATTCGAGGGAAACGGATATTAATAGTTAATCACAAGAACTGTAATATTACCGAAAAAAAAAATTATTACCATATTTTCCAGTGGAATAAAAATTTATCCCACTTTTTCGCTTTCCCAGCCCACTGTGCGCCGTATCGTCCACCAGCTCCCCCTTCCTTTCCGTCACCCGGCGTCGGAGTACCCTTTTTGCTGTCCTTGAGTGAAGATGAACCGAGCGTCGGCGACATCCTCCATGTCCTCCCCAGGTACGCAATGGCGTAGAACCCCGTCTCCGGATCGCGCGGACGAGCCAGCCGCCGCTGAGATGGCGAACGCTGCACTCAGTCCTCTCCCCTTCCCGTTCCGTTCGAGAAGGACTCCTATTTTCCGGAGTATCGACGTTCACTATCGACCAATCCATTCCTGGTCGATTACGATAGTTTCCTACGCTGTTCCCTTTAAACATGTTTCGGTACGGCAGCTTCTCCCTCCCAGGACTTCCCTATCCGGCCCTAGAGGTCTGCGCGTTTCCGTCCTATCGTGTTTACAGGGCGCTCGATCGGCCGCCCTCCGATCTCGTTCCCCGAGATTTGCGGCCCCGAGTCCTTGCCCTGCAGTGCGTCCACAGAGTCCTCGGTGCCATTCACAATCTGGTGGCTTTCGAAGGGACCCCGCTATTCGTACGCCGGTATTCCTACTTTCCTCGGCAGGGTTTTCTAGTGGCGGGCCATGCCTTTGGCCTTCTGCGCCCTACGGTCGCCTCTCTCCCTAGAGAGCTCACGCTTCCCTTGTCCTAAAGGGTCACCACACCACCGCGCACCCGGTGCCTCCGTGGCAGACCTGTCCGGCTCACGAAGTCATCAACTCCTGGACTCGTGGCCGTTTCCTGGCTAACCAGCCCTGGTCGCTCACGAGAGTACCGCTCTCCGGTGCGCGGGGCACGGACGGCGTGGTGGGTCGCGAGAGATATCCTAAAATCGGTTGCCGCTCGCGACTACTAACCGTCGCGATAATTTCGGCAACTCGACTGTTTACAAATGCCTCTAAGACAATTTGTTTTGACAACCGTTCCCGCCGAGTCTTCGAGGCTCGGTTGGCGACAACCTTTCTTGTCGTCCTCTCAACCGTATGCCCGCGATCCGCTGTGCGCTCAAAACAAATCCGACCTTCCTGACTCTCTCTCAGGCCCCACGTTGGGCGCCATTTTTGTGACGTATACCGTTCATCGGCGTCGCCTATAAATAATCCGTGGCTGCTCCCAACGTGCTGTAATCAAAGAAAAGATCCGAAGATCTAGTTGTTGGGCGCCAGGTGCGGCTTTCCCGCACCACCATCCCTTACCACGGCCGTTTCAGGTCTCCCGGCGGCTCAGCCTCAGCGTACTGAAAATGGTAGAGGGGAACATGGGGGCGACGAGAGAGAATTTTGGAGTCAACGGATAGGCGCGCAAAATGATAAAACAGCGAGTAGAATACCGTTCCGTTTATTACCATTAAATAAACGGCGGATTGTACAATACAAATCCCGTCGCGTACAGTGTGTCCTCCAACGGCGGCTCACGACTATTCCGAGTCGTGATCTCTAGCCTGCCCAAGACGTGTCCCTACCTCGGTGTGCCTACCGAATTCGCGAATCCCTTCGCGATCCTAACAGGTCTCGTTGGAGACGAGCCTTCCCTTCCTCGGGAGTGTGCCCTCCGACGTCGGTAGCCACGTGAGGCATCCGTGTGTCCGCACCACTCCCGCTCGGCTAAATAAGACCGCTCTCGCGGTACTTACCGAGAACTGGCTGTCCCATCAGTCCCGTACCAAATCCAAATCGTGGTGGCCGTGTCCCTTCCGCCTATCCCCGTGGTGCCGCATCCCGGCCCCACGAAGGTGTCTATCCAGCACGCGGAATTTCACACACTCGGCCACGCACTGGCACTAGACCACACAAAAAAAACCCGGGAGCCATGGTTCTCTGCGAGAGATCCCGATAATCGCAATCCGCGATCATCCGATAGCTCCGCTATCGCCCGAGCACGGAAGAAGGACTCATTTCTCGCGGTCCGCCGGACACGCGTGTCCTTACGCACGGACTCCCCGCGACACACTCTCTATCCTACCTACCGCTCTTCGCGGTAGGTCAAAAATCAAAACAAACTCCTCTCTGGCGCCCTCCCCGCGGACCCGCAAACCGTAGCCGATCAAAGTTCCCGGGGTACCAGCAGTGCGTCCTGGCGGTTGAGTACCCCTTATTTGCGGGCTCTCAACCCAAAAGGGCCCTGTGCCTCCGCCGCCAGTCCACTACTTTCCCCCGTTCCTTCCTCCCGAACCACGGACCTACGAACTCCTTGGAGATGGAGGCCGGAGGCACTGCCGTGCCGTCGGCAGCGCGCGGAGGTCCAGGGCTCTTGTAACGTGTCGTCCTGACGCCACGTTACAATATATATATTATCGTTATTATATTAATATACAGTCCATAATAAAAAAAATTAGCAAAATTATATCTTTAATTTATATAATTAAATGCCCAGACCACGCACCTTTTTTCATGAAACAGATCTTAACACGTGTATCCCGAGTTACACCGGGAATATTGTATCCGACCACCGCCACCGCCGCCATAGATCTTATTATCGTGCGCATACTGGCGATCAGCCAAACGCTTCTTTCGCACAAAAGCGTCGTAGTACTCTCGGGCAATTCTATCCTTTTTCCGCAAATCAGTACTAAATACATTCTGAAAGGCATGCATCCCGAAGCCTGACGAGAGGTAGTGTAGAAACATCATACAGAATTGGCCGCACACCGTTGACGTCTCGCTCTGAAGCTGCTGGGTGTTCCATCGGAAGGATCGACAGTTCCGTCGGAGTCTCGATGCGTGGTGATGATTCAGCGGTGGTAATTCGTAGCTGTCAAAGTAGTAGCCGTCTCCGTCAGCGTCCACGTACATGGCAACCCAATGTGTTCCTGGCTTCGTATGGTCGTCCGTGTTGGCGATAATCGCAGCGGGTTTCGACCAGCTTCGGGGTATTCTATCAGATGCGTAGACACCCGTCGTGTGCTCCGATATACCGCGAAGGCCAAGGTAAAGGTCTAGCGTGTTCATATATGTGGTCCATTATTTCGAAGCCAGAATTCAAGACGCAATGCGTTGTTCAGAGCGCAGGTGAACGATCCTCGGCTCTCCTTACAGGCGTGAACGATGCACTCGTAATGGTCACAATTCGGTGGGAAGTCTTCGTATGGTGAGTTATCGGGGGTTTCATCCAAATTTATAACCTCCGTTGCCATAACGGTCTGCAGAAAAAGTACGCTCTCCGGGCCTCGCGTGTATATGCTCCGTGAAATACCGGCAATATTTCGGAGATTATTGTATAGCTGTTTGTACGTTACACCACCGTCGAACCACTCTTGACCGTGTCGATAGCGGGTCATGGTGTTGTTCTCGCTTCTGATCGTCGGTGGTAATTCGTTGAAATCGCAGGGCGGTGAAACGATCCAGTGGCCTATGTATTTTCTTTCCACAGCCACGATGCCGATCTCTTTCGGCGCCAGACGTCCCTCGGAGTCTTTGAAGTACTCAATCTCGATCACGAAATCCATCGCTGCGGAGCTAACTCGAAGGCGTTCAACGAGAAACTAACGGCGATGCTGCCGATCACAGGCGATACCGAGTGCACAAAAAGACGATGACGCATACCCTAAACTGCTGACCTATGTATTTTCTTCGATTGCTTATCCGCCGTAATCTACGACGATTTGCCGCGAGGCGTCGATCTCCAGAACGTTATCGTACTCAGCGTAAACAATACAGTTCACGGTGGTGGCCAGCGGATCGTCGAAGCGTACCTCAATTCGTACACTACCGTGCTTGATCAGGTTCCAGTGGGTGTTGCTATTTGCCGAGAGATCGGGTGTAAGATCGAAAACGAACAGGCAGTAACCGTCTGCGTAAGCGTTCCTAGATATCGAATTACCCTCGTTGAGGAAGTGTATACCCGTGCCACTAAAGAGGGTATGATACGCGTCCACGTAAAGACCGGCTTTGCCGAAATCTGTCTGCAGTGCTTTCGAGGGTACTTGAACACCGTCGACGTACAGCGATAGGAAATTAATACGATAGTTTTTAAAATTGAACGGGTTGAGTTGATAGTTGCCATTAAATGCCTTGTTATCGACGAAGCCTATTATAATACGCTTAGGTAATTGGCCGAGAATCACGTTATCCATAGTAACACCGTGCAAGCCGGCATGCATCGTCAGCGCCTTGACCTCTACACGCGTAAGCGGATACTTTGCAGTTGTCTTTGATAGCATTTTAGAATGAGCAATTAGAATACCGGGGCTTATTTTGGCGCGTCTAACGAGGAGCGTGGCCTCCGTTATATGTAAAGAACACTCGCTCTTTGAATCCATGAGGGAGAAACCGTCTCTC
Source organism: Cephus spinipes (assembly GCA_963971525.1). NCBI lineage: Eukaryota > Metazoa > Arthropoda > Insecta > Hymenoptera > Cephidae > Cephus > Cephus spinipes. The sequence continues at coordinate 14,773,728 of OZ020575.1, read as the reverse complement.
GTGCGTACGAGGCGTGACCGGAGCTCAACACCATTTAATAAAAATTTTTCCTGGTTAAACACATCGCAGTGTAAATGACCGATCAGATCAACCGTCTTGTCTTTACCGACGAACGCCTGCCTATTCACGAGCCCCATATTCTTGCCCGCTGTATCGTCCATATGACCGGGCGTGTCGTCGTACCAGAGCACGCTCGAGAGGTGGGACCCCTTAGCGGCTGGCCCATAATTTAATAGCGTCTCTATGTAGGCCCTGTAAGCGTAGGCGTTATTAGGCGGTGATACGAGTTTCTGATTAAGAAACACGTCCACCTGATTGAACAGCGAGTGTAGCAGATTGTTAACAGGGGCTGCTTTGCTCAGAGCGTCAGGGGCTAACGCATCCTTGGATCGTAGCTGTACGCGTAAACTCAGCATGGTGTGTGCTAGATCGAGGTACTCGTCGCCGTTACTCGGCACGACAAATTCAATGGGCGAGTCATCGGTCAGCGATGAGATGGGCTTGCAGTGTACCCACTGCGCGCTCTCTATAGTGGTCTGTGTCGGTGGCAGTGTAAAGAGCTCGAGCTCCGATTTCATACACTCGCAGGAGTGTGCGTGTAGAAAGGCCATGATAGAGGTATCGTTTAGGAGAAGATATCCAGCACACTCCGCTTTACTTTTTTACTAGCGATCCTACGACGATTTTTGGGTTTCTTGGTTTTTGACTTTATTTTTTTTACTACTTTTTTTTTTCGACGCGGAGCAGCCTTCTTCCCCGTACGTCTCTTACGCTTGTTAGAAGTTCTTGAGGCGATGCTCCTTCCAGCGACGCCGATGATAGAGTGGGCGCCGCGTGGTCGTTTTACAGCTTTATAGCCCGATCCTTTCATGAGCTCGTCAATTTTCGCCTCCGCCTTACGTTTAAGATTCATACCCGATTCGGTGGCCCTGGTGCGAAACGCCTGTTTCAGCGGAGCGCCGCGTTCGCTGACGTCCGTCAAGATATTCATGCCCGCGCGCACCGCCTCCTTACCGACGGCTCGGGCTCCTCTCGATAGCAGAGGTAACACACGCCGAAACAGACCACCGAGAAAGCTACCAATACCATGTCCTCGCTGATAAGGTGACCCCGCGAATACCCGAAATTTCGTGGAATATCCCCCACCGATCTGCGACTCGTAATAGTCGGTGTAATGAGCCATCAGTCTAGCCGTTTAAAGTGTAGTGTTACGGAGAGCGTCCCTGATTCGAATGGTATAGGTCCGCCTAGTTGATCTCTTATATCGATGTCGATCGTTTGAAAAGTCGTGCGGAGCAGCGGTATATACTTTAACGGTGAAAACGAGAGTACTTTCATGGCTGCGTACGCGTATTTGTTATCCGTTTGCAGGGGAACCACACGAAGCAAGGGTGTTTGGACGTCTCCGGTGATATACGGCTCGCAGACATCGGTGTAAACAAAAAGCATCTTAGGTAGGGCGTTGATCAGGCTAATCGGCTGATCGGCCATCACAACGGGCTGTGCTTTCGATACCACGACACATTCGGGAAAACCTAGGATGCGCGCCAGAGACCGGCAGAGTCTCAGTTCGTGTGGGTCGTCTAGATCGTTATCGGTAGAGACGAGCGATACGCTAGCGTAACCGCCTCTACAAAGCTCTAATTGCAGACGCCCCTTCATAGCTCTGGTAGCGTTTATTTCGTCAAAGAGTGTCTTTACGTCGTCATAAACACCGTGCGCCACGTTAGAACCCGTCATCATAAGACCCACTATCGGTTCTTTGTGATTCTTCCGCGGTTTGGTGCGGGTGGTGACAATGCCCACGTGATCCCAGTCTTTTAGCGCTGCGGGCACGTGAAGAAAGGTCATAGGTATCTGTATTTCGACCAGAGCAACAGCCCATGCCCCGTGTAAATCGATCTGATGCGGTAGATGCGTGGTAAAACTGGTAGTTTTATTTTCGGGATAGTACGACATACTGCTGTTACTGGGCAGAACGAGATAAAATTGGTCCTTCATTGTTCTTTAAGCGGGCAGCCGGTATCCACGAATTAAATTTCTCGGGGTAACCGACCCAGCTGACCAGTACTTTTTGGGCTTTCCCACGACCGCTTCGTTTTATCACACGATCGACGAGAAACGTGTCCTTTGCGAGGTCCTTGCGGACTCGAACGAGCTCCTCCTCGTAAAAAATACCGTCAATCTCCTCGCCGGCTATATCTTCTAAGATGTAGACGGGTGGTTCTCTCGTTGTACCTAGGCGTACGATTTTAAAAATCTCTCGAGTCCAACCCCCCTCGTAACCTTTCGCGAAAGGGTTCCTAGCGCTACTGATGCGTACCAGGTCACCGACACCGTATTTAGGGGTACGCGGGCTCGCTGTGGCGTATCGCATGGACAGGTTCATACGGGCCGTAGCGGCATTATACATGGTTACGTCGACTGGACGCATTCTTATCGCAGAGTGACGTGTCCTGTTGTACGATTCCACGAGGCTCTGAAGAATATCTATGTACCGCCGCGTGTTTCTATGTGTAAAGTAACGCCACATACGCTCCTTCAGAGTACGGTTGTAGCGTTCGACGACAGCTGCCTTTACGTCGGGGCTGCGCGCTACGCGGAATCCTATGCCGAGCTCCTCAAGCAGACGCTGCAGTACGCCATTGGTAAACTCTTTACCTTTGTCTGTCTGTAGGTACACGGGTATCCTATTCTTACTATGTGTCAAAACCCTCCGGAATGCCGCTGCTACCGTTGCACCGGACTTATCGCGTAAAGGCTCGACCCAAGCGTATTTGCTGAGTACATCGATTATTACAAGTATATACGTGTAACCATCGTTGTATATTACTCCTTCAACGAGCGAAGGTCCACAAGATCGGCCTCCCAAACATCGTCGATATTGCTGACGGCGTAAGAGCGGCGCTGAAACGTACGACGTACGGGCTTATGCAGCGTATACGCGTCCTGCGCCTCTAACCAATGTACGACGGAATCTCGCTTTACCCTACCCTTAACCGCTCGCTCGAGGTTACCGATACCGGCATACGAAGACGGCTCTGCTGGTGTGTAATAAAGTCGCCTCAGAAGGCCGTCATCACCCGACTTCTTCTTCTTCTTCTGTTTCACGGCAGCCTTAACCATTCTAATCTTTTCTTTTTCTCGGTATCGTTGGCTGTACTAGCCGACACGGATCGTGTATGTCTTTTCCCCACGACCTCTTCTTCCCCGGAGTCTCTAAACACTTCCTGAAACGCCTCGCCAAATTCCTCCTCCGTGGACGAGCTCTGAGTCGTGTCGATTGGGCGCGGTACGATTGTTACACGACGCCGTGGCTGATTACTGAGAGGCGTCGTGTTGCTCCCCTCCGTCCATAGACGCTGATTGCCAATAAATTCGCGCGGTATACCAGCAGTACGGAGGAACCGCGCAAACTGCCGACTCCCCGCCGGTCTCGCCGTTTTTCTCTCACGCATAGCGTCATTGATTAAATCAACGATGTTGGCGTCTTGCACGACGGCTCCACCGATACGCGTAACGCCCTGCTTACTCCACGAAATGTGTGGTGAGACAGCGCCACGCAGTCTACCTAGTAAGAGCCGCGCCTTAGTCCTGTACTTTTGGGGTACACTGGCAATGATGTCGTCGTCGTCAGCATCGGTAGTCTAGTTCCGGGCGTTATCCTCCGCAGAATTGTTATTTTTTTCTTGTTATCGCTATCGGCGCGCCTATCCTCGTCGGCGTTATTTCGCAGGTCCTCGATAAAGTGTAGATAACGCTGCAGCACCTGATTGTACATCTTCCACTTTTCGCGCTCGTCAATGAAATTCGGCGAGTGTAGGATCTCCTTCATCGACGCGTCTAATCTGCTTAAGGGGGTCCCAGGGGTTTGAACGGTGTTAACGGTGTCAATGCCCTCCTGACTGTACTGATGCGTATGAGGCGCTGCACGGTGATACTGCTGGTGCACGGTATTCACGCTCTCATGAGGAATGAGAACCATCTTTTTTGCATGCTCCATCTTGCTCTGCGCGGCGTATATCCTATCCGCTTCCCCCTATGAGTTTTGATATGACGGTGCCCAGTATGGGTGCTAACAGAAGAGGTAGAAAACCGCCGCTCTGAACGATAAGGCCCTTTCTAGTTTTGACTGCTGAACCCGGTCTGGATAAACGCCTCAGCAGCGGTGCGTGTTTTCGTAAGCGCCGTTTCTGAGTCGGCTTGAGAGGTACGTTGCCGCGAAGGATATTCAGAGCGCATTCGCATATGCAGTTGACGAGGCGTGGGTCGGCCGCTCGTAACAAGGCGCTGCGTTGTTTGCTGTCCAGGTGGCAAATAGCCTTTAACACTGTGGCGTGCTTCCGCCCTATAGAGCAGCGTGCGCTGGATACCATTACAACCGAATGACTGGTACGTCTCGATCGGCGTACCCACCCTTTATACCCTTTCGCGGTACGTACACGTAGTGGAACGGGTCCGAAGGAAACACGCACGTGTGAAAGCGGCAGTTATCGGGCGTCGATTGCTTCAAATCGAGTAGTAAATAACCGTGCGGTTCGGCGGTGGCATCGCGATAGACTTCCTGCACGAAGCGCGGATTTTCAGGAAACACCTGTCTCGCCAGATGCTGTATCTGCGCTCTGTCGCGCGGATTTTTAAACACAACGATGTAGTTGGCGTTCAACGAGATATCGCGCTGCCCGAGCCCCTGATGAAAGAGATTCTGCGTAATGAAGATAACGCTGATGTTCTTATGATGGCTGCCTTTGGTAAAAAGATCGACCACCGTGTTATTGGACGATTCCCTCATGAGATCGTCGATGATGACGAGTTTCGGGCGTGGGTCGTTGCCGTAATCTGTGTTTTGCGGCAGTCCCTCGTGAAACTCTATAGAGCTCCCGTACTCCCTATACCCCACCTGCCACTCTGCATTGTGAAAGAGAACGCGCGCAAATCGCACGTCGCTCATGTCCTCGATGAACCGTAGGAATTTCTTTACGAAAAACGTCTTCCCGCACCCCGTTAGCCCACAGATCATCGACGTCCACGGATGCTTCCACCGTGTGTCCATTATGCCAAATGAGGCTATTTGGCGGTGCTCTTTACGAATATACCGTTAAAGAGACTACTGGAGTTTACACACTCCCCCTTCCATCGCGGGGCCCCGGCCGCGGCGGGCTCGCGACACGCGTGAGGCTCGTGACGTCGCGCGCGCTTGCTAGCTCTTATCGGTGACGTTGCTAGCCCCTCGTCCGGGTGAGCTCATCGTGCACCTGTGAGCTAATAGTCGGCATGTATGTGTGTCAACCGCATAGCTAGCCATAATGCACGGCTAGCATGTCCGAAGAGTCGCTGAAAAAATAAATAACATGGTCGGGTTGATGGAGCCGTCGGGAATAAATCGATTAAGAGGTTTTTTTTTGTTTTTTCAAATAAATATGTTTTTATTATTATTATTGTACAGGCGATGTATAAACATTTATACAGGTTTTGTTTGTAATATTAATTACATAAATCCGTAGGGCAAAGAGCCGAAACGACCGTCGCGTCGCCGCTTTTGAAGCTCTGTCGGTTTACACGTTTTTGATTCCAGACGCGTCACTACGTCGTGAAACGGTGTACGCCGTATCGCGTCATAGTGTAAAACGACAGGCTCGCTGGTCTCTCCCGTTACATAAGAGCGTATCCAGTTGTAATTAATGGCCAGACTCGTCGCGTAGTCGATCGTGATACCTTTGACCTTACAGACCTCAGCGTAAGAACCGTCTGGCTTACGCACTCGGTACGCATAAAATTTCGGGCCTCCCGAGACAAAAGACGTGATATAGCTACCAACACCGTACGACTCCAGCTCATCCGTTAAATCGCCCAAAAGACTGCCGAGCGGTGGCTCGTAGGCGTTATCGGCGTGACGACCACCTGATACGTATATACACGAGTCGGTGTCGTAATACAGAACGCGTCTGTCTAATACCTCGAGGTAGTCGTACAATTTCAGACGCGCCTGAGCCGTGGTATACGCAGCTATAACAACGTTTGTGTATGCCGTGGATATCAACGCGTCGTTCGTACTACGCGTAGCGACGTAAAGCAGCTCGTCATCTACGGGCAGAATACCTGTAATCTCGACCTCCGGACACGTAAGCAGACTCACGAGCTTTTGACGAGTCGTTACAATTTCCGTCTTTGGCAGATTTTCGCGTTGCCCAAACTTGCCCCAAAAGGAATTCAAACATAATTTTGCGACTGACCGCAGACCGGGATTTCATTTTATATTTCCAGGGTCCAGACGAATACCCTCGACCCGATCGTACTCCTCTATATACAGTTTTTTGGCCTCGTCGTCGCCACACTCGCGCGGCCAGCCGCTAGCTTCCTGCTTAATCTTTAGGAACGTGTTTATGTAATCGGCAAAGTGACCGCCCGTCCATGTCGTCGGATCGTACTGAGTAATCTCATACTGCCATATTTCGTGTATCAGCGTTATTTCATACCCCTTACGTACGGCGCGCTTGACCTCGTCCACGACCCAGGTCCCTTCGAATACTCTATCCGCGGGATTCTCGTGAGGACACGACCCCTGTAGCATGGCCTCTGCACAGGAACGACACAAGGCGAAGAGCAGTTTACCGTGCATGCGTACCGGTAACACGGGATGATACAGATCTCGCGGTGGTAACACCACACACTTAATCAAACCCTCCACGTTATCGATGTTGTTGCGATCACCCGTTAATTCACGACAGTCATCGCCCACGTACACCGTAGGGTGACCTACAGGGAATTTCCCCGTTTTCGAAATGAAGGGGTAGAGCGAGCACACATCTACGTAATGTATCCTCTCAGACCCCTCGACTTCATAAAAACTGACAGTATTTCCTGTACGGCCACCGAAAAAAGCATTGCGGGGTTCGAGCGGTGCCTGCGATACCAGCGGGTTCTCATTTAGCGATCTGTATAAATCGGCCTGTTCAGGATCGTTTATCCAGCGGTCGAATTCGCACTCCCAAATTTCCGTCAGCTCGTAACCTAAATACCGAATCTTATCGTTCGTAGCCTGCGTTCTCTCGAAGCGCGCGTCCATGGATCCGCCCGTGTGTAGACGACTATCTCTGTTTATAGGATAGCATTTTGGGCAACCGTGCCAGAAACAACCCTGAAACTGGAATACGTGTCGTAGGCCTGTGTCGGTGTCGATGTAGCAGCCGTCGACGGGTGTGCCATCCGGTAGACGATACTCCCGAGTGCGTCCAGCGTGAACTATGACACAACCCAAACGATACTCCAGCGAAAGAAGCCATAAGACGGCCTTACGCGATTGTTTGTCACCGTATCGGTACCCACCCAGTGGTAAAATAGCTATCTGCTCGTCCCGCAAAAAGTTTTTCCGAAAAACTCTCGAACACGCCGAGGCTATGGTGGTGCTCTCCGAGAAAGGGCAAACGTTGCCATGTTGAAGAAACATTTCGCGGAAAGAAACGCAAGCCTGCCTGAGAATGGTAACGTCTGATCTACAGTAATCTATAAACTCGGTTCGAAAGTTAAACACGTATCCCGCAGAGCACTGCTCGTTGTACCATGCTAAAAACTGATTACGTTGAACCGACGACATCGTATCGGGTGAATAAAACTCGAGCGCTGGTAACGGGCCGATATACTGCTGATTCTCAGGTGTATTGAACAGATGCGGGAAGACACCCTTCTGTTTCAAACCGGCCGCATCCGCGAGGCCGAAGGCTCTCGGTAGTGCACTCAGCGGCATATGAAAATAATTAAGACTGTCTATGAAAGTTACACGGCCCGTCTTCATCATTATGATGCTCGTACCGCTGAGTAGCAGCATCGGCGGCTTTAGACTTTTTCTTCTACGCTTCACGATGTACCGTAGTACAAACTGCGCGTCGAAACCCTTGGCATTATGCGCCACGCAGATCACACGCTGAAACGATTTTCTTTTAGGATCGCACGCGAAATCTACAAACTGCCTTACAGGATCCTCTTCGAAGATGTAGTCGTGTACACCGCAAGACGGGCATACCCTCGTGAGATCTGTATCATTTATGCACGCTGTACACACCTGCTGAACGACGCACAAGTTTGGTGTGTGTATACGCACCGCGTCGTCACCGGGCAGCTTCTGTATCTGCTGTGTTTCAAAATCGTAGAAGATGTACAGAATATTTTTTTCAGCGGTAGTCTTTTTTACTGGTCTGACGTAACACCGATGTCCAACGTCATTAACACTGTTGCAGACGCTACAATACACCTTATCGCAAGAGTGCTTACGAGACGCTCCTTGAAGAGGTCTAAGACACTGCGGACAGCTGCGAACGGTCTGATACACGCTCTTTTCTCTGCCCTTCTGTTTACTAATCAGCGTATTTATATGATTATCGAAACAGATTTGACCAAAAAAGTACCTATGGCACTCGCGACAATACAATGTGGGGAGAACTGAATCGCAGGGCGGTTTTCCGAAGCATCTAGCGCATTTGTTGGAGCACTTATGCTCTGCCTCTCGCGTGTAAGACCTGTTACATGGTATACAAAAACTACGACTACCGACCGCCCCCCGCATATTTAAAATAGGCTGATAATGCTGAGAATTATTATAATACAGGATGCGGAGCGTTTGCCGTGGTTTCCCTGAACCGTACACGCTATCGACTATCTGCGATCCGTCGTACAGTGGTTTCTCGCCGCTGCCTATATTGTCAAACTCGTAAACAACAATGGCTATACCATCCGGAGCAAGGTGCCTTTGAAATTTATCAATTTCCGGAATACCGCAGCCATCAGGCGGTATGTCTACACGGGCGCTTGTCACAAGCTCGAGAGCTAATTGTTTTTGTAATTTACCCCGTTGACACCGTACCGCGTTCCATCTCTCATGCAGTTCCCCGGAGCGTACTTCCCCGCGTTCAGCGTATACCATCGCCACAGCGAGCGATCTAGGTAGACAGAGGTTATCGCTATTCACTATGGTCAGTATAGATTGTTTTTTTACAAATTCGTGCGCTAATTGCACGCGTCCCGTACCCCGCGGTACTTTGACTATACACGACTCAATGACAAAAGACCTATCTATCTGGAATGCCTGGGCGCTTTGTGCGACGGACGATATCACACCCCACACATCGTTTTCGAGAAGTTCTCGAGCCGGTCTGTACGACACCCATGCTGCCCCACACGCAAAACTGTCGGATTTGATCGTTAGACCTATATAGTCCCGCGCGGTACACGAGCTTGTGAGGTACGCGTGTATATCTCTGACTGCCCCGTGTAACCATGATACCGTATTTGTATCAGGGTCTTCGGGCGGCCTCCGGATAGCCATTGTTATTTCGCGGCCGTCTAATCGAAACCGATTTATGCGACGCGTCGTTTCGGCTTGTACGATAAACCTATGCCTTGGCGGTAACACGTCGTTATCGCTGACTCCCTCGTTGTCGGCGTCTTCGTTGTCATCAATCTGCGACCGAAGAAGGGGTCCCCCGCCGATCTGATATTGCGCGTCCGCATCTAGTGTTTGGAAAAAGAGTTTTTAAAATTATTTTTTATTAAACAAAAAAAAGAAAGAGTATTCGACTCATACTGTTTGTTTCCGATGCTGTTTAATGCATACCCCACGTATCGTGGAACGATTCTTCGTCCTCTTCTTCTTCTTCTTCTTCTTCTTCTTCTTCCTCCATCGCCTGTATGTCCAGCGCTGTCGATGGACCTGCCACTTTTTTAAAATAAAACGTAAATTAGCCGTAATCTTTTTTTTTTAAAAAGTATGTTTTACCGTTAGCACGTTGCATCATTGTCTCCGTGCTGGTGCGGGGCTCCGAGTAAACCTCCTCTACACGATCGAGGCACCCTAGGAGCAACTGCTCCTCCTCCTCGGGGTCGACTTCGTGATGAAAGCGCGTCAATTCTTGTAAAATTGATTTATTTTTTTTTTAAAAAAAGGCAATTTGTGTAGGAGCTATTGCTGGCAAGCGACAGATACATACCTTCGTGAAACAGATGGTCGGTTATAATAGCCCTGGTGATGCGGCTATCGCGCACTCCGCGTTTGTTGATACACTCTGCGGCTAGCGAGAGTATGTACGGATCGTTCTTGAAGTAACCTCTTTCATGACCCCTCGCTAGCACGCGCAGAGAACAATGGGCAAACACACTTTTTAATCTACGCGTTAACGTGCGAAAACCGAAATATCTTAACTCGCGACACCACCCCGGTGAGAATAATCTCGGGTTTCTAGGGGTATTGAAGCGGCGTGTCCTGACGAAATCGAGGATACAATCGCGAATATTCCCCAAAGATGACATTTTTTTTTCTTTGCTTAGAGCTGGTGATTGATGTAAGTTATCAGACTATCTACCAAGACGTCGTGATACGAACTAAAACAGGGTACGGCTAGTCCGCGGGCGTCTTACAGTCACGGCGATATTAATTTCAAAACAATACCATGCGATACATCTGAATCAGCAAAAAAGAAAATGGCACGGCTTTATAATAGAATTGTTATTCGTCAAAAATCGGATAGAAGCGTTTTAATCGTAAAAATGAATTACATATTATTGGTCGTTCGTTCGTTCGCCGATCGCTAAATATTGCGTATCCATAATACGGATAAAAAATCTGGTATTGAGGTGTTGCGGCGGAAGCTGCAGCGATCTGCTGACGCACACCGTTCGAGGTTGCATCAGCATCTCGTCGTCGTCGTGTAGGGTTAGAGATACGAATCATACTACGCTGTGTACATAGGTATTTCTTTTACTTTATTTATATTTATCAATTACAATCGACTGGTACCAAAAGATCATACCAATCTTTTACAGCATCGAACTCGTCGATATCACCACCGATAAGCTGTACTCCAATATCTTTTTCGCCACGGTCATCCCGCAGCAGTGTTTCGCAGCTCTCGTCGCGAAAAATTGCCATACATCGTATATGCCGTATGTTGCGTCGGGATGCTGTTCGTGTGTCCATTGCGTAGTACGTCAAATTGTTCGATCCTTCGGCTTGTTCCCCCTCCGCATCGTTGTAAACATCGTGGGGTGTGTAGGTTTCCCACGCATCGTCAAGTGCCTCCAGGTACGCGTAAAGACCGTAAGCATGCTGACCACGCTTGTTCGGCATTCCTTGTAGTGTAGAAGCGGTGGACCATCCCGCGTCGTCAGGGTAACGCACCCAATAAACTCTGTCAAACTGCATCGTTTCTCCAGAGCACGTAGCGCTGTCTCGTATGCACGCATAGCCCTCAGACACCACAGTGTGACGCAACTTTCGCGTAATTTCTCAAGATGATTGAATGCCGCTAACCAGGCCTGCGACTCCAGACGCATAGGTGCACGACGCGGACGTTCTTCCGGTGTGGGCCTGCCCCACCTTTTCATCAATATCGCTAGCTCTGATTTGGCCATAGGGCGCCGATACGTGATACAGCATTTTGGATTACCATCGTCGGACATGCACCATTCATGTTTCGCCAACCACTCATTGGTACATATGCGCTGCGCGTAAGGGCTATCGTTAGAACGCTGATCGCAGATAAAACCCAGCGTTACGCTACAGCGTGTGAAATCATGGTGTCCTTTATCCAGTATCGTTGCTATAGACAGTTCGGGTAGTATCACGGGTCTTACACCCGACGGCCAGCCCTTACGACAGACCATGTCGGGGTTATCGTCGGCTAGGTCTTCAATGTCCAGTGCTCCGGGTTTCGACATGTATATTGAGGCTAGCGGTACACCCGTTAAATGTCTCAATCTCAACCACTCCCGCACGGCCTCTTTCTTTGGATCGTACTCGGGATTTGCGTACCGATAGAGGGCTCGTGTCTTCGCCCAGTGCATACGTCTATGCCTCAAAAAGTCGTTGTCGTCGTCGTCGTAGCGAGCCATTTTTTTTTCTACGGTGGCTGTCGGTAAATTTTTCACTGTAATGATTCTACTGCTTTTCTTGGACTGTACATCGCTGCCTGCTCGCGCGTGCCCCAGCTGCGTGTTTTCTTTTTCACAGGATCATCTTAACGCTGATGCAGATGCACCCAGCAGTACAGTGATTCACGTGAATCACTCGCTATAGGATATCAGCATCTCGTCATCTTTGATACATCCTGCGGTATCAGCAGTATCATGGCCATAGGCTCGTTGTTCGCTGCATCCTATGAAAACGGGGTGTGGCTATGGTGATGGTGGGGGGACATGTTCGCCAATATTTCGATGACCTGCCTTCTAGATATTGCCTTAGACAGTACTGCTCAGACCCTCGCACCGATCGTATAATAGTATTTACTACAACCATGTACAAGAAGCAAGTACTGCTGCCCACTGCGTACGGTCTAAACCGATCGTTTTCGAAGCAAGTGATCACCGGCCTCTCTCTAAATCATTCGGGAAGCTTATCACCTGTAATACGCATCGTTAATCAAGATTATTCCGGCGTGGAGTTTGAACCAACCGAATGGGCCATCATCACCGACCACTTCCCCGTCATCGACAAATTCTTCACCGCCGAGGATAACATCAAGAAGGTACCCGAGGCTTTCAACACTCCTATTCTCATGGCCACTCATGAGCTAGTCTTCACGTACTCATACGGCGAGCGGGCAATTATTATCAAACCTGCAATCCCTATGTCTACGGACAACGATAGCTCTGGTGTTAAAAGAGCTAGGGCATATACACCTACGGTTGTGATGAAGAGGGTGTCCTACCTCAATCTCCAGAGGGTCTTGCGCTGCGTAACCTTGCAAATAACCAAGCTACGCGAGATTACCGCCAGTGCTAACAACTGTAAAGACACGCTGATTGCGGAACTCGATCGTCGCGGAGATGACACCTCCTCCAGGGACAGCATATTGGGCGATCTTCGAAAGACTGTGGAGAAGAATGGCCTGTGGACACCGGCGCTTAATCAATTATTGCTGGAGCTGTTGTCCCTGTATAACCACGAGTACCTCTCCTTCGTGCGGAGCACCATGGAGGACCAGAACAACCATGCATAAGATTTATTTTCTTAATAAAACTGTAGGCTTGATGATTCTTGCATAATATATTTTTATTTTAAAAAAAATCTGTTTTTTTGTTTGTTTCCTGCACCTCCATCCCACCATATCTTCGCAATAATTTATAAAGCATTAAGCGTATTCCTCTGTACGTTGTTATTCGACGCTACCGCACACCTGCAGGGATTCTCACTGAGATAAAGACATTCTTCAAAGACGACCTGAACCATGAGTACGTCATTGTTCGGAGAATGTCTTGAGCATAACATTCTTAAAGTCACGCGGCTTGGGAATCGGGGGGACCAGGCCTTACCAATTAATCAGAATACGTTTTTACGACTTTAAGCAGACTCGCGTCAACAATGCGGTAATAATCGAAAATGTATTCACGCGCTACAGCTTTATAATATACATAAGGGGCCTTACAAAATACGGTGTTCTATTTTACCGCGGGTACACTTATCTCCTTAGGGTAATTAAAAAAAAGTTACCGACCGGTGGTCAGTGCATAGTTACCGACCGCGATATGCCCCTGGGGACATACAACACCGCTGCTACTGAGTTTTGGGCCTTAGGACCAGGGCTGCGTGGTGGGGAAGCTCGGCATAGGGCTGTGGTGGGGAGAACACACTACATGGGCGAGGGGGTGGCGCCGTAGTGCGGTGTGGGGGACACAGCGCGGCGCGCTCCATGACTCATAGGGAACAGTGGTGGGGGGTTTGTTATGACTCTCCAGAGTGGCCTGTAACTTCCGTGTATCGCTCTCCGCGGTAGGTCAAACATCAAAACAATCCTCCTCTCCGGCACCCTCCCCGTGGAGCCGCAAACCAAAGCCGGTCCAAGTTCCCGGGGTTCAGATAGTGCGTCTCGATGGTTGGGCATCCCTTGCACGCCGGCTCTCAACCTAAAAGAACACCGTGCCTCCGCCACCCTTTCACTGTTTCTCCCATTCCCTTCTCCCGAACCACAGACTTACGAAATCTTTAGAGATGAAGGCCGAAGGCACCGTCGTGCTGTCAATAATGTCACCGGCGTTTCTAATATGTCGTCCTGACGCCACGTTACAGAATATAAAAAAAAAATCATTCGGATGAAAAATTGACTCCCTTGAAACCATACAACTTTTGTCTGAAACTTTTCCCCTTATCTTCAATAGTAACGGAAATAATCGACTGTATACAGGAGCCCGTATTCAGAACTCGCTTTTAGTGCTAATAGTGCGCTTTTAAGTTTTTTCTTAGTGAGTTTTAACTACAAGCGACTCTGTTAGTGACCTTAAGAGCGAGTTGTGAATACGGACTAGGGTGTTCTGAAACTACCTGACCAACAGGGTATGCCGTTGTTCGGAAGGCATCATTGATCACGAAAATGACTTTCATTTGTCCGGAAGCTCTTAGTTTTTAACACGTTAAGCGCCACGCCGAATTCTTGTGCCGTTCCGTTCAGGCCACAGTTAGCCGTCAGGCGGGCCCTGCCTGGCCGCTCACCGATAGGCGAGCCAGAGTATCAAGAGACTCGGTCGAGTCTCGCGCCAAGTACAGGCAACCCGCCGTACGGGGCACGGCCCGCCGAGACTATTTATTCGAAGCATCTCTTGTACCTGTGTTTCGACTCAAATATCTTATGAACGGCTGTATGTGAGAAAAATGTATTGATACATTCACTCTAGGAATCAAGGGTTCTGAATTGATTGCCACCAAATTCAATACGATTAGTGTACAGGATCAGGACGTATTCACATAGCGAGCGAGATGATTTTATTTCAGGTCCGTCGTCGTCGTCGTCGTCGTCGTCGTCGTCGTCATCGTCGTTGTCGTCTTCGCACGTCCATCGCATTTTTTACACGACAGATGGCGCTGACTGCTGTGCCTCCTTTACCTATTTGTACTCTGTATCGTGTTAGTAATTTACGAATACACAACACAATCAAATACACTTTATACGTGAAGCTACCGTTCATACCGAATTTCCAGTTAATATAAGCGTGCTTTCACAACAGTATAGAATTATTCAGTTTTTAATAGCATTTATGTGGAGCGCGCGTATATGAGTGTATGTATATGTGTGCTTCGGCATAGCTCCTCGTATTTTAGGTGACAGTTTGTCCAGGTGTTCCGCTCCGTAGTTTCCTGGGTCCAGGTGTTGGATGTGGAAGTCCAGGGTGTCCAGGTATTTCGCTCCGTAGTTTTCTGTATCTAGGTATCAGATGTGGAAGTTCAGGGTGTCCAGGTGTTCCGCTCCGTAGTTTCTTGTATCTAGGTGTCGGACGTAGAAGTCCAGAAAAGTGTGTAACAAGCGTTAGTGCTTCGCTTAAACTATAGTATCCTCTCT
Source organism: Cephus spinipes (assembly GCA_963971525.1). NCBI lineage: Eukaryota > Metazoa > Arthropoda > Insecta > Hymenoptera > Cephidae > Cephus > Cephus spinipes. The sequence goes on along the minus strand of OZ020575.1, from coordinate 14,758,411 downwards.
GATGTTCGCACAGCCTGAGGTACGTAAATAATCCAGCACACTAACCTCTCTTATGTTTACCACACGGCTTCAACAAGCTGGACACCATTAACGACGCTTATTTGCATTCAAGATTACATTTTCTTTAAAAATTTGTATATGTCTTTATGCATTTCTAGAAAAAGGGACTTACAAATTAAATTTATATGCCATTAAGCATTTTCGACAACGCAATATATTTTTCTGATGTGCTTAGAGCTTCTATGTCCCGTTGAGCAACAAAACTTGTGATATCCCCCAAAAAACACTTACGTGTAAAAAACTACGCCAAGTACAGGAGTGCTGTGTATTCCTCTAATAAAAAGTATTGATATCAGATTTTTGAGGCCAAGTACATAAGTCACTACATGTTTGCCTATTATATGATCTAGCACTGGCCCATCATTTTAATTGTATTTTCAAAATTTCCTATAACGTTTTCATTACTCTTTTACATTACAACTGTTTCTCATAGTTAATTATGATTTAATGGTGATTTAATAATTAATAAAACTTTAGCTGATTCCCTATCGAGTACTACTTGGCGGGTCCGTGCCAGGAATTCCAAAGTACTTACTTTGAACGTACTAATAGTATCCTAAAGCTATATGTTTGTTATTAAGCTTTTACCGTGATTATTTTTGACTAGTTATTGTTAATAAGCTCTATATAGAAAGTTGACATTGGTTTTGAGTTTAATGACTGATATAATGAACGTAAATTTATATCAAGAAATGCACGGACCCGCCAAGTAGTTTAATTGTAATCCAATATATGATTTTCGACCAATCAGCCAGGTAAATAAAATAAAACTTTGATCTTAAGAGAACGACGTTTCGGTCACTTTAGTGACCGTCCTCAGGTTCAGTAACTGTATTGAGTAAAATAAGGTACAGAGTTATCATAAAAAATTAATAGAGAAGAGCAATCCAGTTCTGAAGGATATCCAGATTTCTTACCTTATTTAATATAATAATTATAAATTTTCCAAAAATCCAATTGACGACTTCATCATCATTGTTAAAATATAGTTAGTGATTGTCATGTTGTAGTTAAAAATATGGGTTAGAATGTCAAGGTATTAAATTTATATTTTGAGTTTCAGGTGGAAAGCCTGGAACGACCATTTCAAGAGTTGACGGTGTATGCTGTAAGTCAAGTTATTCAAGGAATTATTAAGAAAGTTAAGTAAACTGGTTCAATAAATATGTGTTAAACTAATATGATGGAAGCCAAGTAATATTTAATAAATTTGTAATTTTAATTATTTCATTATTTCAGGGAAGCTGCTATTAATAACGGTTTGATTGACCTGGAGGTCAATCAGTAAGTTTAAAAGGGGAAGCAGTTGCAGAGATAAATTAATTAATCAAAAATAAAAGATGAGTATGAATTGATCTGTAATTTTGAAGAAAAAGTAATATTATGTGTGCATACCTTTTCGCAATTGTAATATAATGCTATTTAAATTTGATTTATAGACAGGATGAAGATTTATAGTCATGGTGACGGATTAATCCGATAATCCGCAAGAACCTGTCTGTACTGAACTCTTAACAAGGGGAGAAGTTGTCAAGAGGTCACAAAGCCGAAATGTTTATATTACTTAGAGAAAGCGATAGTTTATCTTATAAATTTGACAATCATTATCTAGATTAAATTGCTAGAGTATAACATAAGTTAAGTGATAAGTTAAATATGTCTAAAAATCAAATTGTGATAAATATGGCTTAAGTGCTGAATGTCTGTATGAAAATTGACAGTATTAGGTTCTCTAATTATATTTATCATTTCAAGGATTTTGCGTTTACTGTAAATAGGTTCAGTACCTAAGATCGTAGCATTGTCGTAATCAAAATTATGACCAGTCTCTACTCTGTGTGATGTTAGTGCTGTATGTTGGTCGGTAGACCTATTAATACGAGGGTGGATTGATAAGTTTCCGGCCTGACCAAGAAATGGCGCCACTAGGCCTACCTGAAGGTGACATTTTATAGTACCATCCTTGGATAGCTTGTAGCTATAGTTTCAGCCCGATCGCCTTGCTAGTGTAGGTTTGAGAGCACGCTGAACAAGACGCCTCTTTGTTTTTCGTAAAAATGGAAAAGCAGGAAAATCGTGCTGTCATCAAATACTTTTATTTGAAGGGGTTAACGCCGAAGGAAATTAAAGAAGAGATGGACTCAACACTGGGGACATCCTCCCCGTCATATTCAACCGTTAAGCAGTGGGTTTCCGAGTTTAAAAAGGGTCGTGTGAGCACCTCTGATGAGCCTCGCTCAGGACGCCCCGTTGAGGTCACAACTCCAGATATGATCGAAAAAATTCATCAAATAGTGCTGGGAGACCGCAGATTGAAAGTGCGTGAGATAGCTGAGACCTGTAAGATGTCATATGAACGTGTGCAACATATTTTGCACCAACATTTGCATATGGAAAAGCTCTGTGCAAGATGGGTGCCGCGTTTGCTAACAGTCGACCAAAAATTGATTCGAAAAAACATTTCTACCGCAAATTTGTCATTGTATAAGCGTAATCCAAGCGAATTTTTGCGTCGATTCGTAACCGTTGACGAAACTTGGGTCCACCACTACACTCCTGAAACCAAAGAACAGTCTAAACAGTGGATTGGACCAGGGGAACCAACTCCAAAGAAGGCAAAAACAATTTTTTCGGCGAACAAGGTTATGGCTACTGTTTTTTGGGATGCAAGAGGTATTATATACATTGATTACCTTGAAAAGGGTAAAACTATCACTGGTCAATACTACGCAGACTTATTGCAACGTTTGAGCCACGAGGTGAAAATTAAACGACCTCATCTGGCGAAGAAAAAAATCTTGTTTCATCACGATAACGCACCAGCACACACGTCAATCGTTGCGACGGCTAAAATCAACGATCTAAAGTTTGAATTGATGCCGCACCCTCCTTACTCTCCAGACCTAGCCCCGAGTGACTATTTTCTGTTCCCTAACCTCAAAAAATGGCTTGGCGGTAAGAGATTTGCGGACAATGAAGAAGTAATCGAAGCTGTAAATGGTTATTTTGAGGAGCTTGACGAATCAGTCTATAGAGATGGCATTAATAGACTGGAACACCGCTATGAGAAATGTATCAGCCTTGGAGGAGATTATGTTGAGAAATAAAAAAAAAAAATTTTAAATAACCTTGTTTTTCTTAGTCAGGCCGGAAACTTATCAATCCACCCTCGTATTACGTTTATGTTCGGATAATCTAATGTGGAGGTTTCTACTAGTTTGTCCTACGTAGCATTGGTTACAATGTGCGCATGGAATTTTATATATCACATTTGCTCTGTCTGTAAGCGGGATCATGTCTTTAATAGAGCCTATAAAACGGTGTAAGTTATTTTCATTTTTATAAACAATAGTGATTTTATTGGTTAATAATTCTTTTAAAACATTGTGAAAGGCCATTTACAAACGGGATAGTAATAATTCTCTTCGTGTCTATTGAAGGTTCAGCTAATTGTGTAATGTTATTCACAGGTGCTAATTTCGATCTTAGGTATGTAATCCGTTGAATAATGTGTCTAATTGAAATATGTATTGGAAAATCATTGCGAAAGAGTGTCTCTATGATTAAGTTTATATTATCAGTATGGTATTTTTCATGTGAAAGTAGTATGGCTCTATCAGTAAGCATCTTAATTATGCCTAACTTCTGTGAATATGGGTGGTGTGAGTGGTAATTTATGTATCTACCGGACCAAGTAGGTTTTCTATACCAATTAGTAATAATGCGATCATTGCTTCTATGTAGGGTGACATCTAGAAAGTTGATTTTATTGTGAAGTTCTAATTCAAAAGTAAATTGTAATCTAGGATGGTATGAATTGAATAAATTTAATACTCTTGATATTTCATGTTCAGGTATGGCAGTGATAATATCGTCCACGTAGCGTAAGTAAAACGGTAAGTTAAATCCTAATTTTGATATACAAGAGTTTTCCAGGTCGGACATTACTAAGTTAGCTAAAACTGGTGATAGAGGAGAGCCCATCGGGGTACCGACAATTTGTTTGTAGAATCTATCGTTGAAAGTGAAGTATGTGGAGTTCATTATGAATTTAATGCAATTTTTTAAGTCAGTCACTGGAATTTTCGTTACAAAGTTGATGTTATTTCTTCTATTGTCTATACTATGTAATACTAGATCAAGGGGGATGTTAGTAAATAAAGATGTTACATCCAGAGAAATTAATTTGAAGTTGGTGGGTACTGAAATATTTTTCATTCGATCTACGAAGTTCCAACTATCTTTCACATATGAATCACATTTTATAGAGATAGGGTGTAATAATCGATGAATGTAAGTAGCCATCTTATGTGTAGCGCTGTTCATTGAGGATACTATTGGTCTGAATGACAGAGTTGGTTTGTGCAGTTTTGGGAGCGCATACATGCGTGGTATCACTGCGTTATTAGTGGACAGATGTTTGTATGTTAATTCATTGATGTAATGTTTTTTAACTAACTCTTTTAGTATCTTATTATGTTTTGTCTGCAGTGTGTTAGTTGGATTATTACTACATTCCTTATAAGTATTATTATCATTTAACATATCTTCTACGGTGTTGGTGTAGGTGTTTTTATCAATAGCTACAGTGATGTTGCCTTTATCTGCTCTAGTTATGAGTATGTTAGGGTTATTCTTCAAAAATTGTGTGACATTAGAGACGTTAGGTGAAGTGCTATTATAATGAGCCAAGTAGTACTCGATAGGGAATCAGCTAAAGTTTTATTAATTATATAAATAACCATTAAATCATAATCAACTATGGGAAACAGTAGTAATGTAAAAGAGTAGTGAAAACGTTATAGGAAAATTTGAAAATACAATTAAAATGATGGGCCAGTGCTAGATCATATAATAGGCAAACATGTAGTGACTTATGTACTTGGCCTCAATAATCTGATATCAATACTTTTTATTAGAGGAATACACAGCACTCCTGTACTTGGCGTAGTTTTTTACACGTAAGTGTTTTTTGGGGGTAAAGAGATGTCGGGTAACCTTTGCTTATCTTGTTTCAATAAATTACATTAATGTTTTTAAGTATTATATTGTTTTCCTTAAAGCATTGACCAAACAAAAACGATGCCGCCTAAAATGAACGTTCTGTCTCACAAGTACGGAGGGACCGACACGCGCGCGATGATAACACGAATGAAAAGTCTGCCGCCGGTCCGTGCGGACCGGCGAGGCCTGACCGGAAAGTTTTGCGCCGGTCCCTAGGGACCGGCGTGGCGCTTAACGTGTTAAATGGGAGTACGTCAAAGTTGACCAATAATAGCGAGGCGTTAACAGAAACTTAGGCACCTATAAACTCTGAGCTTTCTTCCCTCGCTTTTGTTTTTCGATGGCTATGGTCTGACCAAAACCAGGCGAAGCCATGCCTATTAGATGTCACGCGCTGAGAACAGTCACGCACTAACTGAAAACTGCAGTATCCTATGATAATGTAGGAAATATTAAGATTTGTCACAGTAGGTAAATCCAAAATCTGTCACTTACAAGTATTATGTAACTCGGTGTGGACAATAAAAGCGTTAGATGTATTTGTTTTTCTCTCTTAGACCCCATACTATTTCAGCACTAAATACTTTCTATGCTTCTCTAATTTAATTTTACGACTAATGTTATTATTGCAAGACTGAAGCGTATTATGAATGCGCCAATGGCATGCCCATTTCATGAGGAAGGAGTGTTCAGGAAAAAAAGAGTCCATGAAAATATGATGGCAGCGTACGCTGGTACCCAGATAAAGGACTCGACTTCGACGAGGAATTTAAGAACTGAAATAATAGTTTTAACATTACCATTAAATGCCTACAGTAAAAGTTGTTAGATACAGAACGAATCGCTGATAAATACTTCTACATATTCTATATAAGATTCAGTATAGGTACATACGGTACAACTATGCAGTACTTAGTTACGTGTTTCACAGCAGATTACGCTCAGGTTTACGAAGGATAAACTCAGTCTACTGCATAGATCCAAAACTGATCTGAGATTGATCTTTCCCTACAGTGATTGTGGCTGGAATCGATATTCTGCGAATTATCTGTATCGCTTTATTCCTGAACGCACAAATAATATCATACTCGGATTACTTTTGGGCCTTAATTTTTCATTCCTCGCCCTTAGTTTCTCCGGTACTCTGTCCGAGACTTTTTGCGGTACTTTCTCTGGGACTATTTCCGACTCTTTGTCCTGTATTTTTTCCAGTAATTCTAGTTGGGCCAATCGTTTACGCGGAAGTTTTCGGCCAATCATGGCTTACGCGCGAATATTTAAAACATGCCAATGGACTAATTCGATATTTGTTTAAACAACGCAAAACTATTCGATAACTACCCAACGCGAGATTCTGTATTTTGGAGTAGATATTAACCAGAGCCTTCAACGAACTACAATACTGGAAAGGATGGTACACAAATCTATGTTCCCTTAAAGTCTACACATGATACATTGGCGTACGTTGCCTTTTCGCGAGACTCAGAACATATGGACGAACGACTGGATCTCTTGCCGTGTCTTCTTGGAGTCCAAGTTATGGCGGGTAGTTGTTGAAGTTCGGTCCTGGGTTAACAGACGCTGTACGGACGGAGATATGAAAGTGAAGAAACTGATAAGTGCATGGCCTGCTTTTTCCTCCTGTTTTCATGAGTACTAGACATCTTAATAGCTCTAATACATGAATTATTAAAGGCTTCTAGTAAATAAAATGAAGACATGTATATTAAATGAAGTTTTATATAGAATGGAAAAAAATCATCTGATACTCATTCGCTTGTACTTTAATGAATGCACAAAACTGAACTAGAAGTAAATGATTTATGAGTATTTCAAGACAAGGGTCTTTAGCATATCTGAATATACTAAACCTATATATGTATTGTGACGTGATTCTTCCGAATCTCGCCACAAAAATTAATAAACTGTTTTTTTTTCACGCTACCTAAACTCCGCACGACAATCCACCAGCGAAATTCCGTATGCTACGCTATTCTTAAGTTTTCCGTTTGTGAACGTCCACTATCGTCCTTGTTGTCAGTTCCGATTTCGTTTCTTGCGATTAATTATTATTTTGCTTCTATTACGTTATATGCAATCTCTACTCTCGAGTCTTTCGACAACGAACTATGGGCGTGAGGACCGGACAGCCACCGTGGAGATTTTGAGGATTTGGTGACGTTATGACGCTATGGCTGTTTGATGCCGCTGTTGGAGAATTTCGGACAACCGGACAAGGATGCCATACCGCCTCCACCGGACCTGAATGTCGCCGGGATCCTGCTGCTGCCACGATGCCGAAAGAAGCCCTGGAGCACCCGGGAGGGGGCTCCGCCGTTTCCGTCGGCCGGCGAGGGCTGCCCCCTGGGCCTGTCCGCCACCGATACGACCGGCAGGGAGACGAGATTTTCCTCCCTGGGCCGCCTAAGGCCGGCTGACCGTCCATGACAGCGCCTCCGTCCGGCTGAGAAGCCGCCTGCGCCTCCTCAACCCGCAAGGCCCAGCGTGCTTCGAGGACCGTGCCGTCAGGATCGCCGCTAGATCCCGTTCGGCCGCTTCCGTCGCGGCGCGTCGACGCTCGGGAGAGCTCGGCTATCCTCGTCCACGTTCATCCGATTCCGGTGCCGTCCCGCCTCACCTACGCCCGCTCGCCAACGATCGGGGATCGATAAATCATTATCGTGCGAAGTTTCAAAGAGCAGCCACGTTTTTCCAACTATCAAGCGAGCAAAATAGCAAGAGAGACTGAGAGAGAGAGAAAGAGCTTGAGAGCCGTGTCTCGTGCCTTGAGGGCTAACGATTTTGAGTTTTACGCTTTACGCTTTTATTTCTTTGGGGTGAGATCTTTCGCTTTTCGTTAATATTTTCTGAGTTGTGTTATATTGAAGATTGTAGATACGTGCACGGCTAAACCGTCCGTTTAGCCGGTGACGAATTTTTTCTTTGTCGTTATCGGGCGAATGTCTTTCCGCCGAATATATTATAAAGGACGATAGTGCCGTTACTAGTGATAGTGTTGAGTTTTCCGATTTTGTACCTTCTTATATGATTTCTGGTTTCGACTTTTCTGTAATTAACATTTTTCTGTAATTAACTTTTCTGGAATCTTCGCTAACGGAAACGTGGGAATCCGCCTGTTTGAACGCGTGACCCCGGGTTGCCCGGCTTGGTTGTTCTTCAGCCAGATTCTCTCGCTGCCGACTTATAATATTGTGCCTATTGTTATGAGCTATCGATTGCCGTGAAAGTATTATTTTTCTGCTTTTGTCTAATTATTGTGAGATTTTCGAACTTTAAGTTCCGTTAAAGTCAGTGGCGAGCCCACGCCGTATTTATTCTGATTATTTCTATGCATACTGTTTCTATAACTTTTCTTTTCTTTACCTGGGCTAAATTAACTAAATCTTTTTACGTGTTTCACGCTTTGCTTTGCGACTTATGTTTCCGATTTTCCTAATTCTGTTTCGGTGTGCGATATTTTCTATTGGACTTTCTGTGAATTATTGCTGGTGTTCTCATATTTAATTATCGTTGCCAAACCTTAACGTATTTTTGCCTCTTTCGCTGAGAACCTTTTTGGTGAATTTTACGTGTCGCGTACGTCCCTCTGACGTCGCGCGCCAGGCGCCCTTCGAGGCGACCTTAGTGTTTACGTTCCTCGACGCCGAGCCTTCAGCCGGTCTCGAAATTGTACTATCTGTTCCGCGAACGTCTGGCCGTGCAACCATAATTAAATATTCCTTATAATATTCTATATTTCTCTGACTGTTATATATTTTCCTGTGCCATATCTCGTATTAATTTATTGTGCTATCTCGATCTATTGTGCTATTTCTATTTATTGTACTATCTTTCGTGTTCGCGATTTTCGACGTGGTGCTATCGAACCCGCGTGCATTATTCTTTTGTCAGAAAGCCTTGGATTTTTGCTGTGTAGCTATTGGAGACCCCTATCGGAGAATTGCAAACTTTGTTTTGTTTCTCTGTCTCTCCCTCTCTCTCTCTCTCAGTCAGTGCGTTCTCTCTACCCAAAAATAAACGACTATCGGAGCACAGCAAAAATCCAAGGTTTTCTGCACTGAAATCGATGCGTCGATCATGTACTTTCGACCATGGTATAAAGAAAACATAATTTTTTCGACCCAGGTTGTGGGGGTACAAGAAAGTGACCTTCCTTGTAAGTAGATTCCAATGCTTGGACGGCGATTTTGGAAAGTTGAACAACGTTCGACCTTTCATAGCAGTGACATAGTAAAAAGATGATGGCAACTCTACTTCACATCATAGTTCATGTTTGAAATAAATTTTGAATTCGGCATCAGACGAAATGTGTATAGCCCGTGATATAGCCCCGTTATATAATATGTTACATGCATGTAGTCTCCATTGCTACAATTTAACATCATGACCAATCATAATATGCATGTGCATATGTATGTACGTGAGAAAAAGGTACAACTCTATTGTAAAGTTTCAAGCTGCTTGCTGCTCGCTTCTTGCTTTCCGCTGCTTTCGGTCTGAATGAGCCCTTTGGCTCCTCTCCTCCGGCGATGCTAGAGAAGGTATCGTTCTCTCTACTGGTGGCTTTCTCAGTGTGACGGTGGCTCTGCGTATCGCATGTAATTGATGTATACACCAAAATTAGTCTAACCATGTTAAGTTTAGTAATCGGGACCCCGGAGTTCTTGGCCGGTACAGTCGGATTTTATCTCTCGATGAATGGTACTGCGTCCTGTGATCAAAAGCACGCGAGTACCATATCGGGACTTTTGTAGCGTTATTCAGCCATGTTTTAGAAGACGATTACTTACAAACAAAAATTTTGTTTTATGTTTCTGATATATTAGCTTTAATAATGTGAAAATCTTCAATGTGTTCCACGTGAAAATCTTGCATGTGTTTATGCGTGTATTTTATTTGTATTTCCATTGAATAAATGGAAATGGAAATAATACCAATCATTATTAATTACTGTTCCATATTGGGATCAGATACGAATAGTTTGTTTACAATTTTTCTCTCCTACGTATGATGATATCGATATATTCTAAGAGAAGTAACACTAGAGAGCAGCATTGTATGAAAACGCATGGCTATAACCTATGGTAGAATATACATGTTTTCCTTAAGGAGTATGTATTCTTCCTGCATCTTCACCATATTACAATATGAAAACAATATGTCCGTATCGAAAGTTGTGAAATTGGGTTACTCAGCGTTTTCAAAGCAATAGCTACAAATTTTAACCATTTTAAAATTATTTTTTTGTAACATTCTATTACAGTTATGATATAACGATAATTTAAAAACTACACAAAATTATACATATAGTATAATGTACAGTGCACTATATATCAGAAACTTGATAGTATAAGCCAACATTTCTAAATCAACATTTTTATTTTATTAAAATACTTTATTCCAATCTTCATCTATTTGAAATTAAATAACGATTTTATTCATTCTTGCATTACTTATGCATTTTTTCGCTATAGTTTTTCTATTCTGGAATGGCATAAGATTACTAATAGGTGAGGTTACCGTTCTTAATATCGTCTGCCAATTCATAGTGGAACTCTGAAATCTATTACAACAACGACTCTGTATAAACTATTTACTGTTCGATCATGAATAAATGTTTGACTACATCAGAGACGTCAGGTAGCTGTAGTCTGTGGAGCAGGAGGTGGCGTCAGAGATGTCCAGCTTGTTTGATGATCCGGAGAAGTTGGATCCTGCCGACGAAGATGATGCGAATGACTTTGTCGATGATTTATCACTGACTCGGTGAATCTTCTTTCGGCATCACCAGAAACATCAGCAGACTCCTCAAGATTATTTTGACTTTGATAAGAGATTTCATGATGTTCCTTAGTAGCATCCTGATACTCATTTGCCGAGGTATTTGTAGTTTCAGTTTGTGGCGACTGCAGTTGCAATAATTCTGAATGATGATGATTTGACGTCACCAAAGGTTGACCAGAATTATGATAATCAGAAGCATACTCGTGATGCGGCGTATTTGATCCGTTTGATGCAATTGGTGCTACTGATTCACTTAATGACTGGTACGATGAAATTTGATGATGTAAATGCAGATTTAAGTTCAGATATGGCTGTTGCAACGGCTCTGCTGAATGTAACCAACCGGAAGAGTCGCAATGACCGTGATTCTCATGGTTATTTCCGGAAGGTACCGATGGTACATACAGGGTGCACGGTGACGAGATAGTGTTACTTGCTGTTGTTGTCGTATTATTTGAGCTTAACGACGAATGTGCATATGATGATACAAATCCGGATGCGGGTGATGTTGATGATGCCGATGGCGGCGATGACGGCCATTCCTGATTGAGGCTTGTCAAATTAGTGGCACCACACCCTCCTGTATTTAGTGAAGTCAATGATTCAGGACTACGGGTTGGCCATCCCGTGGCTGCTACGTACGCTGCTGAGTGAAGTAGTGGCATTGGGCTATACGGATCCACATGTTGCTCTATTAATTAAAAACATATTCCATTATAAATCATTAAAAATTACATCATTATTTATATAATTAGCATACATCCTTCTCAGGCATTAGATCCGTAAGTTAATACAATTTCAGTTATATAATAAAAAAGAGAATTGTATCATTCTGTATTCCCCTCCTTATCCAAACATTTGGTGTTCCCTATTATGGATAATTGCAGGCGATACGAGCAAATATTAAGTGCAACAAAATGACCAATTGCAAAACTTTCAATACAATAACAAATTACAAATCAGAAATTCCTCAGTATATGCCGTAACGTACAATTGAAGTAAAACACTTTTTTTTTGTGTATTTCTGTGAAATTATGACCGATTTTTAAAATCTAAAAACATATTGTTTAGGAAATTTCTTGCCCGTTTCAACGGTAAAGGTTTTATCCCGATAGGATACAAAATGGCCCAACGGCAAGGGTTGGAGTGAAATAGTGCATTTCCGGAAGGAAATTCATATTTTTTATTATGGCACGAGAAAGAGCACCTTCGGCAGTCAAAAAACACGTCCATTGCACCTCTGTAGCATCACTGGGTGCTTTCCATTTACTGGCACAAGTTGACACAAGTCGACTTGTGTCGCCAAAAGTGCTTTCCATTTGATTTGTGTCGCCGTGTGTCGGCGACACAAGTCGACTCGGGAAGACTCTGCTAGAATGGTGAGTTTACGAGAGTTCAACACATGTTGAACATCACACATACAGTAACTAGTTCACACAAGGAAAAACGCGCGGGATCCAAAACGTCACAATACTGCATTTGATGAAACTGCATCCACGAAAAATGAAAGTAAGTGCAAAATAGGTAATTAATTAGTATACGAATAAAACGAACTAACTACATAGTTATCTTTTACATTATAATAATTGTTTTTTTTTTGTTTCAATATTAAACGGAACATTTCTGCAATTTCTTTCTTAGTTGAAATAAAATGGTTATGTTTATTTAGCGCATTACATTTGACGAATTGAGGGCCTTGCAGGCACAGGGAAAAATGAAATTATTACCAGTAACATCGACATCAACTGCAGAAAACTGTGTTACAAAAAAAAACTGTTAGCGCACATGAACTTCAGGAAAATTTGGAGACTAAATTTGTATGGACCCGTTCAACAACTCTTGCGCTTTTGTGTGCATACGAGGCAAGAGACATTGAGAGAGACCAAACAAAAAAAAATAAAAAATTTTGGCAAGGCATCGCCGACGAACTAAATGCTTCTCCATTGATTTTCAAACAGGTCAGAATCATAATATTAAAAGAGGATACTAGTTATATAACTACTTATTATTATGTACCATTTACATTTTGATTACTATAGGTAACTGGCGATCAAGCACGTTGGAAGTTTGCACCTATAAAAAAATCATACAATAAAAAAAAAGATCATAATCGTGGGAGTGGCAACGATCCAAAATCTTTAGACGAATTCGAGGAACGTTTGTCGGAAATTTTAGGTGACAAAAAAGGTGTCAATGATCCAGTTTGCAGTTCTTTTAATTCGCCACTACCAGATTTTGTTAATACTTTACAACAACAACATGAAAATACAAATCAATCTAAAGAAAACAAGGGCACAAATAACATACGAAGCAAAATTTCAACGTCCCCAGAAGCAAGCGACAATGTTCCTCATACAAGAAATCGTAAAGCTGCTCACGGAACTGGTTCGAGAATTGCAAAGACGAAGTTGGAATTGGAGAAGCAATGGCTACAGCATCTCAAGATTATGCAAGAAGAAAAGGCTGAAAAAAAGTTATTAGCTGAAAACGAGAATAAGCGGAAAGAAGAAGAATTGCAATTAAAAAAAGAAAAATTTGATTTAAAACGAAAAAAGTTATGTTTTGAAGATTTGAAACTGGCCAAAAAAATGGAAAGACACAGAGAAAAAATGAATATAGAAAGAGAGAAGTGCAATCTTCTAGAATGTATTCTGGACCAAAAAAATACTTTTATAAGTTAGAGTGCTTTATTGATTAAAGCGGTTAAGTTGTTCAAGACTTTAAATATATTTCATAGTTTTGTTATAGAATGTATAGTATTTTAATATCTACAGTTGCATACTTATAGTTAATACTTATAGTTTTATCAAACCAAAGTTTTTATGTACTTAAACTCTAAGATGCTATTCCTTCTACCCAAAGCCAAAATAAAAACACTTTTGAAATAAAATCTACTCAATTTATTTAACGCATACAGTTATGCAGAATAAAATCTGGCAAATACATTTTGAATTATATATCTATTTCTTACATTTATATAATATACAATTAGTTCTGTCAAATATGTAGTAAAAAATTAAAAAGTATACATGTATTGCTTACATTTGTATATTTGTAAATGAAGTCATTGAATATCGTTGGATTTGAACTCTCAATTTCTAACTACGTACTGTTTAGAAACATATTGTTAAATAGGTATTCCCGAAGATTTCTTGGGTCTCTTTCTGGAACATCCCTGTCCTCATTTACACCTTCATTATCTGATATGTCATTCCATTGTTCATCAAGTTCGTCATTGAATAAACCTTCTCCATTATCTCCGTTAATGAAACAAATATTGTGCAATACGCAACATGCGACAATAACGCGTATCGTGAATTGAATATCTCGAAATGGCATCATTTGCAGTAAACGAAAACGACCCTTGAGAATGCCAAAGGCTCGTTCGACTACTACACGTGTTTTAGAAATTTTCGTGTTGAACTCATCTTCTTGAACTGTTAAATTTCCGTTATCCCGAAAAGGACAAACCAGCCATGTTTGTGCTACGCCATTATATCCTTTATCGCCTAATAAAAAGCTATTATTAGGAAAAATTCTTTCGCGATTTTGTTCCGCTGCTAGAAATAGATCGGATCTTCTTAACATTCTGGCATCGTGAAAAGAGCCCGGGTGCCCGCAATAGACGTTCGTGAATTTTAGGTCGCAGTCAACCACAGCTTGCAGAAGAATAGAATAGTGTTGTTTCCTGTTGAAATACACCCTACCATTTCCTTCTGGCTTATTAATATGAATATGAGAACCATCTATTGCTCCAATACAACCACGAATACCTGCTACATTTTCAAATCTCTGAGATATTCTCACAAGATCATTTCCTTCCGGCCATTTTATAAACTGAGGAACGAGTGTAATGCAATCAATGACTCTTCGCACTATACGAAATACAGATGATAATGAAATATCAAAGAGATTTGACAGTAATCTATGTGACTTCTTATTGCCGAGAAACCAAAGTGTCATTAATAAACACAATTCAGCAGGTGTCTTGTCCTTTCCAAAGGTATGGGTTGGAATGAATCTACTATTTTCCAAACTTTCTGCAAATATATTGACATATATGTACTAGCTTACTCTTTTTTAAATATCAGTATACAACTAGCATTGCAAAAGACTTATATACATAATTACCTAATAATTTGTTAACAATTGGCCGCTCCAATCTGAAATCTTCCCTAAACTCCTCATTGCTTTTAGCATGAACAGTTTCGAGAAAATTTTTCACACGCTGTCCTTGACGTCCGTCCAGTAGAAAGTGGAGAAGGGGGAATAAAAGATCATTTTCATAGTCATCTTCTTCTAATAGCAGATTGAAACCATCATCGCTCGAAGAATCTGAACTGCTGCTGCTGCTGCTGCTGCTGCTGCTATTATTGCTGCTGCTACTACTGCTGGGTTCATTCATCAGGACAGTTAATAGAGCCTCGTCCATCTAATAAGATCACTAATTTAATTTTGAAAGGACATACAACTGTAAATTGCAAAAGCATATTTCCAGCTCTTAAGAAATGTACACTATTAATATTAATACGTTACTCTATGGATTCATTCATATTGCAATTATTAATGTAGTATATATAACTTTTACGCTATTTAAACATAATACACATAACTTTAAATGTATAATCAATCTTACTTTTACATTTTTATTATTTTCTCACCGCAAAGCTTGGTATATAATTTCTTGACACCACTCTTCTCACATTCCAACCTCACTGTTTTGTGCGCATCAACTCTCGCGCAAATCTGTGTTCCATTTATTCGTTTTCGAGAGTCGACATGAGTCGACACGAGTTGACACAAGTCGACACAAAAGTCATGTAAATGGAAAGCACCCACTCTAGGGGGAGCTACACCTCCTTGTGAAATGAAGTGAAGTGTAAGAAGCCTTTACAATCAGCATCGTTCTCCCTGAGACCCCTCTCCATCCCCCTGCTAGCCGTGCCTAGGATCGAGTTAAAGTAAATATCAGAACACCTTCACGAAATCATTTGTCGGTGCTATACCGTGACAGTAGCTGACGCCAAAATCTTTCAAAGCAGATGCACCTTTTCCTCGTGCCCCCTTGTCCACCAACACTCTCCCTCCTTCCCCGACTTTCTTACTCACAGTACGATTTTAACCCTTTAAAGCATGGTGAGTCGATTCTCAACCTACCATTTTTCCCATCGTTTTTAGCTTTTGAAAATTATTCTCGACTATAGAGTATGCGAGTTTTGGTCTTACAAGATCCCCAATACATCAATGAGTCCACAAAAATTGCAACCATTTTTTATTGTTAATTAACATGAAATTATAAATAAACAAATCGTAGAAATCAATTTTTTTCACAAAAAATGTGATTTACTCCTTAGAGATTTTTGGGGTCGCTGATTACGAATCTGAACTAAATGTTCAGGAATTCAAAATGGCGGATTCAATATGGCGGACTCAAAATCGAAAAAAGATATAAATCAAATGGAAATGTATATGTGGGGGGTTCTCGGGGTCGCTGATTACAAACCCGTCATATACATTCCATACTTTTCACAATCACAAAGAACACAACAAATATTTAAAAATCGCAAAAAGTGAGTGGAGCTAGAGCTCAGTACGTCCTCGTCATCAATTCTGGATAGTGCCAAAAATGGATGAAATTTCAAATGATCAAATTTTAATTTTACATCCGTAATCAGTGACTCCGAAAACGAGTGGTGTCCAGATACGGGCAGATCACTTGCCCACGAAACCAGATGCGCACGGACCATTTGCTCACAGGCAAACTTTTGCACAATTTTAATTTTCAAGATATAAGGGAAAAAAGCCTCCATTTTCAGAAAATGATCTCACCCCGTAAATATGCATGACGACAGCTAATTTTTTGAGAGGGTTTATACTTTGAATTGGACTAGAAATGTGAAAAAACCGATCTAAGTTGGGAGCATCGGTAAAGTAATCTTCGTTGTCAGTTTATGTATACGTTTCGTTGCCATTGTCGATATGTGTGCTTGGCATGAGACATTATCCAGTATCTTGACACAAAAATCTTAAATTATATTTCTTGTTTAACTACATTTTATAATAAAATATTAAGATTATTATATAAAAAACATTGAAATCTCAGAACTCGTTTACTTCCTTTCGGGTTCTAGATTTATAACATTTTTTACTGTGAAAATAACTGTCACATATACAATATCTCACACATCGTTTTATGCAGTAATAATAATAATAATTTTCTTTTCAACGTATACACACCTTCTTGAATATATTTGTGGCGTAAACTGTAAGGGGCTGTTCTGCATGAATTCTTATGACTCCCAGCAGATACAGTACAGGAGTTCGTTAAATTTCCTGTGTTGCTTGTTGCTTGACTTTGAGCCACAGTAATAGCAGAACCTGGATTGTATTCATATGCCATTGGTGGTTGCGGAAGAAACCAAGCACCCGTATCTGAAAAAAATGTGTAGTATGCACAAGTTAATTTGATAATATTTGAGGTAGCGGCAAAAATTGAACGTTCTTCACGACACGTCAGGATCTTTAAAATATAAGGATTGACATTCCTAGGTATTCGTCGAGGACTCTCAATTTCCATCATCCCCAAGAACACCCACCCCACAAGCACACCTCGGCAGATGTCGATTATATGCTATGCCTCGTCCTCGAGAATGAACTTTCGGCCTCATGCGCCAGATGTGGCCACAGTTTGAAACCAAAGCGAAATATAACAACGCCTTCGGGGTTTCCTTCCCAATTGGCGCGAACTACACTCTACATGATGTTTCTTATGGCCGATGTGGTCAAATTATTCAGAGTATTCCAACATAATTATTTCTTTGTTTCTACGAATTAAAAAATAAAAATTTAAAGTGAAGACACGGGGAAGGGAAACAAACCATAATACGAGGACCCGAATAACAGACTATAGCGAAAGTTCAAGGAAATTGAAAAAAAAATGTGTCGGTTACACGACATTTCGAAAAGAAATCCACCAACTAAGAAAGAAATCACACGAGTAGTCCCCCTCCGATTAAGATGAAATATTGCAGGATTGTAGAGTGGGCCAAAATATTCGACATATAATTTTTTTTGTTTTGCGAAACCCCGGTTTTATGAGGTAAAATGTGCCTTTGAAAATTACTGATTTTAAAGTTTTTCGACTATTTTGCAAAGTTTAAATTGAAAAATTATTGCATTTATCGCGTACTACAATAATTATTTGCAGGCACACTATTTTTAGACAACTTCGATGGACGGTATACGTCACCGCATATTTAAAGAGGGTTTTAGTTCAATTGGAACGTTACTTTATAGACGCGCAAAGCATAAAAGATTAGCCGATACATGTTTTTTGATTTTTTCAATATCTCGTATTGGAAGGGTGAAAACTATCTTTAAATTCTTAGCTAGTATTGCCTTATAATTGCGTAATGCATTTTACGATATCCGGCTACTTTCGTATCTTTTTATATCGTCGAATTACAATTAAACATTTATGCAAAATAATTCATCCCCAGATAGGGCAAATCACCCTCAAAAAAACAGATTTTTCGTTTTTGTACTGTAACTTGCGAAAAGGGCGAGATATAAAACAGGTTCTAATGCCAGAAATATTTTTTTCAATTACTAGACATTTGTGGTGAGAATATTTAAAAAAAAAATAAATAAATTTGTGCAGTATTGCTTTAAGAAGTGGAGGTTTAAATTATTTTCCACCCATATTTAAGAGTAAGAATAATTGAAACTTTGCTTTATGATGCAACATGTCACCTCTGAGGGATAAACAAAGTTTTCAAAAATCCCACTATTTTCGTTTTTAGCTAATACTCGTGTACGGGATATGATAGAAAATAATTCAAGGACCAAAAATGTTTTTTTTTTTTTAATCTTCGCGAACATTAATAATATATAAAAGCAGAAAAACAGTAATATAAGTTGTGGAGTTCTGGATAGAAATTCCTGTAATCGACATTTATCGACATTCGAGAGCCTCCGAAGTTTCGCATCCGTGCTAAATTGACGCCGTGAATCCCCCTGATTTCGAGGAGTGATGTCACGGGTATCACAGATTCCAGAAATATCGGATAGGTTCTAGGAATTTTGCTTTGAATTCTAGGAATTTTGCCACTGATTTCAGGAACTGCGAACGATTAAGAAGCTTCTAGAATCTTCTAAAAGCTTCGACAGTTCGCCTCCGTGCTACATCGCGGAGGATCGCTCCTAGAGTCGACGGCCCTTTTGCACGACGTTTTGAGACAGCCCCTTGCCCCTCATCCACACTCTTTCTTCCTCCCCGACTTCGTACATGTTTCGGTCGGCAACCTTCGACCCGCAACCGATTCGAACTCGAACGTTATCTCGCAGAATTACCCATCAAGGATGCAGTCATCCGGAATGCAGGCGCGATTCCAAAAAATTTGACGGTTTTTCGTCAGCCATTCGATTTTAGAAAATTTGTGAGCCTCCCGAGTAGGTTCTTGCGTGTTCCGATAACTCCCTCCCACCCTGGGTCCCCATACTAACTCCAGACGGCAGCCCTAAGCTAGACATTGTTTTCACCTTGAGGATGATTTACGACATCCTTGTTATTCAGGGTATCAAATTACTCGCAGAGGATAAGTAACCCCTTTGTGCATTTCTAAATGCGCGTCGGCAAATTTTAGATGTAGAATTACTCTCGCACATCGGAAGTATCGGATTGGTCAAAGGAAATAAGTGTGTACAATCCTTGTAGGTTTTATTGCTCGAACCGATGCAGAACAATTCCAGAACTTCCCTCCTAACTCTCATGCAGATTTCATGCAGTTGAAAGACATACAAAAATTTGAAAAACTCAGAATTTATGTATGATACTATATTGTAACAAATACATCGAGCCATATTCAGATTGACATGATAAAATCTCGCGAACCCGAATAACTTTCCATACTATCTAATAATAATATTTAGGCATCGCCTCGTATAACTCGTCCACATCCCTCAATTTAACTAGCCTATCATATGAGGGCATGTAAACGGCGACAAATCCTAGCTACAGCATTCTGCCACTTGCGTTAGCTAGGATATTTTCTAATAAGAAACGAGCAAACCGTCTTGGGCAAGCCGGCAAACTGACCTGCTTGACTACAATTGTAAAGATATTTCTGACTATCGTAAAAACAAGCAAATCGTCTTGGGCTAGGAGTAAACCGCCTCCTTCGCCAGGTAGAAACACTTTCCGGATTTACGCGGGACGTCACTTTGACTATTTGAATCATAAAATGCCGCTCTTGTAATACATGCCAACATAATTTTATTCGAACGCTATATGTATACACAACCAACTACTCTGGAAAGAAAGCCTTTCTTACATCTCCGTGATAATGCGTTGTTTGTGATAGGGTCAAGTCAACCTGTGATCACGAGTTCCCTAGTGGAAGATTGCATATCAGCACGACGTTTTTCATCTAATGAGTCAACTCTTCCCGACTAGAAATTCCGTTAGGGGGGGGGGGGGGGGGCATCAGGCCCGGACGTGGCAGCCGGATTCTTAATTTAAGGCCCCGTTCAGGCTACCTTATATGGTCCTGATTAGTGATGTAACGCGTTGGTACATCAGGGCCAGATAAGGTTTGCCAGGTAAGGACCTGATAAGGGTTGCCATTTAACCCTCCGTCGGGCGCGGCTGGCCTCTCAGGCACAGCGGTCACGTTTCAGTTTGCCCCCCTTCTCCTTCGCATTGCCGGAACCCCACTTATCCAGTAGCTTCATAACTTTGTGTGGTAAACATAACGCATATACTCAATTTGCTCTTCGCACTCGTAGAGGACGCCTAGACCTTTGTTGGCCTATTAGGCACACCGCGTCCGATCTTGTCTTGTTTTTGAAGGTCAGTATTATCACTTTTTTAAAACTTGAATAGTTGAATTTGCTTATTCTATTAATGTATAATATATTATTTTATGTTAGTTTGTAGAAGCAAGTGCCAGTTTTTATTCTATGCCTCTCAGGCAGATGAAGTCCGGCCTCCACACCATTATGCAAATCCGTATGAAAAGATTTCTCCCTGCGGATGATCGTGAAAAATCGCCCCAACCCCCCCTAAAAGGAGGAAATGCACCAGCTGTAGTCTAAAAACGGGTACAAGAAGGTTGTCCAACTATGCATGTAAAAACTGCAACAGTGGAGTCTGCCTCTCCTACGCGAACATGATCTGCGAAGTCTGCTTTTCAGGATGCCAATTCATATCGCCAAATCAACCTAAGACTAATGATTCGGATTGAACTTGTTTCTAATAAAATCTGAGTTTCTTAATATGCAAGTTTTTTACCTGATTTTTTTTTTAATAATTATATGCGAATAAAAAGACTACATTTGCGATCACTTTTAAATTTGTTCTTTTGGTTTTGGCTTTGTTATATATAATAACTGTCTTCTTTTTTAGTATCTCTTTACAAATTTCCTTTGAATCCTACATCCCTACGAAGGTAAGTAATTTTGATTTTTAGCATAAGATAGTGTAACGTTACAAAACGATCAACCTCTCAGTGCGGCTGCACTGAGAGCGCACACGTTACAATGGGACGACCGGGACACGCGGCGAGTATAAACACGCGCCGGCAGATGGAGAACGTCTCCCGAAAGTACAAATGCGGGAAGATAGTACCAAGGTAATCCGATAGATGATTAGCGATTCTCGCCAATAAATATCGGATTACCATTCGTGAAGTACGACATGTGAAGTCAATCAAGTTAGTTAATCGACAATCTGAATAAGTAAGTGCTACGTTCGAATCCCTAGAGGGGATAAACCTAGTAGAGTAAAAAAAAAGTCGAATCGACGAAATCAAGTCGCATTGATAAAATATCGCGAAACCTCGGGAGATTCCGCGAATCCGTTAGGTTAGCGCATATTCGGGTCCAAATACTCAGAGTCCGTAATCGTGTCCACAGGCGACGGAAGATTGATATTCGCGATTAGCCTGCAACGTAGAGGAAAATTGTCCAAGTTCTGCGGAGACCACCGTGATCTTCCGCAGCAACTTTAGTTAACGCTAGTTTGTATTTATCATCCGCGCCTTTGGTAGTTGCGTCGCACATAGTGCCATATCCCATAGGTAGGCAAAGCGCCACTAGGGTTATTGAACCAACACCGGCAGATCCTCTGTACCTCACATACAGGTCAGAGCGAGACAGGGATAGAAAACAAACATAGGCTAGTTACGAGACAATACTGTTCCCTACAACACCGACCATCGATTACCACGGAGTAATTAACCCCAATTATCAAAATTCTGTACTGATTATCGATTATTTCAATAAAACTTTGTTATTTTGTTTTACCTTACCCACCTGTGTCGCTTACATTCTTAAAACTGCCAGCCCCGAGCACTTACCTACATCCCATTTCGTACACTCATAAGGAGCGTACGAAATTGCACTCTCGTAAAACGTTACAATAGTTTAGTACAGATTTTGTACACGATTTTCGGAAATGAGTCTCTCAGGCACACCGCGCCTGACCTAAGGAGTTTTTGAGGGGCGCCCGATGGAGGGTTAAGGGGGCCTGACATATTTTGCCATTCCAATTCGGGACCTGAATAAGGGACGTCTTATCAGGTGTACTTTACTTGTGCCTGATGTGGACCTAAATGCGGTAATACCTTATAACTCATGTAGGAAAGTACAGCAGGCCTAATATTGGGCTAGCATCGGTGACTATTTTCGTAGTAATGGCTAGATTGGTTACTGTAATAAAAACAAACCCACAGAGTCCTCTCAACGGACGGTATGGTCTAAAAAAAATATTAAAAAAATACTTTTCTCGCGGATGAGGGATGCTGAAGGGTCTTCCGATTCTGCTTGCGAGTTGCAGTGGCCATCTGGTGGTGCGGCAGCGAACTAGTGCTCGCTCGTGCTTCTTATATACTTTTGTGTTGCTTAAGAACTCTGGTCATATACATGTAATTTTACTCTTACTAAATTTTACTCTTACTATTTAGCCAATTATTGGCAGTAGTACATTAGCCTAGTGTTGGTTGGATACTGGCAACTACTAAAAAAATAACAATACTGGTGACCAATACTAACCCAATTACGGCCCAGACATAGGCGAGTTACGCTTGGCCAATTATCAATAAACATATATTGGCCAATACTTGGGTCTGTTGTAAGCGTTGGCAACTCCTACATGGGAAGTTGCGCCTTACGTTCGCCAGATCTGGACCTGATAAGGTACACGCTATCAGGTGCACCTTTGATATGCCTGATCTAAACCTGAGTAAATTACACCTTATTAGGCGTGCCTTAACTATGCCCCATGTGGCCCTGAGTAAGGCACAACCTATTAGGTGTTCCTTATTTGTTCCCTATGTGGACTTGAATACGGTACGCCTGATAAGGTGTACCTTATGTATACTGGATCTGAACCTGATAAGGTCTATCTCATCAAGTCTGCCTTACTTTTGCCGGATTCGGCCCATATGTGACGGCAGGGTTGTCCTACCAGATTTCTAGTCGGGTTTATTCAAATTCTGCTAGTCGGAGGCTGCATTTAGACGCGACTCCACGCTAAATCGATTTAGTATTAAGAGAGATGAAGAGTAAATTTCAACAGGTTAGAAATATCTATTCTCAGTTAGGATCAAGACTTTGTATTTAAATCAAACCACAAAACTCATCTATCAGTTATTATATTTTTCGCTCATAATTATCATTGCTTCATACTATTCAAAACTGTTTACCAACAACCAGAAATCCCTAGGCTGGACACCTTCTAATATTATTGTATTCCGTAATAGAAAAATATATATCGCTATCTTTCTTTTATCAACAAGACTCACATTTATTCATTCGTTGTTCTTTTAAATTATTTTCCTATTTCTATTAAACGAGTTATCGGCTCTAGCCCGCCTTACTTAGAGGATCCGAAACTCCGAATCGGGAAAATAAAGATTATAATATGTTCCACCAGTCAACATAAGAAAATAGTTTTATCTCATTGCTTGATTCGTTCTTCGATTCTCGTTCATGAACTGAGTGTAGAGTGTAGTAGAATCTTGATTTTAAAATAAATCTTAAAGTTAATCACTTAAAATATTTGTCAAATTTTAGTAACATTCTCGAACAATTTTCTAAATTTACGATATCAGATTATTTCTATAGCAAAACTAAATTCACTATAGGAGCTACTACAGGATTTAGGAATACAGTAATTTTAACCCTGTGTCGGCAATCTTGGTCTTTTGTGGCACAGTTGAAGTTACTGCCTTGAATTCCTCCTATGTGGGGAACTTTTGAATATACAATGTGAACCAAGAAGAATAGCTACTCCACTGGACGTAATATCCGAATTTTTTCTAGTTTCAAAGGCTGTTACGTGATAGCAGCTATGAAATCTATTCTGATGCAGAATAAAAAAAATAATACGTGGATAAAGGTCGACAATTTTACAATTCTGAATTCAAGGATCTATTGCAAAAACACGGTATTAACTGGTACTGGACATTCAGTAACTTGGAGGTATTGGTCTGTGGGCGTTTCAATCACACTTTAAAAAATAAAATGTGCATGCAATGTAGCCTAGAAGACGATCACCGCTGGTTAGACACATTCTATCAGACTTGGTATCCTCTTACAATAACAGTAAGTGTAATATCTCGGGGCTCGCCCATCTTGTATAGCTAAGGTACTAGTTAAGACCCGCACACACACAACGCGGTCTATGGTAAGAGTCCATGTGTGTATCTCGGTTCGGGACTCGCCAGTAAAGCCTGAACAGTCCTCGATGCTGGTCGCCTGTACCTCAATATCAATAAACACGGTATCCTTCCATGCACGCCCCGACCGTTTTTATTTCACAGTAATCATCGAACCATTGATATGAGACCGGTAAATGTCACTGCTGGAAACAACAAAGAATTACTTCAATGGATGTAGAAGAATTTCAAAGCGAAATCTACACTTAAGGTAGTTTTATCGGTACACGTACGAACCAAAAGTTTCGACTGCATCGTATTGTAAAACCCGACCCTCATATAATGATATCGCATGAAAACTTTTGACGGATATTATACAGTCCGCATCTCCTCACACAGAAACACCTCATGCATGAATAGGTCTTCCACACGTGCAGAGTGCGTCGCTATAATCGTGGCAACAGCGCAATTCCCTTCTTGTAGCTAATGTAAATACGTAGAGCATGATATTAAATTTTGGTTGGAATGAAAATAAAATGTCTCAGATCAAATACGGTATAAAGACCGATTTATGAAGAAAAAAAAACCCGTGATAAGCAGCGGAAAGCTGTTACAGCTATGTGTAAAGCAAATTCAACCAAACGTCAAGGAGGATCACATAACCTCACAGATCAATCACCAAAATTCGTATTTGAAGGGAGACGTATTGTCGATATGGATTATATTGCCGAGCATTTAAAGTGCATTCAATGTAAAAATGATATTTTCCTAAGAAAAACAGTGGAGGAGACGCTAATGGGTTTAAATTCCATTTTGCATATTGTGTGCGACCAATGCTCTGCAATAATTATTATTTCAAGTTCTTCCCAAAATACCAGAATGCAGGCAACAGTAACTTTCAAATGTATTGGCTTTGGCGCGCGCGGACCAGTTAGCTGTTCATACACTGTTGCCGCTGCGTCACCGCTGCTGATCGTCGCCATATTCGGGTTGGAATGGAATTTATATCTTTTGTATGACGATATCTCTAGTACTATGTGGTCAAACATCGTTATTTTTCTTCACAATAATCCCACAATACTACTTTACACCCCACTGTTTTTATTTAAAAATGGTAAGATCCGTTTAGCAGTTATAATGCAAAATGTGTTAGAAGTAGTATCTTTGCGCATGTTAGGTATACGAAGTGTGTATAAAAAGTGCTATTTTTAAAGGCAATTATCTAATAAACTAAATGGTGGGTCGACTTTACAATTTGGAAATCGGCTCACAATAATTGTGTCTACAAAATATTAAAATTGTAGAAGATTTTTAAGAAGAGTAAAAAGCGATAGAACTACCTTAAATAATCAAAGTTTAACGTTGGAGATAAACTACGAATCAACAAATTTAAACACGTATTCGAAGAAGGATATACACCCAATTGGACAACAGAAATTTTCATTATAAGTCAGATGAAGGATACCGGTCCGGTGACGTATGAACTGAAGGAATATCAGGATCATTCCATCGAAGAAGATTTCTATGAACAGGAACTTGGCAGTGTCAAATATCCTGATATATATTGTAACGTGACAAAACGATCAACCTCTCAATACTCCTGTACTGAGAGTGCACTCGTTACAAATAGACAACAAGGACGCGCGGCTAGTGTCAACACTAGCCGATAGATGAAAAACGTCTCCCGAAAGTCAATCCGCGTAAAGTAATAGAAAAATAATCCGATAGAGGATTAGCGCTTTTCGCTAATCAATCTAGGATCATAACTTGTCAAATACGGCATTTCAAATCAATTTGGTGATGGAAATCCGGAAATACAATAGCAAGGACAAGTGAGTTAAATTAACATTAGCGTGAATTAAATCCGTAAGGATAACGCATCGTAAAATCGTGACATAGTTAAGCTCGATTTATGCCCTCTAGGATAGAGCATATTAAGTTCATTAAATCACTGATCATAATTGTGTCGAAAGGCTACGAAACACTAGTATTAGCTATTCCTAGAAAAATTGCCTAAGTTCTGAGGAGAAAATTGTGATCTACATCAGAAACTTCAGTTGTCGCCATATGGTTCGAATGTAATATCCTCGCCGTGATTAGTTGAGTCGCACACAGTGCCCTTGCCCATAGATAGGCAAAGCGTCACTATGGCTACAGGACCAACCCAGGCATATCCTCTGTACCTCACAGACAGGTCAGAGGGAGATAAGAATAGAAAACAAACATCGGACGATTCCCTGACAATCATTTCCTACTATACCGACCGTTATATCAGGCGTTTATAAGTGACACACATCACAGAAATAGTATACCGATTATCGATCATTTAATAAATGTTCATTATTTTATTTTACCTTATCAACCTGTGTCGCCTAAATTCTTAATGACGCCAGCCTCGAACACTTATCTACCTCCCATTTCGTACACTCATAAGGAGTGTACGAAATTGCACTATCGACAAACGTTATATGTATTGTAACGTGGCGTTACAGAGCTGGAGGGGATAGCACCTAGGAATGACCGAAAGGTAAATAAATAGGACTTATCAGGACGGACAGTGGGTTCAGTAGCACAGTGGTAAGTGCTCGACTTGGCAGTCCGAAGGTATCGGGTTCGAATCCCGATCAGAACTCCTAATTTTTCGGAAATCCCTAGCCCTATAGCGCTCCCTGGCAGCTCTATGGAAAAATTAATTATAGCGGGGACGAGCCGAGCCGGGCACCCCGTTATAGTATATATGTTTTATGGTGAAGGTATTGAGGAAAAGTGGAAATAGATTATTTGTGGAATCGTTAGGTTTTAATCATTCGCATAACATTTGAGTTAATAAACCAGATTTTAAAAAATAGAGGATTATTTTCACTTTCATTTTATTATCGTTATTATAAATATGTGCTACTACTGCTATTACCGCGGACGTTGGTTATCACCACTGCCAATACACATGTGCTACCGGATACTGGCTGTCATCACTGCCGCCACTGTCACCATCACCTCTGCTACTATTCGTGGTACACACTGCTGTAACAAATTACGATATTATTATCAACTAGACACTTTTTAATTTAAAACTCGACATAAAAATGGTCGCTGGAGTCTAATGGATGCTCTGACTTTAATAGTAGGTAATGCACAATTTGAATTAACACTAGATTTACGGATGTTTATACACCTATTTTTACTGAAGTTAGCCAAATTGAGTCATACAAAAAAATTACAGTTTTTTGCAAAAAAAATAGTTCCAAATCAATTTAAATGAAAGATTTATTATTAAAAAATTCATTGAAAACATTTTTTACATATAAACTCTGTTTTTGAAATACATTACATGAGTCAAATTGGTTCAGTCCGTAAATCTAGTGCTAATTTATAGAATAAATCACAAGGAAGTGTTAAAAGATATGGATATTAATAGTATGCAGGGGCCCCAGAACTACCCTTCCACCGGAGAGTGGACGATAGCTGGAGGTCTCCCAAGTACCCTCCAGCAAAATATTTGTTAAAATTCGCAATAGTTTTCAAATGGGAAACATTTAAGATGCACCAATTAGAATGAAGGATTTTCGCGGATCATGGATACGTGGTGGGAAGTACAGTCGTGGCAGGCAAAAGGTAGCTGCTACAGCCAGATAGCACGATTCACAATTTTTCACGCGCCGAACGCTAAACGTTTTCGTTACACACTGCCGATACTGGTCGAACGCCTTAGCTTTGTGCAACTCTCTCACGCGCAACGCGCGATTCTCAACTGTTTCCAGGTATGAGCTCAGTCTCTCTATCTCTCTGTCTCTCTGTCTCCCTGCCTCTCCCTGCCTCTCCCTCTCTCGCTCTCTCTCTCGCTCTCGCTCTCGCTCTCTCTCTCGCTCTCGCTCTCTCTCTCGCTCTCGCTCTCGCTCTCGCTCTCGCTCTCGCACTCGCTCTCGCACTCGCTCTCGCTCTCGCTCTCGCTCTCGCTCCGCTCTCGCTCTCGCTCTCGCTCTCTCTCTCTCTCTCTCTCTCTCTCTCTCTCTCTCTCTCTCTCTCTCTCTCTCTCTCTCTCTCTCTCTCTCAGGAGTAGACGTGTCAGACATGAGCTACTATGAAAAGTGTTAATTAAACTGGGAAAGCAATACGGAAGTATCTATAAAGTGGAGAAAGTGGAGAAAAGTGCCTAGTGAATGGGTAAAAACCATAAAAGTGATTGGTGCTGTGCAGTGCTGTCAAACCAATTTTAATCCGGTCGCTGTGAAGCAGTGACATGGGAGGCGATTTCTTGAACGATATTTGATTGTGATTGGATGCAATTCTTTCAACTTACGTAGCAGCGGAGTGTACCGTATGACATCAGAATAACGAGATAATTCGACTAAGATCACGACCATAAATGAAAACACCCTTGATATTATAACTACTGGTAGGGAGAAAGAGTTATGAATCCAATCATATGTGGTAAATGTAAAGGGACTATCGGCAAAGTTATATATGAGTGTCAAAGATGCTTAAAAGGTTTCCACTTTAGCTGTGTGAATCCCTATACAGTTTATAACAGTAACAATGTCTTAGTAAAGTGTACGGGTGTTATTGAGGAAAAAAGTAACAAGAATTCTGTAGGAAGCTCTGCAGTAAGCTCTAGAATGGTTAACCGCACACATGAGGGGTCTGCTGACAGAAGTGATGAAGTGGAACGAGGAACAAAAAGATCAAGACAAAATATGACTGAGGAAATAGGAAAAGACACAGAGTTAACGGTGGAAGAGAAGCTTGATCGTGTATTGGCAGGATTGGAACAAATAATGGCAAAAGATGGAGAGAGAGAGAGAGAGAGAGAGAGAGAGAGAGAGAGAGAGAGAGGGAGGGAGGGAGGGAGGGAGGGAGGGAGGGAGGGAGAGAGAGAGAGAGAGAGAGAGAGAGAGAGAGAGAGACAGACAGAGAGAGAGACAGAGAGAGAGACAGAGAGAGAGACAGAGAGAGAGACAGAGAGAGAGACAGAGAGAGAGACAGAGAGAGAGACAGAGAGAGAGACAGAGAGAGAGACAGAGAGAGAGACAGAGAGAGAGACAGAGAGAGAGACAGAGAGAGAGACAGAGAGAGAGACAGAGAGAGAGACAGAGAGAGAGACAGAGAGAGAGACAGAGAGAGAGACAGAGAGAGAGACAGAGAGAGAGACAGAGAGAGAGACAGAGAGAGAGACAGAGAGAGAGACAGAGAGAGAGACAGAGAGAGAGACAGAGAGAGAGACAGAGAGAGAGACAGAGAGAGAGACAGAGAGAGAGACAGAGAGAGAGACAGAGAGAGAGACAGAGAGAGAGACAGAGAGAGAGACAGAGAGAGAGACAGAGAGAGAGACAGAGAGAGAGACAGAGAGAGAGACAGAGAGAGAGACAGAGAGAGAGACAGAGAGAGAGAGAGAGAGAGAGACAGAGAGAGAGACAGAGAGAGAGACAGAGAGAGAGACAGAGAGAGAGACAGAGAGAGAGACAGAGAGAGAGACAGAGAGAGAGACAGAGAGAGACAGAGAGAGAGACAGAGAGACAGAGACAGAGACAGAGACGGAGAGAGAGACAGAGAGAGAGGCAGAGAGACAGAGACAGAGACAGAGAGAGAGAGAGAGAGACAGAGAGAGAGACAGAGAGAGAGACAGAGAGAGAGACAGAGAGAGAGAGAGAGAGAGAGAGAGAGAGAGAGAGAGAGAGAGAGAAAGTAATAAGTGAAATAATAGAAAAACAAATGAAACAAATAAGTCAAGAAATTAAAAATATAGTAATAGATGAAATAAAAAAAAACGGTGCAAAGTTTGGCGAAGAAAGTGGGAAGTCTCAAATCTAGTGTAGCAATATTACAAAAGATGACAAAAGCACGCAACAACACAGCAGAAACAGTTACGCGGATAAAGTAAAGAATAGTGTGAAGGAATATATTATTATAGGGCCAACGAAAACTCAAACCAGCAGTGAAATAATAGGTGCAATAAAAAGTGAAGTGGATGTAATGCAATTAGAGATAGGTATTGATAGAGTTACGAACGGATCAAAAGGAATGGTTATTCTTGATGTACCAGGAAAGCAGGAGAAAGAGAAATTGGCTACAGAGCTAAACAAAAACTTAGGAGAAGAGTATAAGATAATTGAACCGAAAAAGAAGCTACCAAAGTTGAAAGTGATAGAAATTGAAGACGAAATAGATAGAGTAGAAGAAGAGGAGCTAATAAAAATGATAAGCAATCAAAATAGGTTAAATAGTGACAGGGAAGATTTTAAAATGAGAATAGTCAAGCGAGTTAAATCCAAAGAGGAAAAGAAGACATTGATCATAGAAGTTGATGTGAATACACATAGAGAACTGATAAAAAAAGGAAGACTGAAAGTAGGTTTTAACAATTGTAAAATATATGATTATATAAGTGTATTAAGGTGTTATAAATGTTATGGGTACAATCACATGGCAAAAGACTGCAAAAATGAGATTAACTGCAGAAGGTGCGCTGGGAGTCACGATGAACGTAGTTGTAAAGAAAAAATTAAAAAATGTGTAAATTGTTTCAGGATGAGTGAAAAATACGACGGGACGGTAACGGAAACGGATCACGTAGCGACGGATGTCCAGTGTATTAGATGTATTTAGACAAAGCAGGTAGAAATGTTAAATACTCTAACGAATAGCAACTAAAGAAAAGCAAACAGAATACAGGCAATGAGAGATATTGTATATTATTATTGAATGCACAGGGATTTATAAAACATAAAGAAGAGATTGAAATAATGATGAATGCAAAAAAACCAGATATATTATGTTTAACATAAACACATGTCACGGAAGAAATTGGTGAATTTGAATTATATATAAAAAGTTATGAAATAGTAAGAACAAATACAAATAATAAAAGGACAGGTGGTGTAATGACATGTATAAAAAGTGGAATAAACTATAAAATAATAAATGTAAAAAATATAGAGGGAAATATGTGGATTAATGTAATACAATTACATAATACATGGAAAAATGGAAGGATTCGTCATTGGAAATGTGTATCCCTCACCAAGTACAAGTGATGGTCGCTTTATTGAATTGATAATAAAAGAATGCAAAGATATTATTGATAGAGGGAAATTTTGTGTAATGGGAGACTTTAATATCAATGTAAGTAAAACAAAAGCAAATCATTATGTTAATAGACTATTAAAGAACTTAGCAGCTATAGTTTTAAAACAATATGTACAAAAGCCCACGCGGATAACAGATAACTCAGAAACAATCATAGACTTGGTGTTCTCAAATTTTGTTGTGTATACAGAA
Source organism: Cephus spinipes (assembly GCA_963971525.1). Classification (NCBI taxonomy): domain Eukaryota; kingdom Metazoa; phylum Arthropoda; class Insecta; order Hymenoptera; family Cephidae; genus Cephus; species Cephus spinipes. Next base: position 14,726,612 of record OZ020575.1, on the reverse strand, counting down.
GTACTGGAAACTCCGAAAATTACTGACCACAATATTATTAGAATAGAAACAACTACGAAAGATAGAAATAAAAGAGAAAAGACTGAATTTTATAACCGTGACTATAGTAATTTTAATGATGATCGGTTTAATTATATTTTAACAAATAAAATTCTAGTAATAAAGGAAAATAAGGAAAGGAATGTGAATGACTTGGCGGATAAAACGGTTACAGCTATAATGGAAACTATCGATGAACTAGCACCACTGACTAAGAAAGTGATTCCCGTTGAATGGATAAATAAACCTTGGATTGATGAAAAGATTAGAAAAATGAGTTCGGAGAGGGATAAAGCTTATGAAATGGCCAAACAATCAAAGATTTCAGGGGACTGGGATACATACAGAAAGAAGAGGAATGAAATAGTAAATGCTATACAGGAAAATAAGAAGCGTTACTACGAGAAAAATATTGATAAACAAAGACATAATTCTAAAAAAACGTGGAAAACTTTAAAACAATTGATTGGAGATAAGAAAAGTTATACTGTCTCAAGAGGAATAGAATTTAATAGAGTATTACAATTGAATCCTAATGTAATAGTAAGGAAGTTTAATAGATTCTTTATAGAGAGTGCGGAAGAGATAGTAAATGAAATTAATGCTGAGGGAGAAGGTAAAAAAGAATCAATCAATCTCTCTCTGTCTCTCTCTGTCTCTCTGTTTCTCTGCCTGTCTCTGTCTCTGTCTCTGTCTCCCTGTAATAATCTAATTTTCTCTAGGCTACTGATGGTTAAAATAGCATTCCAATTCGTTTGAGGCATCGTGTACGGGTTTGCGTCTGACCGAACTCATACCTGGAAATAGTTGAGAATCGCGCGTTGCGCGTGAGTCAGCTGCACGATTTATGGCGTTCGGCCAGTATCGGCAGTCTGTCAACGAAAACATTTGGCGCTCGGCTCGTGAAACAATTGCGAATCGCGTCATCTGGCTGTAGCAGTTAGCTTTTTCCTGCCACGACTGTACCTCCCACCACACAGCTATGATCCGCGAAAATCCTTAATTCTGATTGGTGCATCTTAAATGCTACCCATTTAAAAACTAATGCGAATTTTGGCATACGTTTTGCTGGAGGGTACTCTAGGGACCTCCGACTATCGTCTACTTTCCGGTGTAAAGTAGGTTCTGGAACACTCTGTATGAAAATAGCGATCTGATTATCCATCGAATGTATATATCACACAAAAAAAAGTAATAATAATAACTCATCAGTGCTTACCTTGCATCCTTCTAAACCATATCAAACTTCCTCGATGTTCCTTTACGACAGGAACACCGTTTATGTCGATAATGCACAAAACGTTATGTTGTGCTGGGAGTTTCCTGACCCCATCGAGAAACGCCAGGCCTGGTAGTCCGCTCGTGCAGCAATGCGCTAAGTCAGAACTAAAGGCGGCCTGGCAACCGAAATGTAGAAATCATAAAATCGCACAATAATCACTTTTCGGAAGTCCAGCTTATGGCTGCACATCCGAAAATCGACAGTCTACAGTTAAAATCCGAACGGATAAGGTGGTCTCGTGGAGTAGACTCGGTACAGGAAATAGGAAGATCGAACGGTGCCTATATTTTTCCAAGTCGACGTACGTCGAAACACTGTACAACACACTTGATTATTTTAATAAACCTTCTCAGTTTTGTTATATTCACGCGAGTTCTAACTCCTTAACCTGCAACGATCCCAAAAATATCCAAGCCCTAACAGCTCTATCGAACACCTTCGTTATCGAGACGTTACGGCACAACAGTTATTTAGTGTATCGTTTATTATAAGAGCGTAGCGTATTGTTCTTCTCTATCCCGTTTCGTATACATTCAACGGGTACATCAAGAGACTCGGTCGAGTCTCGCGCCAAGTACAGGCAACCGGCTGTACAGGGCGCAGCTCGCCGAGACTCTTTACTTGAGTCAACTCTTATACCTGTGTTTGGAATGAAATATCTTATTAACCGCTATACATGAGAAAAAGTTATTGATACATTCACTATAGGAATTGAGGGTCCTGAATTGATTGCCCCCACGTTCAATACGATTAGTATACGAGATCAGGGTGTATTGAGATGGCGAGCGAGATGATTTTATTTCAGTTCCGTCGTCGTCGTCATCGTCGTCGTCGTCGTCGTCGTCGTCGTCGTCTTCGCACGTCCATCGCATTTTTTACACGACAGATGGCGCTGACTGCTGTGCCTTCTTTACCTATTTGTACTGTGTATGGTGGTAGTAATTTACGAATACACAATACAATCAAATACACTTTATACGTTAAGCTACCGTTCATACCGAATTTCCAGGTAGTATAAGGGTGCTTTCACAACAGTATAGAATTATCCAGTTTTTAATAGCATTCATGTGCAGCGCGCGTATATGGGTGTATGTATATGTGTGCTTCGGCATAATTCCTCGTATTTTAGGTGACAGATTGTCCAACTGTTCTGCTTCGTAGTTTTCTATATCTAGATGGCCGACGTGGAAGTCCAGGGTGTCCAGGTATTCCGCTTCGTAGTTTTCTGCATCTAGGTGTCGGATGTGGAAGTCCAGGGTGTCCGGATGTTCCGCTCCGTAGTTTCTTGTATCTAGGTACTGGATGTGGAAGTCCAGGGTGTCCAAGTATTCCGCTTCGTAGTTTCCTGTATCTAGGTGTCGGATGTGGAAGTCCAGGGTGTCCAAGTATTCCGCTTCGTAGTTTTCTGTATCTAGGTGTCGGATGTAGAAGTTCAGGGTGCCAGGTATTCCGCTCCGTAGTTTCTTGTATCTAGGTGCCGGATGTGGAAGTTCAGGGTATCCAGGTATTCCGCTTCGTAGTTTTGTGTATCTAGGTGTCGGATGTGGAAGTCAAGGGTGTCCAGGTATTCCGCTCGGTAGTTTCCTGTGTCCAGGTGTTGGATGTGGAAGTCCAGGGTATCCAGGTATTCCGCTACGTAGTTTCTTGTATCTAGGTACTGGATGTGGAAGTCCAGGGTGTCCAGGTATTCCGCTCCGTAGTTTCCTGTATCTAGGTGTCGGATGTGGAAGTCCAGGGTGTCCAAGTATTCCGCTTCGTAGTTTTCTGTATCTAGGTGTCGGATGTAGAAGTTCAGGGTGCCAGGTATTCCGCTTCGTAGTTTTGTGTATCTAGGTGTCGGATGTGGAAGTCAAGGGTGTCCAGGTATTCCGCTCGGTAGTTTCCTGTGTCCAGGTGTTGGATGTGGAAGTCCAGGGTATCCAGGTATTCCGCTACGTAGTTTCTTGTATCTAGGTACTGGATGTGGAAGTCCAGGGTGTCCAGGTATTCCGCTCCGTAGTTTCCTGTATCTAGGTGTCGGATGTGGAAGTCCAGGGTGTCCAAGTATTCCGCTTCGTAGTTTTCTGTATCTAGGTGTCGGATGTAGAAGTTCAGGGTGCCAGGTATTCCGCTCCGTAGTTTCTTGTATCTAGGTGCCTGATGTGGAAGTTCAGGGTATCCAGGTATTCCGCTTCGTAGTTTTGTGTATCTAGGTGTCGGATGTGGAAGTCAAGGGTGTCCAGGTATTCCGCTCGGTAGTTTCCTGTGTCCAGGTGTTGGATGTGGAAGTCCAGGGTATCCAGGTATTCCGCTACGTAGTTTCTTGTATCTAGGTACTGGATGTGGAAGTCCAGGGTGTCCAGGTATTCCGCTCCGTAGTTTCCTGTATCTAGGTGTCGGATGTGGAAGTCCAGGGTGTCCAAGTATTCCGCTTCGTAGTTTTCTGTATCTAGGTGTCGGATGTAGAAGTTCAGGGTGCCAGGTATTCCGCTCCGTAGTTTCTTGTATCTAGGTGCCTGATGTGGAAGTTCAGGGTATCCAGGTATTCCGCTTCGTAGTTTTGTGTATCTAGGTGTCGGATGTGGAAGTCAAGGGTGTCCAGGTATTCCGCTCGGTAGTTTCCTGTGTCCAGGTGTTGGATGTGGAAGTCCTGGGTATCCAGGTATTCCGCTACGTAGTTTCTTGTATCTAGGTACTGGATGTGGAATTCCAGGGTGTCCAGGTATTCCGCTCCGTAGTTTCCTGTATCTAGGTGTCGGATGTGGAAGTCCAGGGTGTCCAAGTATTCCGCTTCGTAGTTTTCTGTATCTAGGTGTCGGATGTCGAAGTTCAGGGTGTCCAGGTGTTCCGCTCCGTAGTTTCTTGTATCTCGGTGTCGGACGTAGAAGTCCAGGGTGTCCAGGTGTTCCGCTCCGTAGTTTCCTGCATCTAGGTGTCGGATGTCGAAGTTCAGGGTGTCCAGGTATTCCGCTCCGTAGTTTCATGTATCTAGGTACTGGATGTGGAAGTCCAGGGTGTCCAGGTATTCCGCTTCATAGTTTCCTGCATCTAGGTGTCAGACGTGGAAGTTCAGGTTGCTCAGGGGTTCCGCTCCGTAGTTTCCCGTGTCCAGGTGTTGGATGTGGAAGTCCAGGGTTTCCAGGTATTCCGCTTCGTAGTTTTCTGTATCTAGGTGTCGTATGTGGAAGTTCAGGGTGTCCAGGTATTCCGCTACGTAGTTTTCTGTATCTAGGTGTCGGATGTGAAAGTTCAGGGTGTCCAGGTGTTCCGCTCCGTAGTTTCTTGTATCTAGGTGTCGGACGTAGAATTCCAGAAAAGTGTGCAACAAGCTTTGGCGTTTCGCTCAAACTATAGTATCGTCTTTGATGTTCGCACGGCCAGAGGTACAAGGCTTGCAATAATCCAGCACACTCTCCTCTCTTACGTTTACCACACGGCTTCAACAAGCTGGACACCATTAACGACACTTATATGCATTGAAGATTTCATTTTCTTTAAAAATTTGTATGTCTTTAAGCATTTCTAGAAAAAGGGGCTTACAAATTAAATGTATGTGTCATTAAACATTTTCGTCACCGCAATATATTTTTCTGATTAGCAACATCATAATGCATTTACATTTTATATATGTGACAATATAGATTTCAGTGCTTAATACTTCTATGTTCCGTTGAACAACAAAAACTTGTGATATCCCCCAAAAAACACTTACGTGTAAAAAACTACGCCAAGTACAGGTCTGCTGTGTATTCCTCTAATAAAAAGTATTGATATCAGATTATTGAGGCCAAGTACATAAGTCACTACATGTTTGCCTATTATATGATCTAGCACTGGCCCATCATTTTAATTGTATTTTCAAAATTTACTACAACGTTTTCACTACTCTTTTACATTACTACTGTTTCTCGTAGTTGATTATGAATTAATGGTTATTTAATAATTAATAAAACTTTACCTGATTCCTTATCGAGTACTACTTGGCGGGTCCGTGCCAGAAATTCCAAAGTACTTACTTTGAACGTACTAATAGTATCCTAAAATTATATGTTTGTTATTAAGATTTTACCGTGATTATTATTAACGAGTTATCGTTAATAAGCTCTATATGTATAGAAAGTTGACATTGGTTTTGAGTTTAATGACTGGCATTATGAATGCAAGTTTATATCAAGAATTGCACGGACCCGCCAAGTAGTACTCGATAAGGAATCAGGTAAAGTTTTATTAATTATTAAATAACCATTAATTCATAATCAACTACGAGAAACAGTAGTAATGTAAAAGAGTAGTGAAAACGTTGTAGTAAATTTTGAAAATACAATTAAAATGATGGGCCAGTGCTAGATCATATAATAGGCAAACATGTAGTGACTTATGTACTTGGCCTCAATAATCTGATATCAATACTTTTTATTAGAGGAATACACAGCAGACCTGTACTTGGCGTAGTTTTTTACACGTAAGTGTTTTTTGGGGGATAGATATTTGCGACCAATAATGTGTATATGTTGTCAGCCATTTTTTAACTCGACCATAACATTCGCGAGCATTATTTTAAAATTCTCTACCCCAAACTATCCATACAACAAAGGGTACAAGAGATTTCTTAGAATTATTTATTAAGGTAGTTCTATCGCTTTTCACTCTTCTTAAAAATCTTCTACAATTTTAATATTTTGTAGACACAATTATTGTGAGCCGATTTCCAAATTGTAAAGTCGACCCACCATTTAGTTTATTAGATAATTGCCTTCAAAAATAGCACTTTTTATACACACTTCGTATACCTAACATGCGCAAAGATACTACTTCTAACACATTTTGCATTATAACTGCTAAACGGATCTTACCATTTTTAAATAAAAACAGTGGGGTGTAAAGTAGTATTGTGGGATTATTGTGAAGAAAAATGACGATGTTTGACCACATAGTACTAGAGATATCGTCATACAAAAGATATAAATTCCATTCCAACCCGAATATGGCGACGATCAGCAGCGGTGACGCAGCGGCAACAGTGTATGAACAGCTAACTGGTCCGCGCGCGCCAAAGCCAATACATTTGAAAGTTACTGTTGCCTGCATTCTGGTATTCTGGGAAGAACTTGAAATAATAATTATTGCAGAGCATTGGTCGCACACAATATGCAAAATGGAATTTAAACCCATTCGCGTCTCCTCCACTGTTTTTCTTAGGAAAATATCATTTTTACATTGAATGCACTTTAAATGCTCGGCAATATAATCCATATCGACAATACGTCTCCCTTCAAATACGAATTTTGGTGATTGATCTGTGAGGTTATGTGATCCTCCTTGACGTTTGGTTGAATTTGCCCTACACATAGCTGTAACAGCTTTCCGCTGCTTATCACGGGTTTTTTTTTCTTCATAAATCGGCCTTTATACCGTATTTGATCTGAGACATTTTATTTTCATTCCAACCAAAATTTAATATCATGCTCTACGTATTTACATTAGCTACAAGAAGGGAATTGCGCTGTTGCCACGATTATAGCGACGCACTCTGCACGTGTGGAAGACCTATTCATGCATGAGGTGTTTCTGTGTGAGGAGATGCGGACTGTATAATATCCGTCAAAAGTTTTCATGCGATATCATTATATGAGGGTCGGGTTTTACAATACGATGCAGTCGAAACTTTTGGTTCGTACGTGTAACGATAGAACTACCTTAAGATAACGAATAGGAGAAACAATTCGGATTGCCGAGAGTCGGTATTGCATTGAGGGAACGAATGACATGGGATAACTTAGAGCATACGTTTTACAAAATTGTGGTGTAATTTTTCGACTCACGGTCCAAAGTCGCGTCCCTGTCCCCTTCGAGTCGCCACCCTGCTCAGAAGCTACGCTCTCGGATTGATTCATAATAAAAATATTTTAAGCTTTTTACGTATAGCATCGGTTATGATTTCCGCAACAGAATAATATAGTCAACAGTCAATCGAATTGCAGACTCAGCACGTTACTCACAAGGAACAACACTTTAATGTCCTCCTCCGATTTTGTTGAAACTCAAATATGTTGTAGCGCATGAAAATCTGAGAGACACGTGTTTTTTTTTTATCAGGGGAAAAACGGTTTTAGGGGGTGAAATCAATCCCCAAAGTTCGGCATGTCGAGGGGTGGTAATGCAGTTTCACCTAGAAGGGATCGACCGATTTCAATGAAATAAAAACTAAAATGTTTCTCATCGCGAGTAATGTAAAGTGCACCTAGACATTAAAAAAAATTGTCTCTTGAGGGGGTGAATCACCCCTTGATTATTCTTTTTTTCACCCTATCTAAAAAACGAATGATTGGAATTTAATAAAACGCGTACCATTTGAAAGAGGAAGTAAAATTAAAGTTTACATGTTTTTACTTCTTTGCAGGGAGTCACGTTGAAGGGGGTATACCACCCCCTGCGTACGGATGCATGAATTCCCATATAGGACTACTTCCCGCGCAATTTGAAAGTGTAAATTAATTAAAAATATTCTCGTTAGTGACAGTCGATAAACAATAAGTGAATATTAACGTATTACCCCTAACTCAGGGGGTAAACTACCTCCTCCACACCTACCCCCAGCATACTGATGCATGGATTCCCATATAGGAACACTTATCGTGAATTAGAAAAATGAAACGTGCGATTTTCATTGAAAATTATAATTATATAACTGTGAATTGGCATAGATTTAGTGATTTTTATATTTGAATGACGTAAGTATTTAAAAGAAGGAAAAGAAGATGCTAGAAGTGACCAAATACTTTAGCTATCTTTAGCCAACCAAATGTGTTATAATATTGATACAGACTGCGTAGCTCACCGGGTAACACTCGAGCAGGGTTGCTGGTTCGAATCTCACTTTTAGTATCTTTTGTTTCCTTCTTTTAAATACTTACGTCATTCAAATATAAAAATCACTAAATCTATGCTAATTGACAGATATATAATGTGACGTGATTTTTCGAATCACGGTCCCAAGGCGGCTCCGGTTACCGATAAAGATAACGTTCTCGATTTCTGGTTCTCTTCGGATCGCCACCCTGCTCAGAAGCTACGCTCTCGGATTGATTCGCATAGATATGTCAAGGCTCTCGGAAGATTTCGTTGTTGGTTAGTTGAGGTCGAGGTGCTCGAATCTGCCGTGGGGAGATAGTCTCGACGTACCGAGTTGCCTGGCAGAGGAGAGTACCCGACGGAGACGTCTCCACGGACCGGCAGAAGCCCGGGTGAAATACCGGCGCCCCGCTGGAGATGGCCAAAGGGCTGTAGAGCGGGCGGAGTTAGTTTTGATACGGTTAAGGGCAGGAGAGGAACCTCCTGCCCGAGTTAAGGATGTGGTGCCCAGCTGTCGCCCGATGCCCTGGGGAAGCGGCCGTGGAGGATCTCCAGAATTACGTACCGATTCGTTAAGGGACGCTCTCGATTTGGTTTAAAGGGACGACTCGAAGGAGATAGAAGTGTTATCGGTTAAAAGGCTCTCGACCAATCAGAATGATTAGTTCTCGGATTTGGCTATTATCAAAGCAGTCTGTCTCGGGGCACCGACCGAGGTGTCACGGGCTGGCTCGTGCTCCCGTGCTATCTGTTGATAGTTTTTCTTGCCGTGTTTCGCTACGGTATAGCCAGTTCTCGGTTCGTACAGTTCTCGCGTTGTTCTCGCGGTATCCAGGAATTCTATGAATTCCTGTGAGTGTTACGGAGGTGAAGTGCTGTGCCGTAGTGCAGTGCTCACCCGAGTGTCCTTGGGATGCAGTTCTCGACCTCCCCGGATTAGCTGTACCAGCCCCGGTGAGTCTCCCAATTTATTAATTGGTGAAGGGTTCTCAATAGATAGTTTAGATTCGTTCTGATACGTTCTCGGTTCGTCGCTCTCGGTCTCTCGCACTATTTGCCGGACTCTTACTCCGACCCTCTCTACCTCAAACCTAGCAGCCTGAGCGGCCGTGCATTTCCGTAACCGTCTGCTCCCGTTCGTGTATCCAGTTGCGTTTGCTGATTTTACGCGACCCCAAAGATCAGCACCTACGGTTGCGTTTCTCGATTTCACGCGTCCCCAAAAATCGAAAGGATCCGTTAAGCTATCGCCTCGTCTGATAGGTTCCGTCAGAGCTCTCGTTCTTGGTGGAGTTGGGCCTATTCCACCCCAACTCCCAGTTTATACCGGCTCGTCAGTTCCCGGTGAAATAAGAATTGACTGGCGCCCGCCTGGCTTGCGGATGCACGAACGACGGGTGGACGGCCGAAGGTAACGTAGGTTGGTTTTCGAAGATAGTTCGTTCTCTTAAGTTTTGCTATCGGTGTCGGGTCACGAAAAGAAATACGTTACAATAATTATAATGTTCAATGAAAATCGCACGTTTTATTTTTCTAATTCGCGATAAGTAGCCCTATATGGAAATTCATGCATCCGTACGCAGGGGGTGGTTTACCCCCTTAAACATGACTTCCCGCAAAAAAGCAAAAACATGTAAACTTTAATTTTACTTTCTCTTTCAAATGGTACGCATTTCATTAAATTCCAATCGTAAGTTTTTTAAATAGGGTGAAAAAAATAATAATCAAGGGGTGGTTCACCCCCTCAAGAGACAATTTTTTTATTGTGTAGGTGCACTTTACATCACTCGCGATGAGAAACATTTTAGTTTTTGTTTCATTGAAATCGGTCGGAAATTTCAATTGATCGGATCCCTTCTAGGTGAAACTGCATTACGACCCCTCGACATGCCGAACTTTGGGGGTTGATTTCATCCCCTAAAACCGTTTTTCCGCCGATAAAAAAAACACGTGTCTTAGATTTTCACGCGCTACAACATAGTTGAGTTTCATCAAAATCGGAGGAGGACACTAAAGTGATGTTTCTTGTCAATGCACTGCCCGTTTTACCTATCCAGCTGCTTAGTTACCTGCATTACTTAGGTCCTAATCATACCTAAGAGCATCAGCAAAAAAATGACTATATAAGCAGTCAAAGTCATGATACTGATTCTCAGAAAATCGTTTAGCTTCACGCATAAAAGATCAGACTGCACATTGTCACTTGTGACTCTAACCATTAGAGTATTAGATGCAGTATAATATTCGTAAGTTACCGTAGGTACGAATTCGTTATTACGTAGTAAGTAAAGTAGTAGTAGTAAAATTTAGTTGCATAGACTAGTATTTTCCAAATCAAGTAATGCATATACTAGATATTTTCTGTTCCATAAAATTTCTTATCGCCTTACCTCACATATAGTCAGGTTTTGTAATTCAATATCCCAATTTTTACCCGAAATTTCTCATGACTCAAACACTGTATACAACAATTATTTATCGAAACGAATCAATTTATTTGTAAAAGTATATCGCAAATTCAAATTTTTTTAAGTATTAAATATTTATAACCCATCCATAAGCATTTCAGAGAATATTACTTCACGTTGGAATAGCAAGGCGTGTTTCAACACCTGAAACGAACAGCGAACACACCATTGAGTGAATTCTTACCCCTCGGAATTCACTCAAATTTTATTCACGTTACCTCTAATTGTTCCTTCTCTTTTTCTTTTGGTTACTTCTAAATTTTCGTTATCAAATTTAAGGGGGTCATCCCATGTGACTGGTTCCAAAAATCAATTTTTTTTCATAAATTGCATCCAAATATAGTGTAGAATATGTGGGCGAAGTGATTTTCCGATATTCGAAGCCGTTCGGAAGTTATAGGTCTGAACAGGCCAGGTGTTTAAAGCCAATTGCGATAAGTTTTGTGTATTGTATACTAGAATTTGCTTCTGTTTTTTTTCTGTTATTTGACGTGAATTTTTCGAGGAAACTGAAGGATTCCTTTATGGACCAGGCATAGCAGATCGAAGGTGAGTCGAAATTTTATTGGTGATAATCGTATTTGAACCTTTAAACGCGTTTTTCTCAAAACGGTATTTTTCAAATCGGTAGACACGATATCTCGAAATCTATCGAACGAATTCCTTTGAAATTTGGTGAACTTATTCAAAGCTCATGTACACACTTTTAAACTAGGATAATTGTGATTCATCAAGCCGTTTTTTTGTCATGCTGAAGAAGTCATGAAAAAAGAAACCAAAGTTGACGATAAGAGTTCAACAAGTTGCCAAAACTTAACTTTTCAATATTTTTTAATAATCCTAGTTCTAAGACCAGTTCAAGCTTCACAGATTAAAATGCCCTTTGATTTTTTTGTTTCAGATAAGTAGAATGCCTACAATTGTGGTCACCGAAAAAAACGTTTTTTTTTTTTTTAAATTAGTGGCTAAGTTGCCGTGTACCTGAGCAATGAGTGACGGAAATGTGAATAAATATGTGCTAAAAATTTCGCAGTTGTATCTTTATTTAATTCGCCAAACCAAATTTCCCAAAAAAACTTAAAAAAAGAACTTTCACATGGGATGATTTCTTTGAAGGCCTTGCTAGCCTCTACGGCTTACGTAACAGGCTTAACCGTTTGATAGTTCCAGGGGTCATTGGAAAAACACGGTCGAAAAATGCTGGACAGCGTGATAACGCTATCGATTGCGAAGAGAGCCAAGCGGCGCAATAGCGCTCGTCTTATTTTGTATCGTAAAATGCCATTCAGCGCGATAGCGTTTCCTAATTTATGTTCTTCGGTGCTAGGTAACGTGATCATGCTTCTTTTCACGTCGACAAATTTATTGCAGTTGGCAAAGTGATTGGACGTATTGATCCATAAGTCCTTATCATCGCTGATAACTGTGTGCTTCAAAATTATTAGACGAAACAACGCAGAAGGTAAGTATAAAAATTAGTTCAGGTTTACTGATTAAGTTTTACAATTAATTTATTTCATTCCCAAAAAGGTTACATAAATCAAGAAAGAAAAGCTATGAGCATAATCAAAACTTCAAGTGATCTTAGTGACGAAGATGACGACCAGGTCGTTCTTGTAATGGGCAAGAGACAAAGTATTTTGAGTACTTCAGATAGTGACAGTGATTTGTCGCATTAAGGTCGATTAAACTCTTTATGAATTGCCGAAGAAATTTATATTCAACATGATTCCCTTGAGTAAACTAAAGAATCTAGATCGCGATTTAACTTCTCTAGCGAGAGTAAATCAAGAGACTCGGTCGAGTCTCGAGTCAAGTACAGGCAACCGGCTGTACAGGGCACAGCTCGCAGAGACTCTTTACTTAAGTCATCAACTCTTATACCTATGTTTGGAACGAAATATCTTATTAACCGCTATACATGAGAAAAAGTTATTGATACATTCACTATAGGAATTGAGGGCTCTGAATTGATTGCCACCACATTCAATACGATTAGTGTACGAAATCAGGGCGTATTGAGATGGCGAGCGAGATGATTTTATTTCAGTTTCGTCGTCGTCGTCGTTGTCGTCGTCGTTTTCGCACGTCCATCTACTTTTTTACACGACAGATGGCGCTGACTGCTTTGCCTTCTTTACCTATTTGTACTCTGGATGGTGTTGGTAATTTACAAATACACAACACAATCAAATACACTTTACACGTGAAGCTACCGCTCTCACCGAATTTCCAGTTAATATATGGCTGCTTTCACAATAGTACAGAATTATTAAGGCTTTCATGTGGAGCGCGTGTGTATGGGTGTATGTATATGTGTGCTTCGACATAGTTCCTCGTATTTTAGGTGACAGTTATTAGAGATACAGGATGTCCAGGTGTTTCTCTCCGTAGTTTCCTGTGCCTAGGTGGCGGACGTGGAAGTCCAGGGTGTCCAGATGTTCCGATCCGTAGTTTCCTGTATCTAGGTGTCGCATGTAAAAGTCCAGGGTGTTCAGGTGTTCCGCTCCACAGCTTCTTGTATCTAGGTACTGGATGTGGAAGTCCAGGGTGTCCAGGTATTCCGCTTCGTAGTTTTCTGTATCTAGGTGTCGGATGTGGAAGTCCAGGGTGTCCAGGTGTTCCGCTCCATAGTTTCTTGTATCTAGGTACTGGATGTGGAAGTCCAGGGTGTCCAGGTATTCCGCTTCGTAGTTTCTTGTATCTAGGTACTGGATGTGGAAGTCCAGGGTGCCTAGGTATTCCGCTTCGTAGTTTTCTGTATCTAGGTGTCGGATGTGGAAGTTCAGGGTGTCCAGGTATTCCACTTCGTAGTTTCTTGTATCTAGGTACTGGATGTGGAAGTTCAGGGTGTCCAGGTATTCCGCTTCGTAGTTTCTTGTATCTAGGTACTGGATGTGGAAGTCCAGGGTGTCCAGGTATTCCGCTCCATAGTTTCTTGTATCTAGGTACTGGATGTGGATGTCCAGGGTGTCCAGGTGTTCCGCTCCATAGTTTCTTGTATCTAGGTACTGGATGTGGAAGTCCAGGGTGTCCATGTATTCCGCTCCGTAGTTTCTTGTATCTAGGTAGTGAATGTGGAAGTCCAGGGTGTCCAGGTATTCCGCTCGGTAGTTTCCTGTGTCCAGGTGTCGGATGTGGAAGTCCAGGGTGTCCATGTATTCCGCTCCGTAGTTTCTTGTATCTAGGTAGTGAATGTGGAAGTCCAGGGTGTCCAGGTATTCCGCTCGGTAGTTTCCTGTGTCCAGGTGTTGGATGTGGAAGTCCAGGGTATCCAGGTATTCCGCTACGTAGTTTTCTGTATCTAGGTGTCGGATGTGGAAGTTCAGGGTGTCTAGGTGTTCCGCTCCGTAGTTTGCTGTATCTAGGCGTCGGATGTGGAAGTCCAGGGTGTCCAGGTCTTCCGCTTCGTAGTTTTCTGTATCTAGGTGTCGGATGTGGAAGTTCAGTGTGTCCAGGTGTTCCGCTCCATAGTTTCTTGTATCTAGGTGTCGGACGTAGAAGTCCAGAAAAGTGTGCAACAAGCTTTGGAGCTTCGCTCAAACTATAGTATCCTCTTTGATGTTCGCACGGCCTGAGGTACAAGGCCTGAAATAATCCAGCACACTCTCCTCTCTTACGTTTACCACACGGCGTCAACAATTTGGACACCATTAACGACGCTTATATGCATTGAAGATTACATTTTCTTTAAAAATTTGTATATGTCTTTATGCATTTCTAGAAAAAGGGACTTACACATTAAATTTATATGCCATTAAACATTTTCGACACCGCTATATATTTTTCTGATTAGCAACATCATAATGCATTTACATTTTATATCTGTGACAATATAGATTTCGGTGCTTAATACTTCTATTTCCCGTTGGACAACAAAAACTTGTGATATCCCCCAAAAAAACACTTACGTGTAAAAAAGCACGCCAAGTACAGGTGTGCTGTGTATTCCTCTAATAAAAAGTATTGATATCAGATTATTGAGGCCAAGTACTTAAGTCACTACATGTTTGCCTATTATATATGATCTAGCACTGGCCCATCATTTTAATTGTATTTTCGAAATTTCCTATAACGTTTTCAGTACTCTTTTACATTACTACTGTTTCTCGTAGTTGATTATGAATTAATGGTTATTTAATAATTAATGAAACTTTAGCTGCTTCCTTATCGAGTACTACTTGGCGGGTCCGTGCAATTCTTGATATAAATTTGCATTCATAATGCCAGTCATTAAACTCAAAACCAATGTCAACTTTCTATATAGAGTTTATTAACGATAACTCGTTAATTATAGTCACGGTAAAATCTTAATAATAAACATAATTTTAGGATGCTATTAGTACGTTCAAAGTAAGTACTTTGGAATTTCTGGCACGGACCCGCCAAGTAGTACTCGATAAGGAATCAGCTAAAGTTTCATTAATTATTAAATAACCATTAATTCATAATCAACTACGAGAAACAGTAGTAATGTAAAAGAGTACTGAAAACGTTATAGGAAATTTCGAAAATACAATTAAAATGATGGGCCAGTGCTAGATCATATAATAGGCAAACATGTAGTGACTTAAGTACTTGGCCTCAATAATCTGATATCAATACTTTTTATTAGAGGAATACACAGCACACCTGTACTTGGCGTGGTTTTTTACACGTAAGTGTTTTTGGGGGATACATATGTATGCTTGGACGTATATATCTTTTTTAGTTTCCAACATAAACCGTTTCTTTATTTGATTCTTGTTGACATAGATAAATGGTACTATCTTACTACCACTTTTATTTTCATTGCGTTCTATATCGTAAACGTTGATTACTTAATCATTCATCGCTTCACACTTTGGAATGTCCTTTAAAGCCTTATACAATACGCGAAGAATTTCAAATTTTTCATACTTTTTAATTTTTTATTACATTAGCCCGAATTGTTAAGAATATTTAAAAGTTCTCAGAATCGAAGATTTTTAAAAGTTTGTGAAGTTACAGCATTTGTAGCATCCAAGTATTTATTTTCTTGGAAGCAGGCAGATAGCAGGACAGGTAGCCGGGCGTGCTATACGGGTCTCCGGCAGCTGCTGTTTTCCGCATTAATTTAGATAAAACAGGTTCACGACTAATGGGGGGACGTCCAAGCATACATAAAAAAACATGTTTTTTATGGTAATCAGCACACGAAAATGCCGGAAACCGAAGCGAATATAAGTGCATCTACGAAAAAAATAAATGTGTCGACACCACTCGATACAAATGTTGATCGTGAGCATGACTATGTGATCTTGAATTTTCTATCCATGTTCAATGCAATTAGTTCTTTCGTCAGGTGCAAAACTTGTAATCAAGTGCATGAAGTTCGAACAAAAGGACACAAGTTCGAGTCCCTCTCCTAAAAGTTATTGTTATAAAATCAATCGCAACTTCACTCTAGCTATACGAATAATAGGTGTTGGGTTGACAAGACTGAACATTTTGTACGGTATTATGGATATTCCAAAATGCTTCAATCAAATTCTCTACGACAAAACTATTAAACAATTACGACATGCAGCCAAAACAGTTGCAAATTCATTATACCATGGTCGAAAGTACATGATTGACGCTTCGATTTCAGTACAGAAAGCCTTGGATTTTTGCTGTGCTCCGATAGAGGTCTACACAGCAAAGATCCAAGGCTTTCTGCACTGAAATCGATGCATCGATCATGCATTTTCAACCATGGTATAAAGAAAAATAGTATACACCACACGGGCAGTAAACTGAGCACCCGGAACTGCTCGATAGAACGCCCTGGGCTTCGCCTCGGTCATTCTATCGAGCAGTGCCGAAAACTCAGTTTTCTGCCCTTGTAGTGTAATATACTATATGCGAATGACAGCTGACGAAGAAAAAAAGTGTCGGCAACAAACGAGAACATCAACGACTCTGCTGGAATCGTCGTCTCTGGGAATGGTTCTTGGAAAAAAAGAGGTTTTTCTTCGCTTCAGAGTGTTGCGACACTTATCGGAATTTTGCCTCAAAAAATTGTCGATATTATCGTCAAGTCCTTATTTTATAAGGCGTGCCAATAGTGGAGTAAAAAAAGGAAACCTAAGAATATGAAGAAAAGTATGAAGAACATGAGCCTGAATCCACAAGAAACCACGAAGGAAGTTCTGTAAAGATGGAAGTAGATTGAATGGTTGAAATTTTCAATAAATATGAAAATTTACAGGAAGCAGTTTTATATTAACTGAAAATTCGGTGTGAACGGTAGTTTCACGTAAAAAATTGCATTTGATTCTTATGTGTATTCATAAATTGCAACACTATCCAGAGTACAAATAGGTAAAGAAGGCAAAGCAATCAGCGCCATCTGTCGCGTAAAAATGTAAATGGACGTGCAAAGACGACGACGACGACGACGACGGAACTGAAATAAAATAATCTGTCTCATCATCTCAATACGCCCTAATCTCGTACATTAATCGTATTGAATTTGGTAGCAATCAATCCAGAACCCTCAATTTCTATAGTGAATGTATCGATAACTTTTTCTCATATATAGTGATTCATTAGATATTTGGTTCCAAATACAGGTATAAGAGTTGACTCGGGTAAAGAGTCTCTGCGAGCCGTGCGCTATACAATCGGCTGCCTGTACTTGGCCCGAGACTCGGCCGAGTCTCTTGATGTACATATATTGTGACGACGGAATCGCACAAACAAATGACACCCCTAGAAATAATTATTTAACTAGTAAATTATTGGGCGCCAGGCATAACCAGAGTTACACCGCTGTCTCCTAATGACACCCTAGTCAGCTTTTATGCGGTGGGATCCTGGGTTTGAGACACAATAACTAAATCTGAAATTATTAATAACACCAAGACGATACAAAGAGGGGCTTCGAAAAATCAAATAGACTTGAGGGTTCCTTTAAAAACACTGAACCCACACACAGGCCCGATTCATTCGAAACAAAAGAAATAAGAATGTATGTAATAATAATATAATAATAATATAATAAGATGGTAATGGGTAAGAACAGAATGAGATACGGTACAACGGTTCCCAAATAATTTATAAAACGAAGAGTAATAGCATAGGCGGTACAACGGTTCCACAGAATAAACGCGAATGAAAACGGCAGTTCCACGCAATATAGTCGATTCGGAACCACGGTTCCTGAACAATTTAGGACATGAATAAAATAATAATAAAATCGAACAACAGTTCTGTAAGAAATATAAGAGGTGGTTAATTCCAACAGTTAATCGCGTATGGACCAGCGGGCCCTTAAACTTCAGATAAAGAGGAATAACGATTCCTTACGCCATGTGAATAATAACAATGACAAGGTATAGACGGATCGGAATCCTCTAGCATAAACACAGAATTATCGTCTGGAATGCCGGACGCTTCTGGAAATAACACGCGTATTACGTAAGGTACGCGCAACGGGTTAGAGACAACAATAGTTACTAAATCAGCTGGCAAGTAGCCTATCGGCCTACTCGTCAACTTCACAATATTTACAAATTCGAACGTCGTAACAATACCGGTAGTTGACCTCCTGTCAAGACACCTAATAAACAGAGCCAGCCCATAGCTTCCCCGCTAGGAATTTAGATCTTTCGCGTGTCGCGAAGCACATAAAGCCTATCCCGTCACGAATAAACACGATGCCGGAATCAGTTTCAGAGACCTATTTACCTACTGAAAATATCAGTCAGGAAATACGCAATCCCCCAATTGCCTTCCTACCACCTACAAATTTTTCGCCAAGAGAAGCGTACCACTGCGCGGCCTTTAAGTTACTTGACATATGACTGAAAGGATTACCCGTGGCGTGGACTGAATAGGAATACTTTGCATGCAATTTCTTTTACCATGCTTTACTAATAATCGAGTGGCGACCTGGAGCCGTACAATGAGGGATAGGGTGCGAATGAGATTCCCGCTCCAAGAAAAGACACTGCAATCGCCCGAAAGAGGAGAAGATGCGCAGATCTATTTTTCTAGGATCCCGGAGACAATTGAAGACCGCGGGCGAATTGGGCCGCGTAGGGGCTAGCGCAAATTTGATTGGACCCAAGGGTAATATCCCTCCGCGCCACTAGGGCATGTTAGCGGGCGAGCGATAGGGTAGCGTCACTTGCGGTGTAGCGAACTTAGTGAACGTACGTACCAAAGGTGTTCTTGGAAAGTAAGAGTGAAGTGAGTGAGGGAAAGAGCCAGAGAGAAAAGGAAAATGGACGATGAGTTAGACGATCTCGAGAAAGCTATTCGGGGTGAGTGATGCTACCGAACTACATGATTTTGAAATTGATCGAGATTAACTGGACCATAGATTTAGCTGCTGGATCTTGGATCCAGATAGCACGCGTCGCCGTCCGCTTACACGATCGTTGAGATCCGATGTTTGCCAATTCGGTGGCGATCTGGAGGATCCGTTATCTCGCATCAAAGTTTAGTTTTTAGTTTTGTGTTTGCTTATTCGTAGAGCATGTTTGAAGAAAATGCATGTAAATTATTAGTATCCAGTCCACGCTACGCGTAATCGTTTCGGTCGTGTGTTGTGTAGTATAAGTGCCGCGTAGTGGTATATGTTTCTCCTGGCGATATCCGCGGGTGTTAGGAAGGCAGATAGAGGATTGCGTATTCTCTGACTGATATTTTCAGTAGGGTAATAGGTCTCCGGAACTGATTCCGACCGCAGGATTATTCATGACGGGATAGGCTACACACACTAGACGAGAATAGAAAGATCTAGATTCCCAGCCGGGAATCTAGGAATCCGGTATATTAGGTGATTTTGACGAGAGGTCAGGTACCGTTAGTATTACCGCGTTTAAATTTGTCAATATTGTGAATCTAACGAGTAGGGCACGAGGCAGTTCGCCAACTGAGTTCTATAAATATTGCTGTTGCTACTCGTTGCGCGTGTATTACGTAACGCGCGTGTTGTTGCCGGAAGCGTCCGGCCTTCTAGGAAATAATCCCGAGCAAAGAATTCTGACTCGTCTAATCCTTCTGGGATTTACTATTTCTGTTGTTGTTGCGTAAGGAATCGTTAATTCCTGTTATTGAAGTTGTAAGGGTCTGTTGGTTCCTATGGAATTAATTATTTTAAATTAGCCATCTATTGTATTTTCTAAAGGACCGTTGTTCCCATTCGCGTTTATTCTCTGGAGCCGTTGTTCCGTTTATATTATTATTCTTCGTTTTATAAATTATCTTCGAACCGTTGTTCCTTACCATGTTTCGTTATTACCAAATTTCATTATATTACTTTTATATTCCGTCTTATTTTTCTTGTTTTCAATAAATCGGGCCCGTCTGCCTCTGGAATCAATGCCAAGGACGAGAAACCATGAAGGCCACTTCGAGCCAGGTCTGCAATACAGTGCTAGGGTGAATTTTCGAGAGTGCGATCTGTGTGAGAGTTTACGTGTGCGATTTAATTGGATATAGTTGCGGATTAATTGAGTGAGCACTTTATAGCGTAATTACGTTTTCCATTCCTCCCATATCCCTCTTCTTTTTGCGTTTTGATATTATTAAATCCTCTCCTGACAGTAACGAGCCGTCCCACGTGGACCTGCCTTTTGAGCTTGAGTAGTTCTTTTGAGTTTTAGACTGGCCTTCTACCAACGAAGCTTGAGGCTAGTGGCATATTGCTTGCGCCCTATTTTTAATATTTTTGGGTCCCTTTTTAAGGTACCCTCCATACCCTACTTTCCGCCATCCGCCCTTTGAGTATTGCAATTCCGAGGTAATATTGTAAGAAGCCATTTACGTTCGGGAATCTTCTTCCCTGCGATCCCCCTCCTTCTCTCCTCCATGCTAGCCATGCCATCGAGTAATAATAGTTTTCGATACAAGTGCGGAAAGTTGCCTGTTGCACACGAGCGGGAAGGTAGCGCTACGAGCGCAGCGAGCACCGCCACCCTGCGAGTGGGCAATAGATAAAATACAAGGTGTCCCAGAACTGCTTTTGGACCGGAAAGTGGGCGATGCCTGGAGGTGCCCAGAGTACCCTCTCGCAAACCGTTTGCCAAAATTCGCAATAGTTTTTCAATGAGAAGCGTTATTTTTGACCAATCAGAACGAAGGATTTCCGCGGATTATAGCAACGTGGTGGGAAGTACACTCGCGGGTGCCAAAGATAGCTGCTTTGCAATAGCTTCCCACAAATTCCGCGCTTAGCACTTATTTCGGTTTTCGTTTGGCTGAATGCATATCTGACTGGCGTAGCAGCTACACTTGTCCATTTGCGTATTCCTCCATCCCCGAACGCCCTTCCCGCCAACCCGTTTAAAGCCATCCCTCCCGTTGCGATATGCGTGCTTCAAAGCGAGCCCCCGCGTGTATTGTTTTGATTCCGTGTTTATTTTAATATTGTATATTATAGTTTGAGTTATTATATTTCCAGCATATTGTCAGTTCTAGTTACTATCTCTTGGTTTATTTTCTTTACTGCTTTCTTTCTGCATGGGCACATTTGTTACTAATTACTTTATTTTGTTAATTATAATTTCTTTCACATCATACCCCGTGTTCCCTTCTTTTGGACTTACCCTACCCTGCTGTGATAGCTGCTTTTGAGTCGACTCTGGGTTAAAATAATAGCCCAGTGTGACGTGGTAGATTGCACCCGTCGAGTTCTCGGCGGAAATCATGCCGAGACGTGAGAATGGCGTAAGACTACGGCAATAATCCAGGCAGGATCCACCTGTTAAAGCACATGACATGATAATTTAATTATTTTTCCATTTTTGTTGCTGTGTACTCTGCTGGAGTTCAAATAGATCGCTCGCTCGCCATGTCCGAGAAGGCGCATCGGCGTGGAGTAAGAGGAAAGAGCAATCAAATCAATCCTGCTTGGATATGCGATGTCACTTTGTTACTATGTACTCTTTGTTTGAGTTGTACGCGAGTGCAGAGAGTGCAGTTTGGCTGAAGCCTGGTTTTTCTTGGATTATTCGAATAAGGGAACACCACGGTAAGCGAGTGCCTTTTGACTTTTGTGAGCGAATCTTGGTAATTACTTTGTTTTGTTTCGTGTTTGACTGTTCATGCGGAGGACACGTTCAGGATCGAACCCCTCGATTTGATTTTGACCAAGACGTGAAAGTCCGTCGACTGGCAGGATTCACTGATTTGATTTTTGTTTCGAGTTTCTGGATTAGACATTGTGTAAAGTATTTCCGAATTGATCCATTGTGTTTTCGTACATAAGGAACATTTATGTCTTAATTTTGCGACGCGTGCAGGTCATTGGCGATCGGTTATCGTGTTGATTGGAATGCGGATTAGCCGCATCACGACTGTAATCAGTAAGGTATGCGAAGTACCCATTGATATTATTCATTGGATTGTATTTCTGTTGTTGTGTTTTTTAATGTTTCTTTCAATTACTTTTTTTTTCTCTTGTAATTTTCTCATTTCGGGATTGTAAAAGATCGTCGCGCTTCGCGCCGCCGGTCTGTTGAATAAACCGAACCTTGTGATTTGACATCAAAGCAACAAGATTATTTTAGTGCATCGCGTGATCGTCTTGACCTATCCGATCTATTGTTCTGGATCCCGTCGCCTCCGCATAGCTGAGTTAGCCAAGGGAGGCACGAGAGAACGAATTGTCCAAAATTGATACGTGGTTCCCATTTGAAACCTGGCGCCCAACAACATCATAGATTTTTTGAGTTTAGAATTTGTTAGCCCCTTAGCTAGTAACTTCCCTTTCACATTTATATTAATCCACTGATATCCGTGGAAGTTTTTGCTGTTAAACAACTTTAGTTCCTCGATAATCTCACCGCTTTTCATGGTTTCGAATTTACAGGATGAGATGACGTTAATCTTCAAATTTCCGTTCTTTCAAAGCGTATTTTTCACTCTAGTTGCAAACAATTTTCTTGCATCTTCCAGGAAACGTTTCAAGTTCTTATGTCTCAAGTTCGCTATCACTCCAGTCCTTATTCTTCCCTTAAAGACAAATTTCAAGTCATCCCCATGCAGCCTGTTACTTCTTCTCTCTAGTTATTCCTTCACTACTTTTTTGAAGTTATTGTTGAAATTTTTCGTTCAGAGATTTGGGTATTCCAATGGTTGTCAAGATTCTGGTTTTCTCACCGATCGTAATTGTAACATTTCTGAAAATCTTATTCAAAAATCTAATATTTTAAATACCAAACTTTCTCTACTTTTCAATTTCCGCAATCGATGATCTCTTCTTCAAAAGTTTATACGCTCCTTTCGTAATCTCAACCAGTTTCTCATTCTTCTTGTTCTTGAACGGCAGCCTCCGTCCTAAAGCTTCAGATGACTCCTTCGACCCCCATGCACACTTCAGGACACAGCCGGACACTGTTTTGATCTCGTTACTTAGGGTATCCAATTACTTGCAGAAGATAAACGACCCTCTGTGCATTTCCGAAGCGGGTCGGAAACTTTTTGATGTAGAGTTCGAGCTCAAAGCGCGCAATTCGAGTAGATGTCTTATCGCTCGAACCGATGCAAAACAATTCCAGGAAAACATTGAAACGTTTGTATAAAATGGTCTTCGATAATGCACAGCGATCATTGTTTATCAAACCTTCAAGTGCATTGTTATTGTCGGTGAAAAATAAGCGATCCTGCTTCATTTCGAGGAAGTGAAACAAAGAAAAACGTTAATAATCTTGTGAAAAGTTTGAAGATCAACTAAGAAAAATGGACTTCTCGAAAATTAACAAAGTGGGTCGTTTGGATGTATCTCTTCCAAAGAAAAAGTTGGCCGAGCTACAGCCCGTGCAGAAATTGTGCTCGGGATCCGGCTGGATTCTGACTAGCATCCACAACTTCAGATCGGGATCGAATCAGGTATCTTTGACGGATTCCAATATGGAATGTAATGATGGCAAGTTGGATTCTAATCAGGTTACCTTAAAGGATCTTACAGGGACTCCAGAGCGATTCCATTTAGTATTTCATAGGAACTCCAGATCAGATTTTATAGGGACTCTAGAGCGATTCCAAATCAGATTTTAATTCAGATTTTTCTTCTGGGTTAACTTTTGAATTTTCCAGGGTAGCTAACGTTGTGCTACTGGATTGGTTGCTATAATCAAAACAAAACCACAGAGTCCTCAACGGACGGTATGGTCTAAAAAGAATGCTCCTCTCACGAAAGAAAGATGCAGGATACAAGATAACATCGAAATCGCATTAAAGTAATAGCAACATCGAAGGGCTAATTATTCTCAGGGTCTTCGGATTCTACTTGCGAGTTGCAGTGGCCACCTGGTGGCACGGCAGCGAACTAGTTCTCGCTCGTGCTTCTCATATATTTCTGTGTTGTTTAAGGACTCTGGTCATATATATCCCCAAAAAAACACTTACGTGTAAAAAACCACGCCAAGTACAGGTGTGCTGTGTATTCCTCTAATAAAAAGTATTGATATCAGATTATTGAGGCCAAGTACTTAAGTCACTACATGTTTACCTATTACATGATCTAGCACTGGCCCATCATTTTAATTGTATTTTCGAAATTTCCTATAACGTTTTCACTACTCTTTTACATTACTACTGTTTCTCGTAGTTGATTATGAATTAATGGTTATTTAATAATTAATCAAACTTTAGCTGATTCCTTATCGAGTACTACTTGGCGGGTCCGTGCAATTCTTGATATAAATTTGCATTCATAATGCCAGTCATTAAACTCAAAACCAATGTCAACTTTCTATATAGAGTTTATTAACGATAACTCGTTAATAATAATCACGGTAAAATCTTAATAATAAACATAATTTTAGGATACTATTAGTACGTTCAAAGTAAGTACTTTGGAATTTCTGGCACGGACCCGCCAAGTAGTACTCGATAAGGAATCAGCTAAAGTTTGATTAATTATTAAATAACCATTAATTCATAATCAACTACGAGAAACCGTAGTAATGTAAAAGAGTAGTGAAAACGTTATAGGAAATTTCGAAAATACAATTAAAATGATGGGCCAGTGCTAGATCATGTAATAGGTAAACATGTAGTGACTTAAGTACTTGGCCTCAATAATCTGATATCAATACTTTTTATTAGAGGAATACACAGCACACCTGTACTTGGCGTGGTTTTTTACACGTAAGTGTTTTTTGGGGGATATCACAAGTTTTTGTTGTCCAACGGGAAATAGAAGTATTAAGCACTGAAATCTATATTGTCACAGATATAAAATGTAAATGCATTATGATGTTGCTAATCAGAAAAATATATTGCGGTGTCGAAAATGTTTAATGGCATATAAATTTAATGTGTAAGTCCCTTTTTCTAGAAATGCATAAAGACATATACAAATTTTTAAAGAAAATGTAATCTTCAATGCATATAAGCGTCGTTAATGGTGTCCAGATTGTTGAAGCCGTGTGGTAAACGTAAGAGAGGAGAGTGTGCTGGATTATTTCAGGCCTTGTACCTCAGGCCGTGCGAACATCAAAGAGGATACTATAGTTTGAGCGAAGCGCCAAAGCTTGTTGCACACTTTTCTGGACTTCTACGTCCGACACCTCGATACAAGAAACTACGAAGCGGAATACCTGGACACCCTGAACTTCCACATCCGACACCTGGACACAGAAAACTACGAAGCGGAATACCTGGACACCCTGGACTTCCACATCCAGTACCTAGATACAAGAAACTACGAAGCGGAATACCTGGACACCCTGGACTTCCACATCCAGTACCTAGATACAAGAAACTACGAAGCGGAATACCTGGACACCCTGAACTTCCACATCCGACACCTGGACACAGAAAACTACGAAGCGGAATACCTGGACACCCTGGACTTCCACATCCAGTACCTAGATACAAGAAACTACGAAGCGGAATACCTGGACACCCTGAACTTTCACATCCGACACCTGGACACAGAAAACTACGAAGCGGAATACCTGGACACCCTGGACTTCCACATCCAGTACCTAGATACAAGAAACTACGAAGCGGAATACCTGGACACCCTGAACTTCCACATCCGACACCTGGACACAGAAAACTACGAAGCGGACTACCTGGACACCCTGGACTTCCACATCCAGTACCTAGATACAAGAAACTACGGAGCAGAACATCTGGACACCCTGGACTTCCACATCTGACACCTAGATACAGAAAACTACGAAGCGGAATGCCTGGACACCCTGGACTTCCACGTCCGCCACCTAGATACAGGAAATTACGGAGAGAAACACCTGGACATTCTGTGTCTCTAAAAACTGTCACCTAAAATACGAGGAATTATGTTGAAGCACACATATACATACACCCATACACGCGCGCTCCACATGAATGCTATTAAAAACTTAATAATTGTATACGGTGTGAAAGCACCCTTATACTAACTGGAAATTCGGTATGAACAGTAGCTTCACGTATAAAGTGTATTTGACTGTGTTGTGTATTCGTAAATTACTAACACCATTCAGAGTACAAATAGGTAATGAAGACACAGCAGTCAGCGCCATCTGTTGGGTAAAAAATGCGATGGACGTGCGAAGACGACGACGACGATGACGACGACGACGACGACGACGACGACGACGACGACGACGACGACGACGACGACGGACCTGAAATAAAATCATCTTGCTCGCCATCTCAATACACCCTGATCTCGTATACTAATCGTATTGAATTTAGTGGCAATCAATTCAGAACCCTTGATTCCTAGAGTGAATGTATCAATAAATTTTTCTCACATACAGCCGTTCATAAGATATTTGAGTGGAAACACAGGTACAAGCGATGCTTCGAGTAAAGAGTCTCGGCGAGCCGTGCCCCGTACGGCGGGTTGCCTGTACTTGGCGCGAGACTCGACCGAGTCTCTTGATATGTTATTTTACTCTTACTAAAAAATATGAATGTGTTTTAATTACCTCGACTACCTCGTCTCAAAAACGTTAGATTCGATAAAGTAACTTTATAAATATTAAAGTAATAAATATGCAAGTTCTAAACATGAACGCTTATGTGCATCGAATCGGGACCCAACGGGTACAGTCTGAAAGCAGGTGGCGCCATTATTTCGATAGCTGCTCACCGCTATTAGCTGGGATGGCTGGGATGCAAAGTGGGATCCATGTGGAATCGTATGAGGAATCCCATTCCGGGGATTCCCTGATAAATCCCGATCGGGATTTGATAGGAAATAGGGACTCCCCAAATAATTTCTGCACGGGAGGTTTAAAAGGAATACAAGATTGGTTGTATTAGAAAGATTCAAACAAAATACGAAATGACATTTATTGTTGACATCGAAAACATCTTCTCAACATTTCTACCAGTGAGGATGTCAAAAGTCTTAACAGACGATAACAATTTATTCCAAAACATGGTGCGTGCTGCTGACGAAGATCAACTTCTCATGCATTACTTCGGTGGACAGTACAATCAGATTAAGTTTCAATGTTTGTAAACGTTTATACGTATGCTCTTAATACTAGTACGTATGCGAGTTGAATAAATATACAACTTATTATATCTTTGTCTATTTATTCGTTATCAAAAAATACATTTTTTTTCTTCTTCATTCCAATATCCAATTTCTTAACAATTAACGGTTTCCATCGAACATTGGGAATGGGGACCATGATGGTACAGCAGAGCAAACTGATTATGACGAATGTCAAGATTCAGATTTCCGTAGGGATAACATTGCGAGTTCAGGAAGAGCTTAACGTCTCTGACGTTGCAGTGGTCAAAGTGACTAGCGTTTTTATCTTTCTTGTTCTTTCTGCTCGTCTGAAAACCCAGTATCACATCGTGGTTTTTCTAACTGAGTCGACGTCTTGACGGTCCACACGTGTTTCGAAGTGGTGGGGAGTAGAGGGTACTCGTACAGCTCCAAGGTACGAAAGCTCACGGAGATGGGTTCATCCCTCTCGATAAATTTCAGCAGTTGTATCTTTCGTCGATCCGACACCTTTACGTACAGTATCAACCATTCCAATTTGTGAATTACGACTTTGCATTCTTCCGCAGCAGTTTGCACTATTGCATTGACATCGTTCTTTGCTCTCGTCAGAATCAACTCGTGTTTAGCGTTAATGACGATCTTGCGATAATCTTCGGCGAAACCCAGTATCAGACTGGACTGGATATCAAGGATTGTTGACCCGGACTCAGGGAAACATATCCCTTCATGAGACTCGTGAGACCGACGTTCTCGTTGCGATCGATCTCTATAGCATTCATTTCGTAGCGAATTTCCTCGAAGAGATGGCAAATGGCATTGTTGACCAGAGTCGTGCTCGTAATCGCCGTGGACCCATCTTCCTTGACAGCTTTCCATACACGTGCAGCGAACTTTTGCTCGGTAGTAAGCATAGGTCCTGATGTTGAACAGAGATTCGAACCTCGTCGCTGTTGTTGAACGTTGACGAGGCGTAAGGTTGATGCGCTTGCGTTTCATAGTGTGCTATAGATTCATCGAAGACGATCGGTGTCTGAATGTTCAGCGTTTCTTCCTCCATGGTACACGGCAGACGAAACGAACGCAACAGAACGAACGCTTTACTTTCCTCTTGCGACCTTGAATCCTAGATTTTCCAGAAACAATACGTTTCGACGTGTTAGCGTCTGGAGAAGCGGTCGACGACTGATACCTCTTTGGCATATCGGCCTACTATTATAACCACTACCAATTTTTCTATTATAGACGATACCCATTATCGCATGGATTTGACGTGCAGCCTGATTGTTATGACTTCTCCTTGAAAATTCACCAGGCCCCCGTCTTGATCGACTATTCGCAGCTGCAGATGATCTATCGTCTTGGTGGCGATCGGTAGATAAATTACGTGCGACGACACATCTATGATCTTGTATCCGGGTGGCACGACCGGAAAGAATTCGTGTATGGTGTGCACTTTACGTTCGTTGATGTAAGCGCCAGTCGTGACGTTGCATTCGACTCGTAGGGCGTTCACCTTGAGAATGGCGACCGGTACGTCGGACGTGTGTGATTTATTAGCTTCCAGAACGCGTTGAGTGAAGCCCAACAAGCGCCCTATGGAATCGGTGGGTCGAAAGTCTACATCACGGTTGCACTTAATTTCGCTGCACAACGTATTATTGTTAGGTTTAATGTAAATGACGATACTCTTGTCCGTCTACGCGCTATGCACGTAGTTTTCGATATCTTCGATCTCGTAGCTACCAGTGGGTATAGTGATAACTTCATCCCCCACGTAGAGCTTGTTGTGATCAGTGTCCACGTTGGGAATGGAATTGAAGGTCAGCAACTCGATGAGTCCTAGAGCGTAATTTTTGTACGGGGAAGCTCGATAGGAGGAAAGTATTCGGCTTCCAGTATGGAGCAGGTGCCTGATAAAGTGAACGTGAATGAATCTTCCATGATTGCGAACGTTCGACTGACCTTGTGAAATTACATAGCAAACTTATAAAGACGATACTTGTTTTTACGATTTAATTGTCCGCATAGGAACTTTAAACACAAGTGTCCACACGCAAAAGTATCGTACTCATGATATCGCTCGTAATTGTAGTTTACACAACCAACACCGAGATATCCGATAAGGTCTAGCGGCGGTCGAAGATTGCCGATACTGTCGAAATAAACGATTCGACCGTTCAGCTTCTTGTACGCGACCCAATGTGTTCCTGGCCCATCTTCGTCGTCGAGATTGACGATTGCCGATTCGTACTTGTACGGTACACCCTTCGGCATAGCGTTCCGCATGAAGACTCCGCGAAAATGTGGAATCTTCATGATCTTTGCGTACTTCAGCAGATCCGCATCGGTCAACGCCCGGCGTGGTAGTTTCACTTCAAGTTTTTTGTTTCAGATGAAGGCCCAGTCCTTTTTTGTAGGGTTTCAAGTACAGTCCATTTCCTAACGCGATGGCTTCCATCGTCTCGTTATGCCTCTGACTTTCCTTCAGTTGTTCCTTGTTTGCATTCGCATCGTTCACGGCTTTTGCTATACCTGCAGCACCGCCGGCCAACGCTCCAGCGGCGCTGAGACTCGCAAACACGGGGACGAGAAACGGCAGGAAGCCTCCGACTTTGGAGGGTACGGGTAGAATGCGCGGAGTGCGGACGTTGCGCTTTCCACCCGCTCGTTTGACGGCAGCTTGTGCACCCTTGAGAGCAGATCTGATAGCTACTCCCGCGTCCTTGCTACGAATCATCGATCGTTTGGCTTCCTCGATGACTTTCCTCAGCGTAACAGTCTTTGGCTTCTTCTTCTTCTTGAGTCCCATACCCAGTTTCGACTTGGCACCCATTACGTTCGCTACGGACCTGGCCGCCGCCTTCTCGGGGAGACTCGCGTCTTTAGCGAAAACGCGCTTCCAAGCTTTGTCGACGAGTACCCTGTCCGCCGCCCCTCTGTGTTCGAGGCTCTCTCGATTCTTCGAGTAGGCGATGTCGTGCTCTGTGCAGGCTGCGTCCAGGGGGTTGATGCCCGGATCGCCTCGCGCGAGTCTTTTTGCTAATTTCGTACTGGACCCGCAGTACTGATAACCGGGTATATGTAACTCAACGGGTAGACTGTTGATGATCCTGTTGACTAATCTTCTGCCACGATGAGATTTTTTCCTTCCAATGCGTTTACGCTTAGAATGCACGATCATGTCCCTGCGGTGAAGCAGTTCCGACTGAACAACGATCCTTATAAACTAGTCATTTATAGTTTTCCGTTAATCAAGATCGAGATGAATTTCGAGAAACAGTCCGTCAGGCTATCTGTAACGAACTTTGACAAAATCGTGCGAGTAAAGGAGAAGAAGGAGGCCAAGCGACATGGCGAATTACTGCCAAACAGTATACGAGCAGTGCTTTGCGGACCATCCAATTGCGGCAAGACGAGACGCACTGCTCGCTCTCATAACTCATCCCAACGGATTAAGATTCGAAAACGTCTACGTATACTCAAAATCACTTGATCAGCCAAAGTACAAGTTTTTAGAACGTTTACTCGCATCTGTGGACTGCGTCGAGTACTTTCCCTTTATGGAACACGAACAAGTGCTGCCACCGAACGAGGCATGTCGAAACTCGATAATTATTTACGACGACATAGCTTGCGAGAAGCAAGATAACATCAGAGCCTTCTTCAGCATGGGACGGCACAGGGACGTTGACTGTTTCTATCTCTGTCAGACGTACGCTCGCATTCCCAAACATCTGGTACGGGACAATGCTAATCTGCTGGTGCTCTTTAAGCAGGATGAAATGAATCTCAAGCACGTGTACGATGACCATGTAAGCACTGATATGATGTACGCACAGTTTAAAGACCTGTGTTCGACATGCTGGAACGGTGATAAGTATGGGTTTCAACAAAGCTAACTTCGAAATTACACAAAAAGTATTTATTTGTGATAATCACTATCAAAAAGTAAATGAAATTTGATACAAAGAAAAGTACTCGAAAAAGGGAACAAAACGGGTACACAGAAAATGTAACGCGATGGATAGGGAGGGGGCGGAGAGGAAACGCGTGACGAGACAGCAGAAGGGCCAGAGGCAAGAGAACTTCGTTAATTTTCACTTATTGTTTATCCACTGTCAGTAACAAGAATATTTTGAATTAATTTACACTTTTAAACTGCGCGAGAAGCGGTCCTATATGGTAGTGCGTGCATCAGTATGCAGGGGGTAGGTACGGAGGGGGTAGTTTACCCCCTTAATTAGGGGTAATACGTTAATATTCACTTATTGTTTATCGATTGTCACTAACGAGAATATTTTAAATGCATTTACACTTTTAAATTGCGCAAGAAGGGGTCCTATATGGGAATGCACGCATCGGTACGCAGGGGGTGGTTTACCCCCTTAAACGTGACATCCCGCAAAAAAGCAAAAACATGTAAACTTTAATTTTCCTTCCTCTTTCAAATGGTACGTATTTCATTGAATTCCATTTGTAAGTTTTTTAAATAGGGTGAAAAAAGTAATAATCAAGGGGTGGTTCACCCCCTCAAGAGATAATTTTTTTTTAATGTCTAGTTGCACTTTACATTACTCGCGATGAGAAACATTTTAGTTTTTGTTTCATTGAAATCGGACGATTCCTTCTAGGTGAAACTGCATTACCACCCCTCGACATGCCCAACTTTGGGGGTTGATTTCACCCCTTTAAAGTGAATATCGGCACATAAAAAAAAACACGTGTCTCTTATTTTTTTGTCCTCTACAACATATCAACGATTCATTGAAATCGGGGGGTGACACTTCGATAGTCTTCCTTGTAAGAGTCGACATGTCCTCCTCGTTCTGCCGCGAGAAAATCCACGGCAGGTCCAAACCACGGAATCATTGGCGATGGGGGTGGGGGAAAATTTGGTAAGACCCTTGACTATCCAATTAATTAATTGGCAAATATTCCTTGGTATTAGTGAAGAATATCGTTTTGGCCTTCTGCTTTAACGGTAATATCTCTGGCTTTTGATTGTCACGATGTGAATGTCTTTCCAGATCGAGCTAGCAATAAAAAAAATGTTTGAAAAAAATAAAACCGATTTTGAAAAAAACGCAAACAATAATTTTGCTCTAAAAAGAAAAAAATAATCTATTTTAATTTTTTAAAATGTTTTATTTATTTATTACATCGTACGGGTTCAACTAAACTTTTTGGAGTCGGCGTCAAATGTAAAGGAAATAAATAACCTTATTCCTTTTTTGGAAGTCAGTTAAAAATCAGTATAAAATAACACACGAAGTAGCTAAACACCACCATCAGACACAGTAGATTAGTAGTAATCAGTAATCAGTTTAATGTGCCTGACTACTTAGTCTAAGTAGCTTAACACACAATCAACTTAAGTTTTTTATATTATATAAATAAATAATCAGCATTAAAAAAGATAACTTTCTTAAATTCAATATTTCATAAGTTGATACATAAACAATAAGAAATATAATATAATAATATCTCACGTTGAAGATTGTGTGATTATGCTAATATCCGTTACGAGGCGACCGATAGGTAAGGCTCTGTTAACAGCATAGGAGACTGTTCTCCCACAATAGAAGTTGTGGTCTTTTATGTTGTGACGTGGTGGATTTCACCCGTCTTGTCCTCGGCGGAAAATCACGCCGAAACGCGATACGGGCCTAAAAGGCCATTGCAAAGTCCAGGCAGGATCCACCGACCGCAAGGGCCTAATGAAAAATTCGATAGATTATTTTATTATTTTCTTTTGTTTGGCGTGTACTCTGCCGGAGTTCGACTAGGTGCTCGCTCGCCGTGCCCGTGAAGACGCGTAGGAGGAAGAGAGAGGGAGAGCCAGCTGGAGTCCCAGGAGGGAGGGAGCTGCGACACGCGAGGGTCGACACTCGCGCTATCTGCGGAGAGCAGCTCTACTGGCCCCGGAGGCGCGCGCAACGCGGGACAGCTTGACGTCACGCGGCAGCAACGCGCTCTACTCAGCTGGTACTCAACCACGACTGGAAGCGGCGCCCACAGCGCCACCCGAATGAGCACCACCACCGACCCCTATGGCATAGCGCCCATCGCCAGTGCACATAATTATATTTCCGCGAGTTGGGAATCCAGGGAACGCCTGGTGCACCCTCGCGCGAGAACGACTGATATTCTCCGTGGGACCCGATCTGTACACCTTGTCCACGGGATATTCTGGAAATTGTAAATTGTCACGATGACATGTTCGAAACTGGCGCGTGGCGAAGACGCTGGGTTGAAGGATTCGTCCGCAGGGCGAATCGCCGCCCATTAGCCTAAAGGGAGGGGGTGCTATCCTTCACGCGAAGACAAAGCGCGTGAGGATCGACAGATTCCTGCTTGGACACGCGTAGACGTTAGACGTTTTGATTGTATCGGAATTGAATTGTGAGTACGCGAGTGCACAAAGTGCCACTGGGCTGTCGATTTGGTTTTCTGGGATTACGCGACCAGGGAACAACACGGTAAGCGAGTCTAACTGACTTTTGTGAGCGACGTAACTTCGTACGAATCTTAGCACCGGATTTTGTTTGTTTTCGTAAGTTTTGACCGCGCGTGTAACGGACACGCGGAGGGACGATCCCTCACCTCGAATTTGGCCAAGGCACGAAGGTCCGTCGACCGGCAGGGTTCATTGTTAGAAATTTTGGTTTGATATGATTTTTGGATTCGAAGTTTGTCAGTTATCCGAATTGTGTTCTTGTCGTCCGCCCGTCAGGCATTCATACCTTTTTGTTTTATTTTGGTAACGCGTAACACGCGGACAGGTCCTTGACGGTCGGTTATCGTATCTTTTGAGAAACGCGGCTTAGTCGTGTTACGATTGTAGTTTTGAATTCGTATGGTACGCGAAGTACCCGTCACCATTTTCTTGTGTACTTTTGTTTTGTCATTTCGATTTACTTTGAATTATTAATTTTTTTTTGTAACTCCTGAATTCGGTCTTGTACAAAATCGTCGCGCTTCGCGCCGCCGATTTTCTTTAATAAACCGAAACATTTATTTAAATCGAAGTGTCCGAATGATTTTGTGTGTCGCGTGATCGTCTGACCCATCCGACCTATTGTTCCGAACCCCGCCGCCTCCGCGGTACTGAGTTAGCCAAGGAAGGCCGGAAGGAAAGAATCGACTTGAAGCAGATACGTGGTTCCCGTTTGGAACCTGGCGCCCAACAATACCGTAGGTATTTCGAGAGTAAAGTTTGTTAGCCCCTGGGTTGCCTGGAACGCGAAGGAATCGCGTAAGTTGTGCACCGGTCATCCTCATATTTTCCGGTGAGGTTCGATCGCGTGAAAAATACGTCACAACTTTTTGGCGCCCAACGTGGGGCACACGAAATAGGCCGGAACGGAAAATTTTAGGTCAACGTTACGCGAACGTTCGTGATCGTTAGAACCCTTCGGAAAAGATTTTGAACGGTTCGAAAAGAATTTGAATACCCGAACGTTAGGATAGTCGAAAGTTTTTTTTGTCTCTTTGTCTAGTGGCAAGGGGCAACAGTATCGGGTGAGACGAGTGTTTACACGGAACGTAAACACACGCGACCGGGACGGATAATCTCTCTTATATTGTAGATCCGAAATTTCGGGACCGTCTGTACTACCCGATTGGAAAATGTATGTCCAACGAAGCCCCGTTCGTGACGCAGAAGCCGGAACGGCGGTAACGACCGCCGCGGATCCATTCGAAGGATCTCGCAGAGAAAGCGTTCCGGGAATGAACGATACGTGGATTGAAGGGCTGACATATGCCCAATTAAGACATATGCTCGTCGGATTCAATGCGAATCCTCAGGGAACAATCGCGGTCCTTCGCGATCGGTTGGGTCGTGCCACGCGAAGGGCACAATTTCCCAACACGACGTGGACAACCGAAGATGAGCCGTTAATAAGTATCAGTGGGGAACCGACCGCGTTACGCGCCCAGTCATTTGCAGATTACGACCCCGCGGTCGTAGCTCAAGGCCGCGTGATTAGCGCTCACGTAGCAACCACCGCGACCTTAACAACCATTACCCCGTCCGTAGCGACATCGTCGGTGGTAGTTGCCAGTTCACCCTCTGGAAGCGGAAGGCCGGTGTGCTCTCCGGTAGCGGTAGCGACAAACGGGCCATTGTTCTCCTCGACACAGCTGTATCTCCCGAGCGTGCCTACGGAGACGCCTCACTCGAATCGCGTGCGATTCCAAGAGCGAGAAACGGAAGAAAGTTCCTCTGCACGTTATCACCGCGAGGAGCAGAACGAAACTCTGCGCTATAATCCCGCTATGTACGATCGCGTAAAGAATTGGAATCTGAAATTCTCGGGAAGCGGTACCGATAACGTGGATGTATTTTTGGACAGGTTGGAGGAATGCCGACAGACGTGCGGCTTAACGGAATCGGATATAGTTCGCGTGCTTCCGTTATTGATGAAGGATGTCGCGAACAATTGGTGGACGCACAAGAAAGTGCATATCCACAGCTATGCGGAATTCTGCGAAGAAATGCGCAAACGTTTTGGCGTCCCGTCGGTTCGAAGTCGGTTATTGGGAGAAATCGTCGCGAGAACGCAGGGCCGATATGAAAACGGACTCGACTATTTGGACTGCGTCCAGAGTATGTGGCAGCGCGCGGAATCGCGAATGCCACTTGAATTACAGCTCGATCTGGCGTTTAATAATTTACGACCGGAATATCATACGGAAATTCGTCGCGAACAATTCACGAGTTTTTCCGCGTTAGAAGACGTAGTCCGCGAATACGACATGTGCCGCCGGCGCCCCGAGCATCGCGCGCCGCCTGCGGCCGATGAGAGCATCCTCCCGGAGTGCGCCTACGACGAAAGGCGTTATTCAAAACCGCGAGTAAAAACCGCGGTTCACGAAGTAAACGCAGTCGAGCAGGAACCGGAAGCAAAGAAGAAAGGCGCCAAGACTCAGGCGCCCGGAAACGATCGGCCGAAGGAACCACCCGCCGTGACCAGCACGGGGAATAAGCCTAAAGTCGGTCAAATGACCGCGAAAGCGAAACCCTCGAGTAGCTCCGCGGCCGCGCGAGGAAATGCGAACGAAATAGCAACGAAACGGTTACCCCCGGATCCGACAACGATCACATGTTGGAATTGTCGCGAACAAGGACATTACCACAGCGATTGTAAGAAGGATCGGAATGGTATCTTGTGCTATCGCTGCGGAAACCGAGGGATGACCATCAGCGAATGTACGCGATGTCAGGGTCGGCGAGCGAACCGTTCGGAAAACGCGAGCGGAGGGCAGCAGTAGAAGGTCCAACGCTGCCTCCGATACGCGAGCGGACCAAATCGTCCGTCATTCCTAAGGGGGGCGAGAAGAGCGAACACGCGTGTTCGGACTCACCTCCATCCGACAAGATAATAGGAATGGGATCGCGTTCAATACCGATGGACCAGGAGGAATTGACACGTAATGTTTCCCCATTCGACGCACGATTACGAATTTTGGTAGAACCCGCCATCGGGGCGGAGACGTGTAGTAGTGGCGACCCCAAAGAGTCAGATTCGAGACGGGGCGAAAATTTCTCTGTCTTACCGTACCCCGAGTTGTATTCGGAGGCGGAACAAGCGGAGGGAGCACGCCTCTCGGGAGTAGGTTCCGAGGGAGGTAGTACAGGAGGAGTAGCGAAGCCTACAGGAACCGGAAGAACCGATGATGACGCAATAGGAGTGATTCGGCGCGTTGGGCTGGGCCCGCATGACCGCGAATCGGAATTGGGTCCGATATCAACGCGAAATACGCGAATTCATTTGCCGGTCCGGATAGGCAAAGATCTTGTACACGCCCTACTCGATACAGGTGCGAGAGCATCCTGTATTCGGGAGATTAAAAACGAATGGATAACAGAGTTGGGGATAACGTTGAACGAAGTCCAGGGAAAAACCGTCGCGATGGCCAACGGGGCGAAAGCACGTGTAGGCGGTCACGCGAGGATCCCCATGTCAATTCTTCAGGAAACGAATGTAATCTCATGCCAAGTGATACCCGACTTAATGAGCGAATTGATCTTAGGAATAGATGCGATACGGACTTTCGGAATCGGATTAGACGGCCTCACCGAGCAGTGGTGGACGGCCACGAACAATGAAACAATCCCGTGGGAGACGCGGGATGGCCTCGCGATCAACGAAGTCGCCGGACTTCGCGAGGTGACGACAGACCAGAAACGACAGTTAGACTCTTTACTCGCGAGGATGATTCCTGCGTTGGAGGGAACAGGAACCTTTACGACCCTTATGACGCACAAAATTGATGTGCAGGGTCATGCGCCGATTCGGCAGCGAAACTATCCCGTGTCACCGATAATAGAGCAGGAAATGCATCGTCAACTCGATGAGTTACTCGCGGACGGAGTAGTAGAACCATCTTTAAGCGAATGGACGAACCCGATAGTTATGGTTAAAAAATCGAACGGATCGTATCGGATGTGTTTGGAATTCAGGAAATTGAACGACGTCGCGAAGAAAGACGCGTATCCCTTACCGAATTTGACAGGTATTCTCGATCAGTTACGGTCCGCGCATTATATCTCCACGATTGATCTGAAACAAGCTTACCATCAGGTAGCTTTAGATCCCGGAAGTCGGGAGTATACCGCGTTTGTGGTGCCGGGAAGAGGACTCTTCCATTACATCGGGATGCCATTTGGGCTTTCGGGAGCCCCGCCGAATTTTCAACGTCTCGCGGATAAAATCATCGGTCCGGAGATGGGTGGGAACGCGTTCGCGTACTTAGATGATATAATCATTGCGACTAAGACATTTGACGAACATCTCGTATGGCTAGAAAAGGTTTTAACCCGACTGAAGGACGCGAATTTGAAAATAAACCCGGAGAAATGTGAATTTTGTCGGAACGAAGTACAGTACCTCGGATTCATAGTGAACGCGAAAGGATTGAGTGTAGATCCGTCGAAAGTTGCCCCGGTAGTCGAGTACCCACCGCCGCGAAATCTCCGTCAATTGAGACGTTTTCTTGGGATGGCGTCGTGGTATCGACGATTTGTAGAAAATTTTGCATCGGTAGCAGAGCCTCTCACTACCCTCACTAGCAAGACGGCTAAATGGGAGTGGGGGAGGGCACAGGAATCCGCGTTTGAGACGCTTAAGCTTGCCCTTGCGACTGCACCGATACTCTCGTGTCCGGATTTTTCGGTACCGTTTACTCTCCACACGGATGCGAGTAATTACGGGATTGGCGCGGTATTGACGCAACTGATAGACGATGAAGAACGAGTAATCGCGTTTGCTAGTCGCGTCATGAATAAGGCCGAACGAAATTATACAGTAACGGAAAAGGAATGCCTCGCGATAGTGTGGGCCGTTGAGCATTTTCGAAGGTACATCGAGGGATACCATTTCGCGATTATTACCGACCATAGTAGTCTCAAGTGGTTGAATAACTTGAAAAATCCGACAGGTCGTTTGGGGCGATGGGCCTTGAAGTTGCAAGGCTACGACTGTGAAATATTCCACCGCAAGGGATCCCTGAATGTCGTGCCGGACGCGTTGTCGCGAATGTACGAGGAAGATCTCGAGGAGGAGCTATCGGCGGTAGTAGAGGACGCGCGTGAGGCCGTCCCGATCATGACGATAGCTGAAGTGACGGACGAATGGTATGCCCGACGAAAGACCGACGTAGCCAAAAATCCAGCGAAATGGAAAGGCTGGACGGTAGAAAATGACTGTTTGTATCGATTCCGACCGAACGCGTTAGTGACCCGAGTGACTCAGGATCTCGACGCATGGAAGTTAGTTCCAGCGAAATCGTCGCGTGAGGGGATAATACGGGAAAACCACGATGATCCGCAAGCAGGCCACCAAGAAGTCGAAAAGACTTATGATCGTGTGGCATTAGATTATTATTGGCCAGGAATACACGAAGACGTAGAACAGTATGTCCGAAAGTGCGAGGTGTGCCAGACGAGTAAAGTCTCGCAGCAAGCACCCGCCGGGTTGATGAGTCAACGCGTAGTTGAAACCCCGTGGACTGTCGTGGCCGCGGACATCATGGGACCATTTCCCCCGAGTAAGTCGGGACACGCGTACTTACTCGTATTCCAAGACCTGTTCACAAAGTGGATCGAGATATGTCCTCTCAGAAAGGCCGACGGAAAATCGATTGTCGCGCGCTTCGAGGAGAAAATTGTTTGTCGATGGGGAACACCGGAAGTTTTATTGACCGATAATGGAACAGAATTTGTGAATCGAACGATCGAAGAACTTGCACGAACCGCCGGAGTATACCACGCGACCACGCCACCATATCACGCGCAGGCGAATCCCGTGGAACGCGTGAATCGTGTGTTAAAGTCAATGATTATTGCTTTCATTAATTCGGACCATCGGGAATGGGATGTGCACTTGCATGAATTTAGGTTCGCGTACAACACGGCAGTACACAGCTCGTTGCATGTATCCCCCGCGTTCTTGAATTTCGGGCGACAACCGCGCGCGCCGAAATATCAGCGGCGGCTGCTTGAAGGAGACGTCGAAATTCCCGTACCGAACACCGACAAGTGGAAAGCGCGTTTAGAACGGTTATCGGAGTTATACGATTTAGTTACCGATAATTTGAGTAAAGCTTTCGAGAGGCAGGCGCGTTATTACGATCGCCACCATCGGGATGTGCGATTCGTCGAAGGCGATCTCGTTCGTCGGAAAGTACGCGTGCTGTCCTCCGCAGCGAAAGGTTTTACCGCGAAATTGGCGAAGAAATATACGACTGAACGTTATCGGATTAGTAAAAGGATCTCCCCGGTGATGTATGAGCTCGAAGACGAAAAGGGCAAACCGTCCGGTAGATACCATATCAAAGACCTGATTGCATGCCGCGACGAAAGGTCTCGCGAAAATGAACCCGAAGATGACGATGAGTAACCCGCGCTACGTTACGCGGGATGTAGTAAAGCTAATGAGTTTAGTAATTGTTGTTGTGCTGAATTTCCTTGTATGTCTGGTGAAGGTCCTTGATCAAGGAAAGAAACTGACTGAATCGCCCTGATAGGGCCGAAGAGCTCGGCCGGAAGGTGGATTGACGTGCCTGGACTCGCGGTAGATTCGAGTAGTACGACAGCAACATGACTGTCGAGAATCGCTCACAATCGTTTACCGCGTGAGTTCCCGCCTGGGGGAGGGCTGTTGTGACGTGGTGGATTTCACCCGTCTTGTCCTCGGCGGAAAATCACGCCGAAACGCGATACGGGCCTAAAAGGCCATTGCAAAGTCCAGGCAGGATCCACCGACCGCAAGGGCCTAATGAAAAATTCGATAGATTATTTTATTATTTTCTTTTGTTTGGCGTGTACTCTGCCGGAGTTCGACTAGGTGCTCGCTCGCCGTGCCCGTGAAGACGCGTAGGAGGAAGAGAGAGGGAGAGCCAGCTGGAGTCCCAGGAGGGAGGGAGCTGCGACACGCGAGGGTCGACACTCGCGCTATCTGCGGAGAGCAGCTCTACTGGCCCCGGAGGCGCGCGCAACGCGGAACAGCTTGACGTCACGCGGCAGCAACGCGCTCTACTCAGCTGGTACTCAACCACGACTGGAAGCGGCGCCCACAGCGCCACCCGAATGAGCACCACCACCGACCCCTATGGCATAGCGCCCATCGCCAGTGCACATAATTATATTTCCGCGAGTTGGGAATCCAGGGAACGCCTGGTGCACCCTCGCGCGAGAACGACTGATATTCTCCGTGGGACCCGATCTGTACACCTTGTCCACGGGATATTCTGGAAATTGTAAATTGTCACGATGACATGTTCGAAACTGGCGCGTGGCGAAGACGCTGGGTTGAAGGATTCGTCCGCAGGGCGAATCGCCGCCCATTAGCCTAAAGGGAGGGGGTGCTATCCTTCACGCGAAGACAAAGCGCGTGAGGATCGACAGATTCCTGCTTGGACACGCGTAGACGTTAGACGTTTTGATTGTATCGGAATTGAATTGTGAGTACGCGAGTGCACAAAGTGCCACTGGGCTGTCGATTTGGTTTTCTGGGATTACGCGACCAGGGAACAACACGGTAAGCGAGTCTAACTGACTTTTGTGAGCGACGTAACTTCGTACGAATCTTAGCACCGGATTTTGTTTGTTTTCGTAAGTTTTGACCGCGCGTGTAACGGACACGCGGAGGGACGATCCCTCACCTCGAATTTGGCCAAGGCACGAAGGTCCGTCGACCGGCAGGGTTCATTGTTAGAAATTTTGGTTTGATATGATTTTTGGATTCGAAGTTTGTCAGTTATCCGAATTGTGTTCTTGTCGTCCGCCCGTCAGGCATTCATACCTTTTTGTTTTATTTTGGTAACGCGTAACACGCGGACAGGTCCTTGACGGTCGGTTATCGTATCTTTTGAGAAACGCGGCTTAGTCGTGTTACGATTGTAGTTTTGAATTCGTATGGTACGCGAAGTACCCGTCACCATTTTCTTGTGTACTTTTGTTTTGTCATTTCGATTTACTTTGAATTATTAATTTTTTTTTGTAACTCCTGAATTCGGTCTTGTACAAAATCGTCGCGCTTCGCGCCGCCGATTTTCTTTAATAAACCGAAACATTTATTTAAATCGAAGTGTCCGAATGATTTTGTGTGTCGCGTGATCGTCTGACCCATCCGACCTATTGTTCCGAACCCCGCCGCCTCCGCGGTACTGAGTTAGCCAAGGAAGGCCGGAAGGAAAGAATCGACTTGAAGCAGATACGTGGTTCCCGTTTGGAACCTGGCGCCCAACAATACCGTAGGTATTTCGAGAGTAAAGTTTGTTAGCCCCTGGTTTGCCTGGAACGCGAAGGAATCGCGTAAGTTGTGCACCGGTCATCCTCATATTTTCCGGTGAGGTTCGATCGCGTGAAAAATACGTCACAATGTATAAGTATGAGACGCGTAGTTACTGAATTCATTGAGTCATATAAGCATTTTATGGCATAATCTTTATATTTGGCGCTGACTCCAAAAAGTTTAGTTGGATGCGTACAATGTAATAAATAAATAAAATATAAAAAAATAAAATTAAAATATGTTTTTTCTTTTTAAGGCAAAATTATTGTTTACGGTTTTTTGGAAGTCGGTTTTATTTTCTTTATTTTATACTCTTTAGTGTTTTGTTTGCATTTATCTATTTTTCTTGTTTATAATTACACAGCACACACCACATTCAGCAGGTGCTGATCTTATTAATCTATTACCGACATGCGGCAAGGGATTTATTTAACCAGTACTGGCTAATACTAGCCCAATACAATTTAAATAAATAAAGTCTTATAAATATAAAAATAACCTCATTCTTTTTTTGGAAATCGGTTAAAAAGAATTGTTTATCGATGCGCAGCCATTCATAAGAAATCACCAGTAAGAATTTTTTAATCTAGGTCCATCCGTTCCTGATAAATCGTCAGTACTGGCTAATAGTGGCCCAGTACAATTTTGAAGAATTTATAGGACCACCGCAGAAGCCTGCACTTACATATAAAAAGCAAAATTCGTTAAGCAGTTATGCGGGAATAACTGATAACTTGATAACCTCCCTTTTTTTTGGTAGTTGGTTAAAAAGGACGCGATAGCGTTGGGCTTTGCGATTTATTAGTGTATTCCGATAATATCATTTTGTTTCATTTTTGCCGTGTGAGGCCTTAAAATATAAGAGATTAAACTGCTGGAATCTGTCTTTAAAATAACCTTGCTGTTATATTGTAACTTTTATTTAGTGCCGCAGTTTTGACGATATTTCATGATTATATAATTTGTTTGTCCCTCCCATCTTCTAGTTGCTGCTTGTACACTTTTCAGATACAACTCCTTACACCGTTGAGAATATTGAAAGCCATTTTGGCAAAATTGAATATTTACCCGTACAAAAATCCATTGTTCTTACGATACACGGGAGACTCTCGCGTTGACTGTGCGTGTTTTCGCCG
This sequence comes from Cephus spinipes, assembly GCA_963971525.1. Lineage (NCBI taxonomy): Eukaryota > Metazoa > Arthropoda > Insecta > Hymenoptera > Cephidae > Cephus > Cephus spinipes. The sequence goes on along the minus strand of OZ020575.1, from coordinate 14,683,614 downwards.
GCCGTTTTTGCCGCTTCTTGTGAGCACGGCCGATTAGGAATCGAACATAATATTCTAATATAAATTTATATTTTTGGAAATGCTTTAACAAGCAACTATAAGATGCTCCTAGTGATATTTGTTATATTGTATGCTCTCATGATATTTGCAATTTCTTGGTGTTATCTCTTTTGTATCTTATATTTGTCGCGTGTTTTCCTGTTAATTTTCACATTTCCAGACGTCGCGATTGATTATTTCTTATTCACGTGAATAATTATGTATTACGTATATCAGCCATCATTCCGAAATAGAATAATAACATAGCCGACAGCCAATAGAATTGCAGACTTAGCACGTTGCCCAGTGCATTGCTTGTATCATCTACCCAGCTGCTTAGTTGAGCGCATTCCTAAGGTCCTAACCATACCTAAGAGCATCAGCGAAAAACGACTATATAAGCAGTCAAAATCGTGGTACTGACGCTCAGAAAATCATTTAGTTTCACGCGCAAAAGATCGGACTGCACATTGTCACTCGTGGCTCTAACCGTTAAAGTATTAGATCCAGTGTAATATTCGTAATCTGCCCTAGGACGGATTCGTTATTACATACCCTAGGGAACAAGCTGGATCGGTTATCGTGCAAAATTGAGCTACATAGACTAGTCTTTCCAAGTAACGCATACACTAGATAATTTTCTGTTCCACCAAATTTCTTTTCCCCTTAACCTCACATACAGTCAGGTTTTGTAATCCAATTTCACGATTTTTATCCCAGTATTTCTCATAACCGAAACACTGTACACAACAATATTCAACTGAAAACTACCAAATCATTTGTAACAATATATCGCAAATTCACATTTTACTCGCGTCTTAAATATCTATTACCCATCCTTAAACATTTCAGGGAATATCTATCCCCCAAAAAACACTTACGTGTAAAAAACTACGCCAAGTACAGGAGTGCTGTGTATTCCTCTAACAAAAAGTATTGATATCAAATTATGGAGGCCAAGTACATAAGTCACTACATGTTTGCATATTATATGACCTAGCACTGGCCCATCGTTTTAATTGTATTTTCAAAACTTCTTATAACGTTTTCACTACTCTTTTACATTACTACTGCTTCCCGTAGTTGATTATGATTCAATGGTCATTTAATAATTAATAAAACTTTAGGTGATTCCTTATCGAGTACTACTTGGCGGGTTTGTGCATTTCTTGACATAAATTTGCGTTCATTATGCCAGTCATCAAACTCAAAACCAATGTCAACTTTCAAATATACGGATTTTAATGGCCGAAAGGTCTGTAAGGGAAGATAACACGCTCGAATATGAATCAATAAAAATGCGGAATGAATTTTTATATTTTACTTAATGCGGAAGGAACATTAAAAAGAGACTAACGATGCGGAATGAGTCCATGAAGCATAGATCGAATATCTAAATTTGTCAATATTCTCTAAAATAGTTTATAATCTTCGACGGACCTAAGGCCTTTACGGCGCCTTTCCAAAGTTCGCACAGCGGCTATAGCACGGTAATATTGTAATGTTAATTAACCCATTTACATCAGAAGCGCCCATTTTGTGCCCATTTTGCCTGGCAACTATCACCAGAGCGCATATGTGCGCGCATTTCACTTAGGCACTTATCATCAAAGCGCATATTATACTCGTGCATATTGCGCAGTCGATGAAAAGTAGTGATCGGAAATAGTTTCAGGGTAAAATAACACAAAAAAGTAAAAAAATGAACGGTTGTGTTTCCGACAGCAGTGAAGAGGTAATTAGACCTACAAAACGCAGATGTTTTATTGCGGTTTCTTTTGATAGTAGCGATAGTGATCAAAGTGCGAGTGATTTTGAGTGGGAGGGAAAAAATGACAAACCTAAATTGCATAAATTTATATTTGTTGGTGGTGTAAATAAAAACAACAAATTTTACTAGAAAGAGGAAGCATTTTCATTTTTTTTAATCTTTGGCTTCCTCATAGATGAATTTTCATCTACTACCCACGATTCAGAGGAAGAAAATTGCAAAATTAAAATTCTTGGCATCCTCATATAGGGACTTCGTACACTACTTACGATTCGGAGGAAGCAAATTGCAAGTTTTAGCTTGCAGCTTGTTTAACGTGAGTCCCCATGCCTCTCACAACTTGGGGTGCTTCATACTGTCAAGAACGCATGTGAGGATAAATCTCTTGCATGATCTCTTCAGGCCTAATATTTTTGAATTGGCTGAAATTCAAAAACTTGAATATATGTGTAATCAGATCCGTTTTACCAATCTCTGCCAAATTTGAGTCATATCACGGCTAAATCATAGTCTATACTTTTCGAAAATTGGAGCTCAATCGGTCAAAGTTGACGGGAGCTATATTGATAAATTTAATTTTTCGAAAAATTCAAAATATCATAAAATAAAAAATTTGAGATTTTAGGCTTTCGCGGCCAATATTGTCATTAGTACTCATGGTTTCCGGATGGAAGCCGCGTCTATGTTCAGCTTCGTGCCGACGTTTCGCAAACGCTTCCGTCTGCATCTTCAGGGCTAGGAGGCTCCGATACTGAAGCTCCCTGTTGTCAGGAAGTCTTAATATACTAATCAGCTGATCAACTAAAAACAACTTATGATTGGTTGAAGCACTGATCCGCATGAGCAACCACAGGTATATTAAGACTTCCTGACAACAGGGAGCTTCAGTATCGGAGCCTCCTAGCCCTGAATATGCAGACGGAAGCGTTTGCGAAACGTCGGCACGAAGCTGAAAATAGACGCGGCTTCCATCCGAAAACCATGAATACTAATGACAATATTGGCCGCGAAAGCCTAAAATCTCAAATTAAACGCCTCCACGGAGAGGCTATACTTGGGTCAGTAAACTTGTTTACTAAACTCAGGAAGTACCTACACATCCAACTATGCTCTGTAACATTTTTGAAAAGGTGCCGCGACCATCAGGTGGTACCCAAATGCTTCCAATTGAAAAACCCTTCCCATCCCTCTCAAAGAGTCAAATCAATCCTCAAGCATGCCTCATTAAAACTAATCAGGGAAAGCATTTCCACTGCCAAGAAAAACCTTGCAGAGACTTCCCAAAAACTCTTTTCGTTGCACCTTTCTCTTTCAAGTTCACTGGAAGTTGGGCTATGGGACACACTTGATCGGGTAATACACGAACAAGCAGTGCACTCCGCCGAACTAAGAACGAGAAAACAGAAAGGGAAGTTTGAAAAATTAATTCCACAGGTAAACCCCCCAACCCTAACCCATACGGTTAAGAACCTTAGTAAATATAATCTATGTGATGCTGAGGTCTCCATTCTTGCAAAGGGTCATAATTTTGCCATAGCACCCACCAAGATCCCCATAGAGGAAATAATTAGCCAGACAGAGACAGCCATTTTTCACTTACCCACAGAAACTAGTAATAATGTTAGAATAAAACTCTCCAACATCCTACACAAAGCCCCCTAAACAAAACATTAGCAGAGAAGAACGAGAAGCACTCTTCAATCTCAAGAAAAACGACAAAATTGTCATACTACCAGCAGATAAGGGAAATGCTACAGTCATAATGGACAAGGAAAAATACACCAACAAGATCAAAACCATGCTAAACAACCCAAACACATACAAAAAACTCAAAAAAGATCCAACAACAAGTATGGAGAAGAAGACCATCAGGTTACTCAAAGAAGCTAACTTCCCTCCGGAAACCCTCAAAACTCTTACCCCTAAGGAATCCTTCCCCCCTAGACTATATGGCCTTCCCAAAATCCACAAAGAAAATTTTCCCCTTCGTCCGATAGTAAGCAACATTGATGCCCCCACCTACCAACTTGCCCGTCTACTCACCAAACCCCTCCAGTCACTAGTAGGACAAAATAACTCACACATTAAGAACTCCCTAGACTGCGTGAATAAAATCAACTCCATTAGAACTAGCCCAGATAAAATTCTAGTCAGTTTCGACGTGGAATCACTGTTCACAAACGTTCCCATCCCGGACATCCTTGAAATCATCAAGAAATCCAAAAAAATTCCTTCCAAACTATTCCCCCTAATTGAACACTGCCTAACATCTACCTATTTCCAATACCAGGGTGAGTTTTATGAACAAACATCTGGGGCAGCAATGGGATCCCCCATCTCGCCCATTATAGCCAATATTTTTATGGAAAATTTCGAAAACAAAGTTCTACTTTCATCCCCCCTAAAACCATCGGTATGGTACCGGTATGCGGACGACACATTTGTCACCTGGAAACACGGGAAAAACACTTTGCCTCAGTTCCTAGAATACATAAACTCAATACACCAGAACACAAGATTTACCATGGAAATTGAGAAACGGGGAGACCTCCCCTTTTTAGACGTTTCAGTCCATCGAAATGAAGATGGAAGCCTAGCCCATCAGGTGTACCACAAACCTATCCATACTGATAGATACCTCCATGCCTCCTCACATCACCACCCTTCTCAGAAAAACTCTGTCATCAGCTCCCTTATGTACCGGGCTCTAACCATTTCTCAACCACAACACTTGGATACAGAAATCCAACATCTTAACGAAGCCCTTGGTAGGAATGGATACCACAGCCAAGAAATTAACCATGTATTGCGTAAGCTACAAAATAAAAATCCATCCCCATCTTCTAATGAACCAATTGAGCGACAGGAAATCGTGGCTCTACCGTATCTACAAGGTACAACAGACCGGATCAGCAAGGTGCTACGGAAACATAACATCCGTACAATCTTCAAACCCCCGAAGAAGATTGGACAAATAATTCCCAGTACGAAAGACCGTAGACCACCACTGAGTGCCCCAGGAGTATACAAAATCCCTTGCTCCTGTGGAAAAGTGTAAATAGGCGAAACCGGGAGGAAGATCAGTACACGGGTCAAAGAACATCACCGGTGTACCAAATACGGTAATTTTTCTCAATCTGCCTTGGCAGAACATTGGATGGACACTGGACATTCAGTAGATTATGAAAAGACAGAAATGCTAGCTAGTTCTACAGGTTACTTCGCCCGAAAACATCGCGAAGGTTTAGAGATATTAAAACACTCAGATAACCTAAATAGAGATCGAGGATATCAAGTAAACCCTATTTGGCACACTGTCCTCCCAGTTTTTTAATTGATCAGCTGATCAACTAAAAACAACTTATGATTTGTTGAAGCACTGATCCGCATGAGCAACCATAGGTATATTAAGACTTCCTGACAACAGGGAGCTTCAGTATCGGAGCCTTCTAGCCCTGAAGATGCAGACTGAAACGTTTGCGAAACGTCGGCACGAAGCTGAACACAGACGCGGCTTCTATCCGGAAACCATGAGTACTAATGACAATATTGGCCGCGAAAGCCTGAAATCTCAAATACTTGATATTTGTTTAGCTGATGCCAGATTATTAATTCGAAATATGAATCACAAAATACACGTATTACCTTATGATAGCGACCACAAAGCTATAACTTTCGAGTTGCTTATGGATTCAGAAGTCATGTCTCAAATATTTAATAATATTGATAAACAGGTATTTAGATATAAATCTACTAAATGAGATAAGTTCACAAAGAACATTCTGAAAGAGTATAATCTAAACATTCCTAATGATAGAAATTTGTCTATTAATACGTTGAACGCCCAGCATGAATCGGTGGAGTTTCTCCCGGGGCCCACCCGTTGAACGCCCAACGTGAAGCATACAATACAATGTATGAGATTATATTGCGTTTATACGGAAACTTTCAGTTTCTTCATAGCATTCAGTCGAGCAGGGTGTTTCGCATATGTTCAATATCTTTGTTTCTTGACCTCTAAAATGTTTCTCAGACAAAGCAAAAGTGCAAATGAAAGTTAGCCGAGTAGCGACGAAGAAGTGTTTAGATTTCCACGGAAAGTTATAAATATTGTTGGGTCAGGTTCAAGCTCAGAAAATGAGGATTTGTGCGATACTGACGATTTTGAAGAGTTATTAGAAAGCCTAGCTATAGAAGAACAAAATGAAGAGACTGATTCTGTTGGTTCATTTGAAAATATCGAATGGAAAGAGTTCACCGGAAAACAAAAATCATTTCCATTCACCGGGAAAAAAGGAACTACCTTCCAATATCACACCAGGTGATGTTCTTTCTCTCTTTTTGAATGAACAAGTGATAGACCTTATGGTAAGGAAAACAAATATGTATGCAGAAAAAAAAATGGATCAAAATACCAGCAGCGACAACGCACGAATAAGGAGATGGAAACCCACAAGTTCCGAAGAAATGAAAATATTTCTTGGACTATTGATTTCGATGGGGTTAGTGCAAACGCCACTGACCAAATATTGGTCAACGGATCCTCTTTATAATTTTCCGTTTGCCCGAGGTAAAATGTCTCGAAATCGATTTGAATTAATATTATCAAATTTACATTTTTCAAACAACGAAGCCATACAACATAATAATCGATTTGGGAAAGTGTTGCCATTAGTCCAGATACTTGTTGAGAATTACCAAAAAATATTTATACCCGGCCCATAAATTGTAGTTGATGAGAGTATGATACCGTGGAGGGGAAGGCTCATATTTCGGCAATATATACCGACAAAGTCGCACAAATATGGTATAAAACTGTTCAAATTGTGTTCTACAGAAGGCTATACGTGGTCCGCTAAAATATATGCTGGACGAGATACTAGTCGGAAAACACAATGCCTCAAACAATGACTGAGGCGTCTCGCCAACTGCAAATTCGAAGAAATCCGCAAGGTACATCTACAAAAAGAATACGTGTTGCGGGCTACGTCAACTGGACAGAGCTTGAACTAATGGAAAAGGCATCTCACCTCCTACAAATTCGAAAAAATCCTCAAGGCAAATCTGTAAGAAGGATGTGTGTTCAATGCTACGCAAAACGGCGGCGTACTCTTGAACGCCAGGAAGCAAGGAACAATGTACAAAAGACTGTAACGTACTGTTCTGAGTGTCCAAAGTCACCTCAAATGTGTTGTAACGTGGCGTCAGGACGACACGTTACAAGAGCCCCGCACCTCCGCGCGCTGCCGACGGCACGGCAGTGCCTCCGGCCTCCATCTCCAAGGAGTTCGTAGGTCCGTGGTTCGGGAGGAGGGAACGGGGGAAAGTAGTGGACTGGCGGCGGAGGCACAGGGCCCTTTTGGGTTGAGAGCCCGCAAATAAGGGGTGCTCAACCGCCAGGACGCACTGCTGGTACCCCGGGAACTTTGATCGGCTACGGTTTGCGGGTCCACGGGGAGGGCGCCAGAGAGGAGTTTGTTTTGATTTTTGACCTACCGTGAAGAGCGGTAGGTAGGATAGAGAGTGTGTCGCTTGGAGTCCGTGCGTAAGGACACGCGTGTCCGGCGGACCGCGAGAAATGATTCCTTCTTCCGTGCTCGGGCGATAGCGGAGCTATCGGATGATCGCGGATTGCGATTATCGGGATCTCTCGCAGAGAACCATGGCTCCCGGGTTTTTTTTGTGTGGTCTAGTGCCAGTGCGTGGCCGAGTGTGTGAAATTCCGCGTGCTGGATAGACACCTTCGTGGGGCCGGGATGCGGCACCACGGGGATAGGCGGAAGGGACACGGCCACCACGATTTGGATTTGGTACGGGACTGATGGGACAGCCAGTTCTCGGTAAGTACCGCGAGAGCGGTCTTATTTAGCCGAGCGGGAGTGGTGCGGACACACGGATGCCTCACGTGGCTACCGACGTCGGAGGGCACACTCCCGAGGAAGGGAAGGCTCGTCTCCAACGAGACCTGTTAGGATCGCGAAGGGATTCGCGAATTCGGTAGGCACACCGAGGTAGGGACAGGTCTTGGGCAGGCTAGAGATCACGACTCGGAATAGTCGTGAGCCGCCGTTGGAGGACACACTGTACGCGACGGGATTTGTATTGTACAATCCGCCGTTTATTTAATGGTAATAAACGGAACGGTATTCTACTCGCTGTTTTATCATTTTGCGCGCCTATCCGTTGACTCCAAAATTCTCTCTCCTCGCCCCCATGTTCCCCTCTACCATTTTCAGTACGCTGAGGCTGAGCCGCCGGGAGACCTGAAACGGCCGTGGTAAGGGATGGTCGTGCGGGAAAGCCGCACCTGGCGCCCAACAACTAGATCTTCGGATCTTTTCTTTGATTACAGCACGTTGGGAGCAGCCACGGATTATTTGTAGGCGACGCCGATGAACGGTATACGTCACAAAAATGGCGCCCAACGTGGGGCCTGAGAGAGAGTCAGGAAGGTCGGATTTGTTTTGAGCGCACAGCGGATCGCGGGCATACGGTTGAGAGGACGACAAGAAAGGTTGTCGCCAACCGAGCCTCGAAGACTCGGCGGGAACGGTTGTCAAAACAAATTGTCTTAGAGGCATTTGTAAACAGTCGAGTTGCCGAAATTATCACGACGGTTAGTAGTCCGCGAGCGGCAACCGATTTTAGGATATCTCTCGCGACCCACCACGCCGTCCGTGCCCCGCGCACCGGAGAGCGGTACTCTCGTGAGCGACCAGGGCTGGTTAGCCAGGAAACGGCCACGAGTCCAGGAGTTGATGACTTCGTGAGCCGGACAGGTCTGCCACGGAGGCACCGGGTGCGCGGTGGTGTGGTGACCCTTTAGGACAAGGGAAGCGTGAGCTCTCTAGGAAAGAGGCGACCGTAGGGCGCAGAAGGCCAAAGGCATGGCCCGCCACTAGAAAACCCTGCCGAGGAAAGTAGGAATACCGGCGTACGAATAGCGGGGTCCCTTCGGAAGCCACCAGATTGTGAATGGCACCGAGGACTCTGTGGACGCACTGCAGGGCAAGGACTCGGGGCCGCAAATCTCGGGGAACGAGATCGGAGGGCGGCCGATCGAGCGCCCTTTAAACACGATAGGACGGAAACGCGCAGACCTCTAGGGCCGGATAGGGAAGTCCGGGGAGGGAGAAGCTGCCGTACCGAAACATGTTTAAAGGGAACAGCGTAGGAAACTATCGTAATCGACCAGGAATGGATTGGTCGATAGTGAACGTCGATACTCCGGAAAATAGGAGTCCTTCTCGAACGGAACGGGAAGGGGAGAGGACTGAGTGCAGCGTTCGCCATCTCAGCGGCGGCTGGCTCGTCCGCGCGATCCGGAGACGGGGTTCTACGCCATTGCGTACCTGGGGAGGACATGGAGGATGTCGCCGACGCTCGGTTCATCTCCACTCAAGGACAGCAAAAAGGGTACTCCGACGCCGGGTGACGGAAAGGAAGGGGGAGCTGGTGGACGATACGGCGGCCGACCAGCATGTTGGGATTGCGGTCGGGCCGGACATCGCCACCCGGATTGCGAAGATCCCGATAAAGGCCTTTCTGCATCCATTGCGGCGCTCCCGGAGTGGGACGTAGAACGTGCCCGAGATGTGCTGGTGACCGGTCGGGAAACGGCAAGTGGAGGGCACACTAGGAGCGAGTGCTGCCTCCGCCGGAGTACGTGGAGTACTCGGGGGGAAACCCCCCCAGCTCCAATGGGAAGCTGCGCGGGGCCTTAGAACTCGACCTGGGGATTCCAGACATTTTATGCGGAGTGTCCGTGGAGAATCGAGATGGAGATTTCGGCATCAGGAACAGAATTCCCCCTCTAAATGGAAGCGAGGTGACTTCATCGACGGGGTCAGGGCAGGAGGTTCTCCCGACGGGATAATGGAATCGGGATGAACCAGGACAGGCCTGAAGACAACCTCGTGGGGAACCAGTAAAGTAGGATCTTTACGTCACGGTTCACGAGGCAGAGGAGACAGCTCGGCGAATGCGAGGGCCATGAGGGACGCAGCAGTTTCCGTTAGCCAGAGGAGTTGCGATGCAGGGGATGGACGGCCAGGGCGGACTAGCCTTGTGGATAGCAGGCGAACCGGAAGCCGTCATCCAACCTGAGGGTACGCGCTCGGTTACGTGAGACACCCGGCTCCAGGTAGAGGGCCGGAGCGCTCCCTGGTGTTCACCGGAGTGTGGACATCGGCCGGGACCAAGGCCAAGGTCGGCCGACCCTTGATAATTCCTGCGTGTTGAGATCGCAAGGAAGAGTTTCGCCTAGCTGGAAAATCGGATCATCGCAGACACCTGGGAATGGTGGTCGCATGACTCACCTCTCCGCATGAGAGGCCTGATCCGTCCAGCAGGTGACCAGTGGAAGGCCAGTCAGTTCAAGGAACGTCTGATGGGCCTCGAGAGAAAACCGTGGAAGTTCGGCGAGCCCAAGGTCGTGCGATCCGTAGGCGGATGGACCTGGTAGGGCTTACCGACACTCTTTGGGAGGTAGCCCAGGAATAGAGGAACGTTCGGGTCAGGTGGCAGGAGGGACACTCCCCGGATATGGAAAAAACCGACGTCCGCTGAAAGGGTCAGCCGGAGAGAACGGCAGATCCATCGCGATGGTCATGGTAGCAGACAGAAGCTGATGAGTATTCCAGTGCACTGTGAGAGTGACCAAGACGTCTGGTCCCCGGAGGAGAGCTGAGGGCCTCCAGGATGCCAAGCACCGAACGCCACGGAGGATGGATAGAAGAAGGAGCAGTGAGTACCTACGCTACTGCAAGCGGAACTTGAGAGCGGGCTGGCGCCGATGGTTTCGTCGGAGCGCAGCCGCGTTGTTCCACGAACGCGTCGTTCCGCGACCGGATGCTGGATAGGACACCGCCGTGAAGGGATCGGTGGCGGCCCAGCGTCTCGCCGCAGAACATAGGAAAGCGGCCACTGGACAGTCGGCCGCGATAGGATTGGGGAAATACCACCGGAAATGGTATCACAGGAGCGAGCATCGGAGGGAAGAGGCCGATAGGAAACGGATTCTTCCCGCAGGCTCGAAGTGGAATGGTCAGAGGTGTAAGACCCGTGCGTATTCCAGGCGGTCTCTGACCAGCGGCGAGTGGAATGGCAGACCAGGAATTGGTCTCGCCAGTACAGGAGCCAGGTGAACTAAGACGATGAAAACAACGTGTCAAGCAGTATTGGACTCGGAGAGGGCCGGGGATAACGGCCTACCGAAATAGTTCACCGGAGAGAAAACTAGCCACGCGGACGCTACTGTAGGGAAGAAACACGTGGGAAGTTAGAATTCGGAAAGTCCCAATGCCGAGTACAAGTACGGCGTTGCAATCCGAATCTTCCCGCATGTTATGATTTAGCCGACCAGCTTGAGGGGACCTCGACTAGGAGACGTCCAGGGAGGGGATCCTACGACAGCTGGAGTCCGGCAATGTAAACAGAAGTGCCGCCAGCCTGGCCGTGGCGCGGAGAGTGAGCGGCCAGGGAAAGGCGTCAACACACGGTGTTGTGACGACCGATTGGAATTCGGCCGGGATGTAAACAGTAGCAGAGAAAAGGATTAGCGATGGCCTAGGGACCGTGCATAACGGTACTAGGGCGAATTGGTAGTAAGGTAACACTTACGAGACGCATTCCGGGAAACGGATTGCGTCGGCCGCCCGCAAGAGCTAGGAGTAGCTCGAGGAGCGGGGCTCTGTTTTGATTTTGCAGGTCCAGTGCATCGAGCGGATGGCCCCAGGAAGTGGATCCGCTGGTGTATGCAGCAGGGCAGCAAGGGCGCGTGGGACGACGGAGGAAGGACGAACCTCCAGCGCAGACACCGGAAGCTCTCGTCAGGATGACAGACACCGGGAGGAGTCGTGCGCAAAGGGGAGGGAAGTAGTCCGCGTCGTCACGATAAGGCCTACAGGCCCCGGAATTATCGTGGGGTGGGACGGGCAGGCCAATTCGCCTGGTTTTAGATTTTCCCGAGGAAGAAGGCCGCGGTTTGCCGTGTCACACTCGTTCCCTTCTGGAAGAGTGTGACCCGGTCTAAGCGAGGGGGAGTTGTAACGTGGCGTCAGGACGACACGTTACAAGAGCCCCGCACCTCCGCGCGCTGCCGACGGCACGGCAGTGCCTCCGGCCTCCATCTCCAAGGAGTTCGTAGGTCCGTGGTTCGGGAGGAGGGAACGGGGGAAAGTAGTGGACTGGCGGCGGAGGCACAGGGCCCTTTTGGGTTGAGAGCCCGCAAGTAAGGGGTGCTCAACCGCCAGGACGCACTGCTGGTACCCCGGGAACTTTGATCGGCTACGGTTTGCGGGTCCGCGGGGAGGGCGCCGGAGAGGAGTTTGTTTTGATTTTTGAGCTACCGCGAAGAGCGGTAGGTAGGATGGAGAGAGTGTGTCGCGGGGAGTCCGTGCGTAAGGACACGCGTGTCCGGCGGACCGCGAGAAATGAGTCCTTCTTCCGTGCTCGGGCGATAGCGGAGCTATCGGATGATCGCGGATTGCGATTATCGGGATCTCTCGCAGAGAACCATGGCTCCCGGGTTTTTTTGTGTGGTCTAGTGCCAGTGCGTGGCCGAGTGTGTGAAATTCCGCGTGCTGGATAGACACCTTCGTGGGGCCGGGATGCGGCACCACGGGGATAGGCGGAAGGGACACGGCCACCACGATTTGGATTTGGTACGGGACTGATGGGACAGCCAGTTCTCGGTAAGTACCGCGAGAGCGGTCTTATTTAGCCGAGCGGGAGTGGTGCGGACACACGGATGCCTCACGTGGCTACCGACGTCGGAGGGCACACTCCCGAGGAAGGGAAGGCTCGTCTCCAACGAGACCTGTTAGGATCGCGAAGGGATTCGCGAATTCGGTAGGCACACCGAGGTAGGGACAGGTCTTGGGCAGGCTAGAGATCACAACTCGGAATAGTCGTGAGCCGCCGTTGGGGGACACACTGTACGCGACGGGATTTGTATTGTACAATCCGCCGTTTATTTAATGGTAATAAACGGAACGGTATTCTACTCGCTGTTTTATCATTTTGCGCGCCTATCCGTTGACTCCAAAATTCTCTCTCGTCGCCCCCATGTTCCCCTCTACCATTTTCAGTGCGCTGAGGCTGAGCCGCCGGGAGACCTGAAACGGCCGTGGTAAGGGATGGTGGTGCGGGAAAGCCGCACCTGGCGCCCAACAACTAGATCTTCGGATCTTTTCTTTGATTACAGCACGTTGGGAGCAGCCACGGATTATTTGTAAGCGACGCCGATGAACGGTATACGTCACAGTGTTTACAATGTTTTAACGAATACCATCGTAACTAATAAAATCTTTTGTAATGTTACAAAAACAACTTTATATTTATTACGTTCCTCAATCCAAGTGAAACTGTCACGGGAACACATTTAACTTCAGTATATTTATCATTTGTTGGTAAAAGTATATTTTATAAATGATCATTTTATCTCATCTACTCGTGATAATTGTCTTACAAATAATATTACTATAAATTACCCCCAAAATGTTGTTTTAATTACGCGAAAAATAGTGTCATCCGTTTACGGGTGACGGGGCCCCTGCGGAAACATAGCCGTCACCCAGTTATGGGTGACGTGACGTTCAACGTGTTAATGAAATAGATGATTATATAGAAAAAATCCATATAATAATTAGAAATGCTATAAATAACTCAGTTCCGGTTCATAAAGCAACAGATAGCATACATAAATACCTCACACCTAGAGTTAAAAAGTTACAGAGTAATAAATCAAAATTATTAACTCTATTACATAGATTACGGAATAGGTTTCCTCCTAATGCAAATGAAATAAATTGCATCAAAAATTTAATATCTGCTACTAAACAAGAATTAAAATTAGTGATGGATAAAGCTGCCAATGCCTTTTGGGCTACACAAATCAAGTTAATAAATTATCGTAAAGTTGATTGCTTCTTTCCTAAAATTAACAGTTTATTTAGACCAAAGCAGCCTCTTTCGATGGGTGATTTGCATATAGATCAGCAAAACCAGGCTATAATTTATAGAAGTAATTGCGACCTTACTATTTCTCCTTTGGTAGATAACAAGTATATTATCACAAATCCAACGGACGAACTTAATATAATTGGTATATATTATGAGTCAATTAATTCTCCTAGATACTTAAACAATAATACCCAATTTAAAGAAATTGTTGACAGAGCAGCAAAAACCATACATGAGGAATGTGATAATATTAGAAAGTCTAACAGCACTATCACTTCCTTTTCTCCTAGAATAATTGCTTCCAACCCTTCTGACAATAGTATAAAAGATAGTTTATTCTGTTCTGAGGAGACTGTCGCCAAAATCATTAGGAATGTGCCGAACAACACGTCTAAGTGTCTTGATGATATCTCACCTATCATATTGAAACACTTGCCACAAAGAATTGTTAAAGACTACACGATCCGATTTAATAATGCTCTTGTAGGGCCCCGAGACGCGACAGCGTAGCTTTTGGAATGTTTGTCGGTCGCTCGTAGCGACGAACCGTTAAAGGACGTGCGTATTAGAAAAACAAAAAAGCAGTTGATTTGCGACGGTCAAGACGTTGAGACGTACATGTTAAGAAACTGTTTTACTTATCTCTTAACTCGCGTCATTCTCTCTATCATACAAGGAATAAATAAGATCTACATTCCTATAAATCCCTATACTCTTAACAATTATTATTTCCCTATTTCCTGGAAATATGCTAGAGTTGTGCCCATCATACAAAAAGACAAAGATCCTACAGATCCAGCTAGTTACAGACCTATCAAGAGACTCGGTCGAGTCTCGCGCCAAGTACAGGCAACCCGCCGTACGGGGCACGGCTCGCCGAGACTCTTTACTCGAAGCATCGCTTGTACCTGTGTTTCCACTCAAATATCTTGTGAACGGCTGTATGTGAGAAAAATTTATTGATACATTCACTCTAGGAATCAAGGGTTCTGAATTGATTGCCACTAAATTCAATACGATTAGTATACGAGATCAGGGTGTATTGAGATGGCGAGCGAGATGATTTTATTTCAGGTCCGTCGTCGTCGTCGTCGTCGTCGTCGTCATCGTCATCGTCGTCGTCGTCTTCGCACGTCCATCGCATTTTTTACCCAACAGATGGCGCTGACTGCTGTGTCTTCATTACCTATTTGTACTCTGAATGGTGTTAGTAATATACGAATACACAACACAGTCAAATACACTTTATACGTGAAGCTACTGTTCATACCGAATTTCCAGTTAGTATAAGGGTGCTTTCACACCGTATACAATTATTAAGTATTTAATAGCATTCATGTGGAGCGCGCGTATATGGGTGGATGTATATGTGTGCTTCAACATAGTTCCTCGTATTTTAGGTGACAGTTTTTAGAGACACAGAATGTCCAGGTGTTTCTCTCCGTAATTTCCTGTATGTAGGTGGCGGACGTGGAAGTCCAGGGTGTCCAGGCATTCCGCTTCGTAGTTTTCTGTATCTAGGTGTCGGATGTGGAAGTCCAGGGTGTCCAGATGTTCTGCTCCGTAGTTTCTTGTATCTAGGTACTGGATGTGGAATTCCAGGGTGTCCAGGTATTCCGCTTCGTAGTTTCTTGTATCTAAGTACTGGATGTGGAAGTCCAGGGTGTCCAGGTATTCCGCTTCGTAGATTTCTGTGTCCAGGTGTCGGATATGGAAGTCCAGGGTGTCCAGGTATTCCGCTTCGTAGTTTCTTGTATCTGGGTACTGGATGTGGAAGTCCAGGGTGTCCAGGTATTCCGCTTCGTAGTTTTCTGTGTCCAGGTGTCGGATGTGGAAGTTCAGGGTGTCCAGGTATTCCGCTTCGTAGTTTCTTGTATCTAGGTACTGGATGTGGAAGTCCAGGGTGTCCAGGTATTCCGCTTCGTAGTTTCTTGTATCTAGGTACTGGATGTGGAAGTCCAGGGTGTCCAGGTGTTCCGCTTCGTAGTTTCTTGTATCTAGGTACTGGATGTGGAAGTCCAGGGTGTCCAGGTAGTCCGCTTCGTAGTTTTCTGTATCTAGGTGTCGGATGTGGAAGTCCAGGGTGTCCAGGTGTTCCGCTCCAAAGTTTCTTGTATCTAGGTAGTGAATGTGGAAGTCCAGGGTGTCCAGGTATTCCGCTCGGTAGTTTCCTGTGTCCAGGTGTTTGATGTGGAAGTCCAGGGTATCCAGGTATTCCGCTACATAGTTTTCTGTATCTAGGTGTCGGATGTGGAAGTTCAGGGTGTCTAGGTGTTCCGCTCCGTAGTTTTCTGTATCTAGGTGTCGGATGTGGAAGTCCAGGGTGTCCAGGTATTCCGCTTCGTAGTTTTCTGTATCTAGGTGTCGGATGTGGAAGTTCAGTGTGTCCAGGTGTTCCGCTCCATAGTTTCTTGTATCTAGGTGTCGGACGTAGAAGTCCAGAAAAGTGTGCAACAAGCTTTGGCGCTTCGCTCAAACTATAGTATTCTCTTTGATGTTCGCACGGCCTGAGGTACAAGGCCTGAAATAATCTAGCACACTCTCCTCTCTTACGTTTACCACACGGCTTCAACAATCTGGACACTATTAACGACGCTTATATGCATTGAAGATTACATTTTCTTTAAAAATTTGTATATGTCTTTATGCATTTCTAGAAAAAGGGACTTACACATTAAATTTATATGCCATTAAACATTTTCGACACCGCTATATATTTTTCTGATTAGCAACATCATAATGCATTTACATTTTATATCTGTGACAATATAGATTTCGGTGCTTAATACTTCTATTTCCCGTTGGACAACAAAAACTTGTGATATCCCCCAAAAAAACACTTACGTGTAAAAAACCACGCCAAGTACAGGTGTGCTGTGTATTCCTCTAATAAAAAGTATTGGTATCAGATTATTGGGGCCAAGTACTTAAGTCACTACATGTTTGCCTATTATATATGATCTAGCACTGGCCCATCATTTTAATTGTATTTTCGAAATTTCCTATAACGTTTTCAGTACTCTTTTACATTACTACTGTTTCTCGTAGTTGATTATGAATTAATGGTTATTTAATAATTAATGAAACTTTAGCTGATTCCTTATCGAGTACTACTTGGCGGGTCCGTGCAATTCTTGATATAAATTTGCATTCATAATGCCAGTCATTAAACTCAAAACCAATGTCAACTTTCTATATAGAGTTTATTAACGATAACTCGTTAATTATAGTCACGGTAAAATCTTAATAATAAACATAATTTTAGGATACTATTAGTACGTTCAAAGTAAGTACTTTGGAATTTCTGGCACGGACCCGCCAAGTAGTACTCGATAAGGAATCAGCTAAAGTTTCATTAATTATTAAATAACCATTAATTCATAATCAACTACGAGAAACAGTAGTAATGTAAAAGAGTACTGAAAACGTTATAGGAAATTTCGTAAATACAATTAAAATGATGGGCCAGTGCTAGATCATATAATAGGCAAACATGTAGTGACTTAAGTACTTGGCCTCAATAATCTGATATCAATACTTTTTATTAGAGGAATACACAGCACACCTGTACTTGGCGTGGTTTTTTACACGTAAGTGTTTTTTGGGGGATTAATCTTACGCCGAGTGTTAGTAAAGTGTACGAAGCAATAATAAATAATCGGATCACTGAGTTTTGTGATAAGAATAACATAATTCCAGACAATCAATTCGGCTTTAGGTATTGTCACTCTACTACTCATGCAATTAATAAGTTC
The DNA here is from genome assembly GCA_963971525.1 of Cephus spinipes. Taxonomy (NCBI): domain Eukaryota; kingdom Metazoa; phylum Arthropoda; class Insecta; order Hymenoptera; family Cephidae; genus Cephus; species Cephus spinipes. The sequence continues at coordinate 14,666,085 of OZ020575.1, read as the reverse complement.
CTTTCTGATGCAAACACCCACCTTCATAAGCGTAACTTAATTGGCGCTGCACTTATTGACCTAGAAAAAACATTTGACTCTATATGGTTGAATGGTCTCTTGTTCAAGCTCCTAAAGAAAAAGTTCCCGATTGAGATGATTTATTTAATAAAGGATATGATTCACAATAAATCTTTTGTCACATCAGATGGAACAAGAACTTCAACTAGTAAATTCTATATAACCGAAGGCCTCCAACACGGTCAACTCGCCAATCTTGTTTAATATATACAATAGTGATATTTTAAATCTATTTAATTTGGACAATAATAACAACTTACATTCTATAGCTTTTGCAGACGACTTACTGCTATATGTTGCAGGTAAATACCCAACAGAAATTCAATATAAACTAGAGATGCTTGTCAATAACGTTAATAAGTATTACATTAATTCGAACCTATGGATAAATCCTAAAAAATGAGAGTCAATTCTAATTCGCAAACCTCTGCATTATTTATCAAAGTTAAAAAAGGAAGGAATCACAACTTTTTCTATTAAAACTACAATACCGGGAACTGATGAGCAAATTAGAACTCCGCATAAAGACACAGTGAAATACCTAGGAATGAACATAGATTATCTGTTGAGATATAATAAACACATTAAAATACAGCTAAATAAGGCAAGAGCTGCTTTCAAAAGTAACAGCAGACTGTTCTATAATATACACCTTTCAAAAAGGGCTAAAATTATATGTTATTTATTGCTAATTAGACCTATATTGGTATATGTGGTTCCAATTTGGTGGAATTTTAGTGCTTCTGCCATGGAACGAATAAGGATATTCGAAAGAAAATGCATAAAAGCTTGTTTAAGCTTATATAGATCATCCCACTCAAATTTCAAAAAGAATATTGGTAATGAAGTTTTGTATAACATAGCGGATATACCTAGAATTGATTCGTTCATATCAAGAGACTCGGTCGAGTCTCGCGCCAAGTACAGGCAACCGGCTGTACAGGGCACAGCTCGCCGAGACTCTTTACTTGAGTCAACTCCTATACCTGTGTTTGGAACGAAATATCTTATCAAGAGACTCGGTCGAGTCTCGCGCCAAGTACAGGCAACCGGCTGTACAGGGCACAGCTCGCCGAGACTCTTTACTTGAGTCAACTCTTATACCTGTGTTTGGAACGAAATATCTTATCAAGAGACTCGGTCGAGTCTCGCGCCAAGTACAGGCAACCGGCTGTACAGGGCACAGCTCGCCGAGACACTTTACTTGAGTCGACTCTTATACCTGTGTTTGGAACGAAATATCTTATTAACCGCTATACATGAGAAAAAGTTATTGATACATTCACTATAGGAATTGAGGTTCCTGAATTGATTGCCACCACGTTCAATACGATTAGTATACGAGATCAGGGCGTATTGAGATGGCGAGCGAGATGATTTTATTTCAGTTCCGTCGTCGTCGTCATCGTCGTCATCGTCGTCGTCGTCATCGTCGTCGTCTTCGCACGTCCATCGCATTTTTTACACGACAGATGGCGCTGACTGCTGTGCCTTCTTTACCTATTTGTACTCTGTATGGTGTTAGTAATTTACGAATACACAACACAATCAAATACACTTTATACGTGAAGCTACCGTTCATACCGAATTTCCAGTTAGAATAAGGCTGCTTTCACAACAGTATAGAATTATTCAGTTTTTAATGGCATTCATGTGCTGCGCGCGTATATGGGTGTATGTATATGTGTGCTTCGGCATAGTTCGTCTATTTTAGGTGACAGTTTGTCCAACTGTTCTGCTTCGTAGTTTTCTGTATCTAGATGGCGGACGTGGAAGTCTAGGGTGTCCAGGTATTTCGCTTCGTAGTTTTCTGTATCTAGGTGTCGGGCGTAGAAGTCCAGGGTGTCCAGGCATTCCGCTCCGTAGTTTCCTGTGTCCAGGTGTCGGATGTGGAAGTTCAGGGTATCCAGGTATTCCGCTTCGTAGTTTTCTGTATCTAGGTGTCGGATGTGAAAATCCAGGGTGTCCAGGTATTTCGCTTCGTAGTTTTCTGTATCTAGGTGTCGGATGTGGAAGTCCAGGGTGTCCAGGTATTTCGCTTCGTAGTTTTCTGTATCTAGATGGCGGACGTGGAAGTCTAGGGTGTCCAGGTATTTCGCTTCGTAGTTTTCTGTATCTAGGTGTCGGGCGTAGAAGTCCAGGGTGTCCAGGCATTCCGCTCCGTAGTTTCCTGTGTCCAGGTGTCGGATGTGGAAGTTCAGGGTGTCCAGGTATTCCGCTTCGTAGTTTTCTGTATCTAGGTGTCGGATGTGGAATTCCAGGGTGTCCAGGTATTTCGCTTCGTAGTTTTCTGTATCTAGGTGTCGAATGTGGAAGTACAGGGTGTCCAGGTATTCCGCTTCGTAGTTTTCTGTATCTAGATGCCGGATGTGGAAGTTCAGGGTGTCCAGGTGTTCCGCTCCGTAGTTTCTTGTATCTAGGTGTCGGACGTAGAAGTCCAGAAAAGTGTGCAACAAGCTTTGGCGCTTCGCTCAAACTATAGTATCCTCTTTGATGTTCGCACGGCCTGAGGTACAAGGCCTGAAATAATGCAGCACACTCTCCTCTCTTACGTTTACCACACGGCTTCAACAAGCTGGACACCATTAACGACGCTTATATGCATTGAAGATTACATTTTCTTTAAAAATTTGTACATGTCTTTATGCATTTCTAGAAAAAGGGACTTACAAATTAAATTTATGTGCCATTAAACATTTTCGACACCGCAATATATTTTTCTGATTAGCAACATCATAATGCATTTACATTTTATATCTGTGACAATATAGATTTCAGTGCTTAATACTGCTATGTCCCGTTGAACAACAAAAACTTGTGATATCCCCCAAAAAACACTTACGTGTAAAAAACTACGCCAAGTACAGGAGTGCTGTGTATTCCTCTAATAAAATGTATTGATATCAAATTATTGAGGCCAAGTACATAAGTCACTACATGTTTGCCTATTATATGATCTAGCACTGGCCCATCATTTTAATTGTATTTTCAAAATTTCCTATAACGTTTTCACTACTCTTTTACATTACTACTGTTTCTCGTAGTTGATTATGAATTAATGGTTATTTAATAATTAATAAAACTTTAGCTGATTCCTTATCGAGTACTACTTGGCGGGTTCGTGCCAGGAATTCCAAAGTACTTACTTTGAACGTACTAATAATATCCTAAAACTATATGTTTGTTATTAAGCTTTTACCGTGATTATTATTGACGAGTTATCGTTAATAAGCTCTATATAGAAAGTTGACATTGGTTTTGAGTTTAAGGACTGGCATAATGAACGCAAATTTATATCAAGAAATGCACGGACCCGCCAAGTAGTACTCGATAAGGAATCACCTAAAGTTTTATTAATTATTAAATAACTATTAAATCATAATCAACTACGAGAAGCAGTAGTAATGTAAAAGAGTAGTGAAAACGTTATAGGAAATTTTGAAAATACAATGAAAATGATGGGCCAGTACTAGATCATATAATAGGCAAACATGTAGTGACTTATGTACTTGGCCTCAATAATCTGATATCAATACTTTTTATTAGAGGAATACACAGCACTCCTGTACTTGGCGTAGTTTTTTACACGTAAGTGTTTTTTGGGGGATTAAAAATAACGAGGAACTATTTTAGTGCAACTCCGGAGATCAAAAATAGGATTATTAATGCATTCTCTAAACTTAACAACGATGAGATGAATAGATTGAAGATTGATGGATACCTTCCATCGTAAGCGTTTACGCTATTAGATCGACAAGGACTCTTAGAAAATGATAGAAATATACCGATCTTATATCACCGGAAAAGGAATATGGCTGACAAAAAAATAACATTTACATTGAATGATGTTAACGAAAAAATAGATAATGTAGTCTACTCGACTACTTTACCTCATAAGGATATTATTGATAATCATCGGAATAACATAAAGAAATTTTGGTGTTTCCGAAAATAACAATAAATATATGTAGCTAGATAATCACCTATTCTTTTTTCTTTTCTTTTTTCTAAATAACGGGGTCCTGGTTTTTTTTCTATTTTTTCTCCAGAATGATATATAAAGTTATGTATAGCAATCCTGTGTTTTAGCGTGTAATTAATAATGAACTTACTTAATATTATATAGTTAGAATAAGAGTACTTTCTATTAAGTCAATATTCTTATATTTTTTAAGAAAGGAAAATAATTTTGCTAAGTTTTTGTTTTAAGTTTATTTGGACTTGTAAATTGCTTTATTGTGTTCCCATTCCTCAGAATAAACTTACTTATTAAAAAAAAAAAAAAAAAAAACCGATGCTACGCCGAATAAGTAGCTGACACCCAAGTTGTTGTGTTCGCGTATTATTTCGTGCCGGTAAGCTCTCCTGTCCCTCCTGCCCCTTGCCCACTTGCGTATTCCTCCTTCCCCGACTCCCCTTCCCACTAGTCCGTTTAAAGGTCCGTTGCAATACCGCGTGCTCCTGCGTGAGCCCCGCGTGTTATTGTTTAGTTTTGCGTATTTGGAGCGACATATTTTGCTAGTGTAGTAATTTCTGATTTCTTTTCTTTTCTATTTTTCTTTGTATTGGTATTTGTTTAACTAATTATATTCTTTCCTATTTCACACCGTGTACCCTTTCTTTTCGCGTGCCCCCTTCCTTTTGAGTCCCTTTTAGTTGCGATAGCTAATTCGAGCCGACTCTGGGCGGACATAATCTGCCCAGCACGTCACATCCGATATATCCGAATTTGAAACGAAAATGTAATCTTCAATGCAACGTGAAAATCTTTTGAAAGGACTATATGTATAAGCAATCTATAATTATATAAAGTGAATAAATAATTACAAAATATAAAGCCGTACGCAATGTAATAATAATTTCATATCAGACCACATTTCAAAATGCAATCTAGCTATGTCATTTGAAATAGTGGACATCGCTAAATAAGATAATATGAAGATAGGATAAGCATTATCAAAACGGTTCATTATAGCGGATATGATATCAATTTTTACATCAAAGATGTTTTTGCTCAGTATTTCATTGCTTTTTACAAACTGTCGTATACAAACTTCAATACTTACATATCCACATAATTGTAAATATTTATATTATAGGTTTTTTTTTTCGTTAAATTTCTCCTCGACACTGATCCTTGGTGATTCACGCTGACATATATTTGCATAGTTTATGTCATCAACGTAAGGAGAACGGAATGCAGAACATCCGATGGGCGCAGGCGATAGGACGGGGAAGGAGATGTGACAAGAGCCCTAGGACCAGCTGCGTTTCGATAGTAGTGCGATCGAAAATTGAAATAATAAAAATATACAGAATTGATTTATCAAATTAAAAGTGAGTGAATTTTAATTATTATTTTCACGGAACATATGTATACGTTGTTTGTACCGTCAACTGAGATCATTCATAGATTTTACGAGTATTTAACAGCTGCAATGCTTGCGGATTGTCCAAACAAGGCTGGAATATATGACTCTTAGATTATCCGAGTGTTTGTCAACTACAGCGCTTAGCCGATCGTAATGTACTACAGACCTAGAATTTAAAGACGGTTACGGTGACGCGATCACCCCGCGGGAGTAATGTCGGCTCCACTCTAGCGGCTCAAAAAACTACCACATTTTTGGCAATTATTATTAAAAAATAGCATATGTAATATGAAATTTGTTTAGAGCATTTTATTCTACATGATTTTAAGAGTATAACAAAATTTTTTGTTTAATTTTTTTTTTTCATAATGGTTGCGTCAGAGCCTATCCAACAAAACCTCTTTAAAATTACTCTTTGGAGATTTGACGTAAATCAAAAAACTAAAAAGAGGGACAGAGGGAGAGAAAATCGCTAAGTATAATTCATACTACTAACCTTGTGGTGGCAGTGCAGCGCATTCGCCAGTGCATCCCAGCATGAGGAGCGGGGGCGGGGGGGGGGGGGGGTCCTGCCACGTGGCCTCGCGATAAAAGACAGATGTCCTCCGCGACCGCATTATTGGTTAGAATTGTATCGAGTCGCGCTCATATGCACCACCCGACTGTACTCGCTTCCTAGATGGAATAAATCGCAATTGTTCGAAGTAAATTCCACTGGGTTATTCGGCACCTGGCGCCCAAGGGATCCACGGAGCACAGCTTTGGGGTCATTTGAGTGACGTAGGGCAAGAATTGCGTTACAATGTTAATATTATTTTGTATGTTTCAGAATTTATTACTATCGTAGTGTGAAACAATAAGTGTATTGTATAATTAATTGAGAAGAATACTTTCGGTAGCTATTCGCTATGGTGTGTATACCTCTGACAACAATATGGAATACTATGACTATGTACGACAATATGGAATGACTATTCGTCAGACATGACCAGACAAGAGTACGGAGAGTGAAAGATATTCGCGGAATGTGACACACAAATATTACAACATGGACGCTCTTGATTGGATAGCCCCTACATATACAGTAACGTCCAATTGAAGTGCAACACTTGAATTTTTTTATATTTCTGTGAAAGTATGACAGATTTCGAAAAACCAAAGACATATTTTTTAGGAAATTTTCTTCCCGTTCGAATGGTAAAGTTTTATCCCGATCGTATACAAAATGGCCGAATGGCAGGGGTTGGAGTGAAAAAGTGCATTTTCGAACTTTTTGAAAAATTCGAGATCTAGTACTTCCGGAAGGAAATTCGCATTTCTAATCAGGGCACGAGAGAGAGCATCCTTCGGCATTAAAAAAACACCACCATTGAACCCCTGTAGGATCACTCTAGGGGGAGTTACACCCCCTTGAAGTGAAAACATTTAAATGGCCATAACTTCCTACCGCGCCGGCCAATCTGGTCGAGTTTCTGCATGATATCATCTTTAATGATACTGCAGATTCTCACAAAATTATTGTTCTCGGAGATGATCCCGTGACGGAGATCTCGAGATTTCGCAAGCGCACCCGAAGCTTCCCCGCCATTTTTAATTAGGAAAGCGATGAAGTAGAAGTTTTTTTTTATCCACGTTGTAGCTGAGATTTCAACGATTAAAACGCGCTTTTAAACATCCAAATACGAGTACGTTAAGGTGTGTACGTATCCGTTTGAAAAAACGCCTAAATTTTGCGAGTTCCGCTCGAGGCGCTCGGGGGACTACTACCCTACCACGCGCGCCAAGCAACTTTCCCCCGAGCGCCTCGAGCGGAACTCGCAAAATTTAGGCGTTTTTTCAAACGGATACGTACACACCTTAACGTACTCGTATTTGGATGTTTAAAAGCACGTTTTAATCGTTGAAATCTCAGCTACAACGTGGATAAAAATGAAACTTCTACTTCATCGCTTTCCTAATTAAAAATGGCGGGGAAGCTTCGGGTGCGCTTGCGAAATCTCGAGATCTCCGTCACGGGATCATCTCCGAGAACAATAATTTTGTGAGAATCTGCAGTATCATTAAAGATGATATCATGCAGAAACTCGACCAGATTGGCCGGCGCGTTAGGAAGTTATGGCCATTTAAGTGTTTTCACTTCAAGGGGGTGTAACTCCCCCTAGAGTGATCCTACAGGGGTTCAATGGTGGTGTTTTTTTAATGCCGAAGGATGCTCTCTCTCGTGCCCTGATTAGAAATATGAATTTCCTTCCGGAAGTACTAGATCTCGAATTTTTCAAAAAGTTCGAAAATGCACTTTTTCACTCCAACCCCTGCCATTCGGCCATTTTGTATACGATCGGGATAAAACTTTACCATTCGAACGGGAAGAAAATTTCCTAAAAAATATGTCTTTGGTTTTTCGAAATCTGTCATACTTTCACAGAAATGTAAAAAAATTCAAGTGTTGCACTTCAATTGGACGTTACTGTATGTACTGTCACGTGGCACTTTGTGCACGTCACAAAAGAGAGAGGAAAATGGCGATGTAGGAGCTACACCGTGAGATCTGCAAGGCTACCTAACATTTACGTCGAGCGTGGACTGAATTTAGCGTCTAGAATATTTATTAATTCCCTGTGGGGCTATATTTTGTATGTTACTAGCGGTGGTCGGTCCCGTAAGGGAACCGATGGGAGAGAAATTAGAAGCAGCGACGGCCCTGACTACAGCAAAGAGGTCCGACCAGTGCGATCAGCAGCACTGGCGTGACGTAACCAGCAGGAGGAGGGCCAGCGTGACCGCAGAGCACCACTGAGCGAGGCCACCTACGCGGAAGAACGCCGCGAGAAGATTCAAGATTCTGGCAGCATCCGGGGGTTGCAGTGGCGGCCTGGAGCCGTACAATGAGGGATAAGGGCGGATGAGATTCCCGCCCCAAGAAACGACACTGCATTCGCCCAGAAGAGGAGAAGATGCGCAGATCTATTTTTTTAGGATCCCAGAGACAATTGAAGATCGCGGGCGAATTCGGCCGCGTAGGGGTTAGCGCGACTTTGATTGGGCACAAGGGTAATATTCCTCCGCGCCACTAAGGCATGTTAGCGGGCGAGCGATCGGGTAGCGTCACTTGCGGTGTAACTAAGGTATTGTGCGGAGTTGTGCCAAAAGTGTTGAGTTAGCGTGACAGTGAGAAAGAACAAAAGAATGAGAGAAATTGATAGAGACGGCATAGATGACCTGGCGACAGCGATTCAGGGTGAGTGACGCTACCGAGCTATTTGATTTTGGTAATTGATCGAAATTAACTGGACCGCAGATTTAGCTGCTGGATCTTTGATCCAGACAGCACGCGTCGCCTTCCACTTACACGATCGTTGAGATCCGATGTTTGCCAATTCGGTGGCGATCTGGAATATCCATTATCTCGCATCGAAGTTTCGTTTTTAGTTGTGTGTTTGCTTATTCGTAGAGCATGTTTGAAGAAACTGCATGTAAATTATTAATATCCAGTCCACGCTACGCGTAATCGTTTCGGTCGTATGTTGTGTATCGGAAGTGCCGCGCAGTGGTGCGAGTAGTAATAGATCCGTTATAGCGAGACCTGGGAGGGGTGGGGGTTAAGTAGGGGTGGGGGTGAGTCCCAAAAGTATTACGGTTAAAATTTTTTTGTTTCAAAGTCGACGCCCCCAAAAGTTTGGCGAATGAAATTTTTTCGTTTCAAACTCGACGCCCCAAAAGTTTTACGACTGAAATTTTTCAAAAATGGGAAGTGGACATTTTTCTGTACGAAAACTAAGCGGTAGCAGTAAAACTATCAGCCAAAACGAGATGTCGGGAAGTAAAAAGGAAAATTAAAAGGCAAGCCGACATCTTGATAAAAAGATGTCCAGTCGGTTAAAATACAAGTCGGGTTTCCAATACCCATTAAGTCGCCGTCCAGTCGGTTAAAATTTTTTTTGTTTCAAAGTCGACGCCCCCAAAAGTTTAGCGAATGAAATTTTTTCGTTTCAAACTCGACGCCCCAAAAGTTTTACGACTGAAATTTTTCAAAAATGGGAAGTGGACATTTTTCTGTACGAAAACTAAGCGGTAGCAGTAAAACTATCAGCCAAAACGAGATGTCGGGAAGTAAAAAGGAAAATTAAAAGGCAAGCCGACATCTTGATAAAAAGATGTCCAGTCGGTTAAAATACAAGTCGGGTTTACAATACCCATTAAGTCGCCGTCCAGTCGGTTAAAATTTTGTTTGTTTCAAAGTCGACGGCCCCAAAAGTTTAGCGAATGAAATTTTTTCGTTTCAAACTCGACGCCCCAAAAGTTTTACGACTGAAATTTTTCAAAAATGAGAAGTGGACATTTTTCTGTACGAAAACTAAGCGGTAACAGTAAAACTATCAGCCAAAACGAGATGTCGGGAAGTAAAAAGGAAAATTAAAAGGCAAGCCGACATCTTGATAAAAAGATGTCCAGTCGGTTAAAATACAAGTCGGGTTTACAATACCCATTAAGTCGCCGTCCAGTCGGTTAAAATTTTGTTTGTTTCAAAGTCGACGCCCCCAAAAGTTTAGCGAATGAAATTTTTTCGTTTCAAACTCGACGCCCCAAAAGTTTTACGACTGAAATTTTTCAAAAATGGGAAGTGGACATTTTTCTGTACGAAAACTAAGCGGTAACAGTAAAACTATCAGCCAAAACGAGATGTCGGGAAGTAAAAAGGAAAATTAAAAGGCAAGCCGACATCTTGATAAAAAGAGGCGCCGTCCAGTCGGTGAGACATTTTTTTTTGTGCAACGAAAATTTTCTCAAATCTTGGAAAAGAACTGCAACGAATGGCTAGGATTTCTGGAGCCTTCACATTTCAGCTAGACAATCTAACACTCCTAGACGACCACGTGTTTCGTAGATAAAGAGATTTAACCCACAATCTTAAAGTTTACCCAGGTAGCTACCCTTACGATTGTGGGTTAAATCTCTTTGTCTACGAAACACGTGGTCGGGTAGGAGCGCCAAGGTGGTCTGACTGAAATGTGAAGTCTCCAGAAATCCTAGCCACTCGTTACGGCTCTTCAAGGTGATTTTACGACTTTCGTGATACAAAAAGTATGACCGTTTAAGGGTTGGAAACTGTCTTCTAATTCCCGCTGGTATGAAAAAATTGTCTGAAACCTACCTACGCCACCCGCAACCCCCACCACCTCACTATTCTAAACGTACTCTCATATAAACCCCTCCTCCGCTTTTGAATTCAGTAATGGTATAGCAGTACCCCCATCGATATCACGGTATCACTATGGCAGAATGTGATAAAAATTTGAAAAGAAAAAACAGTGAAAACAACGACAATAATGTCGCGGGAAGAAAAATTCAACGTGTGGGTTTAAACACACACATTGATAATAGTAAGTACATTTTAAGAACTTTTCGGTAGGTAAAATGTATATTAATACAAAATTGCATCTTCCTAACGAATAATGTTTTCACTTGCTAGACAGGACTAACGATGGGGCTATACAGTCAGAACTATACAACATCGTTAGCAATGAAATTGAAGAGGCTATCGAAATTGAGCGGATAAAACGATTTCTACAAGCTGATCATGATAATGACATCATGAATAACGACGAGAACAACTCATGGATCAATCTGGAGGATATCATCGGTGAAGACACTACGTTAGTACACCAGATAGGCGGAGGCGCAGAAGATTCTACTATGTTGCCTGGAGGTAGAGTTAAAATTGTAGATCGGTCAACGAGACACTTTCAAAGATTTAGACTCGACGGAACGTGTACAACATTTAAAATTCAGGCTCCTGAAAAAGATGTAAATCCTATGACTTGGTTGAGAGAAGCTTTTGTAGATCTACATAGGCATATGATAGAAAATCAGGGTGAACCTTCAGATCTTGTAGGAATAACATTTAATTCTCCTGGATTTTCCCAAAACCGAGCAGCAGGCCTTTCATTCCGTCCTGCGCAAGACTGTAATTTCAAGCATCTCTGGTCACTCGTAGAAAAAGTTGCTCAAAGTGGGCACGATGTTGCCATCAATGAGTCCTTCATGATAACAGTTCAAAGAGTTCAAATGATTACTGGTAAGGGTCGAGTTACGGTGGGCTCCTATGATCGTTTCACTCTAAGCAAGAAATCTATTGTTGTAATTACCAATAATGATAATTTATGCCTACCTCGAGCACTCGTTGTAGCCTTAGCGCATTATAAGCGTGGTGATAGTCGTACAGGGGCGTTTCATAACGAATTTCGTAGATTAGCTCATTCTAGACTAAATAACAAATTACAACTTGAGGCTGCGCGGGAATTGATGACAGAGGCCGGAGTAGAAATACCTCCCGGAAATCAAGGTATGGGGCTGGGAGAACTTGCGATTTTTCAAAAATTCTTTAATCCTCAAGGTTTAGCAATAGAGGTCTACGAATCTAAAGAACTGGGTGGCCGTAAATTGAAACCCATATATGACGGTCGTAGTGAAGTTTTAAAGCACGGTACGGATTTGTTGGGCACCATGCGTTTGGTCCTTAACGAAAACCATTTTGACGTAATATTGAACATGGCCGGTGCTACCGCGATGAAAAAATTTTGTTACGCCTGTCGGACCACTTATAACAGAGAACACCGATGTGAGGGAACGTGTCCATTATGCCGAGTATCCCCTGCTTGTAATAATAAAATGTTAGGCGTTAAATGTTTGAAATGTCGTCGTACGTTTCACGGTAGCGATTGTCTCACTAATCATCTCAAACGAAACTCATATGCTGAGTCAAAATCTATATGTGATGCGATAAAAAATTGTGAGTATTGCGGAATATCAATCATGACTAAGAAAAGACTTAAGCATAGATGCTACGAACGCTTTTGTTATACGTGTCGTGTTAATAGACCGTTGAGCCACTGGTGTTACATACCGCCTCTAAAGAAAAATATTCAGATAACCAAGCAAAAAGAAAACGTGCCTGTAAAAGAAAATCTTTTCGTATTTTACGATTTTGAAACGATGCAGGTTCGCGAGCAGGTAGGAAACCCGGATGTTAAAGTTCGCGATGTTAATCTGTGCGTAGTTCAAAAAGTATGTGAAAAATGTATGTATAATAATGACATGTCCTGCTTCTGTAGTTTTTGCGGTATTCGTCAATTTGTTTTTGATCGTGAACCTTGAAAACAGTTTATAGATCTCGTTATAGATATGAAAGATTTCAAGCAAGTGATATGTATAGCACACAATGCTCGTGGGTTCGATGCTCAATTTGTACTGAAATATATTGTAGAGGCTCTGAAAATAACTCCCCGCGCGGAAAAAAACAGTCTCGGAAGCCAGTCTCGAAAAGAATCTCGGAAAGAGTTTCGGAAGTTGTTGTCGCGAGTTAAAAAAGAGTCGCGCATAGGATCCGATGCGAGACTGTCTCCCCGAGACTCTTTTCTAGATTGGTGTAGTTAGTTTCGGCAAATCTACGAGACTGGCTCGCCGAGACTCTTTTCGAGATTCGTGTTGATAATTTTGAAAAATCATTCCGAAATATCTTACCGATACTCTTTCCGATATTCTTAGTCAAATTTTCGACGAATCCCTCCGAGACTGTCTTACCGATACTCTGTTCGAGATTCTTGTTGACAGTTTCGACAAATTTTTACGAGACAGTATCGTGGAGTGGAGATTCTTCCATCTCAGTGCCTAGACTGAATGCGAATTACCCGAGAGTGGGAAAAAGGTTTTTCCTTGCTTCATCAAGTAGATGAGTATCAAGTAGATGAGACTTACATCCGAAAGTCAAATTTTTGAGAAATTTACGATGTATAAAAGTAGCAGTAGGAAACTGAAGCTCGGGTGTTTTACATCTTTGCAGCCAATTTTTCTGCTGCGACATTCCTTAAGCTCGGTCGTCATATGGTCTTACAATAAGGGCGAATGTAAGGGCGAATGTCACAACAGCGGCTGGAAAAAGGCAAGAGCTCACAATCCACATAAGAAAATATAGAATCGAACTACCAGAGCGAGCGAAATCCAGTGCTGTCATTGGGCAAAGAAACACGCAGACAAACAAACAATTTACGAGCCAAACACATCAAGAGACTCGGTCGAGTCTCGCGCCAAGTACAGGCAACCCGCCGTACGGGGCACGGCTCGCCGAGACTCTTTACTCGAAGCATCGCTTGTACCTGTGTTTCCACTCAAATATCTTATGAACGGCTGTATGTGAGAAAAATTTATTGATACATTCACTCTAGGAATCAAGGGTTCTGAATTGATTGCCACTAAATTCAATACGATTAGTATACGAGATCAGGGTGTATTGAGATGGCGAGCGAGATGATTTTATTTCAGGTCCGTCGTCGTCGTCGTCGTCGTCGTCGTCGTCGTCGTCATCGTCGTCGTCGTCTTCGCACGTCCATCGCATTTTTTACCCAACAGATGGCGCTGACTGCTGTGTCTTCATTACCTATTTGTACTCTGAATGGTGTTAGTAATTTACGAATACACAACACAGTCAAATACACTTTATACGTGAAGCTACTGTTCATACCGAATTTCCAGTTAGTATAAGGGTGCTTTCACACCGTATACAATTATTAAATTTTTAATAGCATTCATGTGGAGCGCGCGTGTATGGGTGTATGTATATGTGTGCTACACATAGTTCCTCGTATTTTAGGTGACACTTTTTAGAAACACAGAATGTCCAGGTGATTCTCTCCGTAATTTCCTGTATGTAGGTGGCGGACGTGGAAGTCCAGGGTGTCCAGGCATTCCGCTTCATAGTTTTCTGTATCTAGGTGTCGGATGTGGAAGTCCAGGGTGTCCAGATGTTCTGCTCCGTAGTTTCTTGTATCTAGGTACTGGATGTGGAAGTCCAGGGTGTCCAGGTATTCCGCTTCGTAGTTTTCTGTGTTAAGGTGTCGGATGTGGAAGTCCAGGGTGTCCAGGTATTCCGCTTCGTAGTTTTCTGTGTCCAGGTGTCGGATGTGGAAGTTCAGGGTGTCCAGGTATTCCGCTTCGTAGTTTCTTGTATCTAGGTACTGGATGTGGAAGTCCAGGGTGTCCAGGTATTCCGCTTCGTAGTTTTCTGTGTCCAGGTGTCGGATGTGGAAGTTCAGGGTGTCCAGGTATTCCGCTTTGTAGTTTCTTGTATCTAGGTACTGGATGTGGAAGTCCAGGGTGTCCAGGTATTCCGCTTCGTAGTTTTCTGTGTCCAGGTGTCGGATGTGGAAGTTCAGGGTGTCCAGGTATTCCGCTTTGTAGTTTCTTGTATCTAGGTACTGGATGTGGAAGTCCAGGGTGTCCAGGTATTCCGCTTCGTAGTTCTCTGTGTTAAGGTGTCGGATGTGGAAATTCAGGGTGTCCAGGTATTCCGCTTCGTAGTTTCTTGTATCTAGGTACTGGATGTGGAAGTCCAGGGTGTCCAGGTATTCCGCTTCGTAGTTTTCTGTGTCCAGGTGTCGGATGTGGAAGTTCAGGGTGTCCAGCTATTCCGCTTCGTAGTTTCTTGTATCTAGGTACTGGATGTGGAAGTCCAGGGTGTCCAGGTATTCCGCTTCGTAGTTTTCTGTGTCCAGGTGTCGGATGTGGAAGTTCAGGGTGTCCAGGTATTCCGCTTTGTAGTTTCTTGTATCTAGGTACTGGATGTGGAAGTCCAGGGTGTCCAGGTATTCCGCTTCGTAGTTTTCTGTGTCCAGGTGTCGGATGTGGAAGTTCAGGGTGTCCAGGTATTCCGCTTTGTAGTTTCTTGTATCTAGGTACTGGATGTGGAAGTCCAGGGTGTCCAGGTATTCCGCTTCGTAGTTCTCTGTGTTAAGGTGTCGGATGTGGAAATTCAGGGTGTCCAGGTATTCCGCTTCGTAGTTTCTTGTATCTAGGTACTGGATGTGGAAGTCCAGGGTGTCCAGGTATTCCGCTTCGTAGTTCTCTGTGTTAAGGTGTCGGATGTGGAAATTCAGGGTGTCCAGGTATTCCGCTTCGTAGTTTCTTGTATCTAGGTACTGGATGTGGAAGTCCAGGGTGTCCAGGTATTCCGCTTCGTAGTTTTCTGTGTCCAGGTGTCGGATGTGGAAGTTCAGGGTGTCCAGCTATTCCGCTTCGTAGTTTCTTGTATCTAGGTACTGGATGTGGAAGTCCAGGGTGTCCAGGTATTCCGCTTCGTAGTTTTCTGTGTCCAGGTGTCGGATGTGGAAGTTCAGGGTGTCCAGGTATTCCGCTTCGTAGTTTCTTGTATCTAGGTACTGGATGTGGAAGTCCAGGGTGTCCAGGTATTCCGCTTCGTAGTTTTCTGTGTCCAGGTGTCGGATGTGGAAGTTCAGGGTGTCCAGGTATTCCGCTTTGTAGTTTCTTGTATCTAGGTACTGGATGTGGAAGTCCAGGGTGTCCAGGTATTCCGCTTCGTAGTTCTCTGTGTTAAGGTGTCGGATGTGGAAATTCAGGGTGTCCAGGTATTCCGCTTCGTAGTTTCTTGTATCTAGGTACTGGATGTGGAAGTCCAGGGTGTCCAGGTATTCCGCTTCGTAGTTTTCTGTGTCCAGGTGTCGGATGTGGAAGTTCAGGGTGTCCAGGTATTCCGCTTCGTAGTTTCTTGTATCTAGGTACTGGATGTGGAAGTCCAGGGTGTCCAGGTATTCCGCTTCGTAGTTTTCTGTGTCCAGGTGTCGGATGTGGAAGTTCAGGGTGTCCAGGTATTCCGCTTTGTAGTTTCTTGTATCTAGGTACTGGATGTGGAAGTCCAGGGTGTCCAGGTATTCCGCTTCGTAGTTCTCTGTGTTAAGGTGTCGGATGTGGAAATTCAGGGTGTCCAGGTATTCCGCTTCGTAGTTTCTTGTATCTAGGTACTGGATGTGGAAGTCCAGGGTGTCCAGGTATTCCGCTTCGTAGTTTTCTGTGTCCAGGTGTCGGATGTGGAAGTTCAGGGTGTCCAGCTATTCCGCTTCGTAGTTTCTTGTATCTAGGTACTGGATGTGGAAGTCCAGGGTGTCCAGGTATTCCGCTTCGTAGTTTTCTGTGTCCAGGTGTCGGATGTGGAAGTTCAGGGTGTCCAGGTATTCCGCTTCGTAGTTTCTTGTATCTAGGTACTGGATGTGGAAGTCCAGGGTGTCCAGGTATTCCGCTTCGTAGTTTTCTGTGTCCAGGTGTCGGATGTGGAAGTTCAGGGTGTCCAGGTATTCCGCTTCGTAGTTTCTTGTATCTAGGTACTGGATGTGGAAGTCCAGGGTGTCCAGGTATTCCGCTTCGTAGTTTCTTGTATCTAGGTACTGGATGTGGAAGTCCAGGGTGTCCAAGTAGTCCGCTTCGTAGTTTTCTGTATCTAGGTGTCGGATGTGGAAGTCCAGCGTGTCCAGGTATTCCGCTCGGTAGTTTCCTGTGTCCAGGTGTTGGATGTGGAAGTCCAGGGTATCCAGGTATTCCGCTACGTAGTTTTCTGTATCTAGGTGTCGGATGTGGAAGTTCAGGGTGTCTAGGTGTTCCGCTCCGTAGTTTTCTGTATCTAGGTGTCGGATGTGGAAGTCCAGAGTGTCCAGGTATTCCGCTTCGTAGTTTTCTGTATCTAGGTGTCGGATGTGGAAGTCCAGGGTGTCCAGGTATTCCGCTTCGTAGTTTTCTGTATCTAGGTGTCGGATGTGGAAGTTCAGTGTGTCCAGGTGTTCCGCTCCATAGTTTCTTGTATCTAGGTGTCGGATGTGGAAGTCCAGGGTGTCCAGGTATTCCGCTTCGTAGTTTCTTGTATCTAGGTACTGGATGTGGAAGTCCAGGGTGTCCAGGTATTCCGCTTCGTAGTTTCTTGTATCTAGGTACTGGATGTGGAAGTCCAGGGTGTCCAAGTAGTCCGCTTCGTAGTTTTCTGTATCTAGGTGTCGGATGTGGAAGTCCAGGGTGTCCAGGTGTTCCGCTCCATGGTTTCTTGTATCTAGGTAGTGAATGTGGAAGTCCAGGGTGTCCAGGTATTCCGCTCCATGGTTTCTTGTATCTAGGTAGTGAATGTGGAAGTCCAGGGTGTCCAGGTGTTCCGCTCCATGGTTTCTTGTATCTAGGTAGTGAATGTGGAAGTCCAGCGTGTCCAGGTATTCCGCTCGGTAGTTTCCTGTGTCCAGGTGTTGGATGTGGAAGTCCAGGGTATCCAGGTATTCCGCTACGTAGGTTTCTGTATCTAGGTGTCGGATGTGGAAGTTCAGGGTGTCTAGGTGTTCCGCTCCGTAGTTTTCTGTATCTAGGTGTCGGATGTGGAAGTTCAGTGTGTCCAGGTGTTCCGCTCCATAGTTTCTTGTATCTAGGTGTCGGATGTGGAAGTCCAGGGTGTCCAGGTATTCCGCTTCGTAGTTTTCTGTATCTAGGTGTCGGATGTGGAAGTTCAGTGTGTCCAGGTGTTCCGCTCCATAGTTTCTTGTATCTAGGTGTCGGACGTAGAAGTCCAGAAAAGTGTGCAACAATCTTTGGCGCTTCGCTCAAACTATAGTATCCTCTTTGATGTTCGCACGGCCTGAGGTACAAGGCCTGAAATAATCCAGCACACTCTCCTCTCTTACGTTTACCACACGGCTTCAACAATCTGGACACCATTAACGACGCTTATATGCATTGAAGATTACATTTTCTTTAAAAATTTGTATATGTCTTTATGCATTTCTAGAAAACGGGACTTACACATTAAATTTATATGCCATTAAACATTTTCGACACCGCTATATACTTTTCTGATTAGCAACATCATAATGCATTTACATTTTATATCTGTGACAATATAGATTTCAGTGCTTAATACTTCTATTTCCCGTTGGACAACAAAAACTTGTGATATCCCCCAAAAAACACTTACGTGTAAAAAACCACGCCAAGTACAGGTGTGCTGTGTATTCCTCTAATAAAAAGTATTGATATCAGATTATTGAGGCCAAGTACTTAAGTCACTACATGTTTGCCTATTATATGATCTAGCACTGGCCCATCATTTTAATTGTATTTTCGAAATTTCCTATAACGTTTTCACTACTCTTTTACATTACCACTGTTTCTCGTAGTTGATTATGAATTAATGGTTATTTAATAATTAATAAAACTTTAGCTGATTCCTTATCGAGTACTACTTGGCGGGTCCGTGCCAGAAATTCCAAAGTACTTACTTTGAACGTACTAATAGTATCCTAAAATTATGTTTATTATTAAGATTTTACCGTGATTATTATTAACGAGTTATCGTTAATAAACTCTATATAGAAAGTTGACATTGGTTTTGAGTTTAATGACTGGCATTATGAATGCAAATTTATATCAAGAATTGCACGGACCCGCCAAGTAGTACTCGATAAGGAATCAGCTAAAGTTTCATTAATTATTAAATAACCATTAATTCATAATCAACTACGAGAAACAGTAGTAATGTAAAAGAGTAGTGAAAACGTTATAGGAAATTTCGAAAATACAATTAAAATGATGGGCCAGTGCTAGATCATATAATAGGCAAACATGTAGTGACTTAAGTACTTGGCCTCAATAATCTGATATCAATACTTTTTATTAGAGGAATACACAGCACACCTGTACTTGGCGTGGTTTTTTACACGTAAGTGTTTTTTGGGGGTTTATAAATACGTGAGAAGACAGGCTAATTATAAAATATGTGTTCAACGCTAAATCTTAATTTGCATTTAATTGAATTAAATTAGATTTCTTCCGCTTCATATTCTCAAACTGCTTTTAATTTTAATTCATCTCTTCATCCGTGGGTTGTTTATTTTTCTGATAGGGTTTAGGATCTCTTAGGGCACCAATTTGGGTATTTATTATCCTCACGTATTTCGATTCCAAAAGCTTGAACACTCCTTTCCGGTTCACCCATTCTGTATTGGATAAGAAATTGATATGACAACCAAGATAAAATAAATGCAAGTAAAGTTAACATAATGTTTCCTCATTATTTCTATATTATTTACAAATCATCCTCTATGAGAAACCATGATCGACCATCTGTACCTCATAGAAGAAATTTTTTTCTTCTATGAGGTACAGATATTACAGGTATTTCATCCTTGAACGTTTCTGAAATTGTGAAGAACTATTTATCTCAATAGCTAGAGTCTTGCAAGAGTTAGAGAGTCTGAAATTTTATTCAGATACGATTTGATGAAAATCACAACAGTCAAAGAATGGTTTTTGTTGAATTTATATGTATGTACTTGAAATGGGTTCTATCAAAGTACTTACGCAGAACGGCCTCGAATATTGGTTTTGGAATCCCTGGTTTTTCTTTGGTTCCTTTTGCCGTCATCGTCTTTAGTCGGTCGGAGCCAATCAAACATAAAAGTAACCTTCTAACCATTTCGGAAGGCCGTTCCGCAAATTTCTGAATACATTTTAGTTCAGCATAATTGATGAACACGCCCGAATTCGGTTGTAGTTCAACCTAAGCATAAAGATAGGCACTAACTCATAGATATACACTAACGTGAGCGTGTTCAACACAAGAGATAAATGAAATATTCATTTTGTTTCCTCCTTCATTACGATCACCTATAAAGCTGATGGTTAACTCAAACAACATAATTTCAAAGCAGTGTCTAAATTTGATTTACATCACTTGGTGTGAAAATGGGAGTTTTACTTGTTATTTCACACCTTGTAAAGTAAAATTATGTACAATACTCGTTGAAAAAACTTTTTCTGACGAGTGTTACCTCACGAGTTTAAAAGTCGTATCTTAGTATAGTATTTTATTTTATTTAGGTTAATGATCCTACTTCTCCGCGTTTCGTGTGTCCACATTCTCGGGCATGCTTGCCATTTTTTTTGAACGCTCGAGAACAGGTGAGATTGTCATTTCGACATGCCATTGAATTCTCTGATTCGTTGCCAAGATTTCGGATTTCCTCAACTTTTCGACATGGCGTGAAACGGTCGTTGCTGCATTCTTGGGATGACAGAGACTCATTCGCCAATGAATCCATTGATTCATTGTCGCATCGTCTCTGCTTCTTGGTCTTTCGGGGTGGAGATGGAGAACGGGCATCGCTGTACGTTTGGGGTGGCATGAGATCTTTCAGTGATAAATATTTCCTTTCATGATCATGGGTTTCCGATGAACGGGAGATCTGAGAAAGGTGAAATGAGAACACAAGATGTAAGATGAAGAAGTTGCGCGTGGCTGAGGTAACGCGAGAGCGCGAGGGAGGAACGGAAAACGGGAGAACATATACTATTAGAGCAAAGAGCAGGATAACTGAAAAGTGCAACTAATAAAAAATAATTCTACAAAAATTAGAAAACTCCCTACTGAAAAATGGAATATTAAAACAATCGGCTCTGCGAAAAATTGTGAAATAATAAATAATCACTTGCGTATTATAGTCGGGAGATATGTTCATCATTGTAAGTGTGGAAAAATCTCCCGACTATAAATGCGAGTGATTAGTTATTATTTCACAATTTTTTGCGTAATCAATTTGTTTATTACTCCTTTTTTCAGTCGGGAGTTTTCTAATATTTGTAAACTTATTTTTAATTCAACGCATAAATATTTATATTTATTTAAACGCGTAACACCAGTCTTTTTGCCCTGCGGACAGTCCGGAGTAAAGAAAGCGGTACGTCTGGTAAGAGAAGAGTAGAAAACCAGGAACAGAATTGTGCGAGAATGAAACAAGCAGGATTGGGGAGAGAACCGAGAATTAATAGTCAATATATTGAGTGTAAAGAATGATGTCACACGCAGGTTAATTTTGCGTTAATGCGAGAAAGTAGTATGAAAGGTAGAAAAATCCCTATAGTCTTTCATTTTCTCGTAATTCTCAGCAAAATAGTTGCATTTTACCACCGTACATTTACCTGACACGGTTGATGTTTCGGGAAAAAGCCGAGAACAGTAAACTGTGGAATTGTTTGACAAAGTTTTTTGTGTTCGACTTTTTCCCGACGTGATATTGCAGAACTGCGACTGTTCTTGCTTCACAAATATCATTAGTACTATTTCTGTTCCACCCATATGTGTTTTAATTTATCGTAAACATCTGCACTTATTATTGTACTTGGCGGTCCTTAGATGCTCTTTTTTCATTGCATTTTTTCATTTCATCAACGGTTGGCGAATAACTATGCGCCCAAACAGGTTGAAGGGTCGGCGACGAAGAGTGAGAAGGTGAAGACATCGGCAGCGGCAAGTGAATTGGCGACGCGGGTGTTGATGGACACTGAGGCAGTTGGGGATATACCGGGATCTTGCTATCCAACTGCAGTGCCGAAGCTTTTTCCTGCGTACTGCTGTCACCTCCTTTATCACTTGCCATCACTTTCGTCTTCTTGAGTATCGAACTGCCTGGGACGATATCACTTTTGGTATTCGAGTCGATTATTACCGATTGCGTTCTAAGTCTAGAGGCTAGTTAAAACACATTTTTTGTAAGCCATTGTGGTGCACGTTCTCGATTTGCTTCAAATATAAATTGTCTCTGAGAATAATGCGATGCAGCCATCTATTATTAACTGCAGTATTTTTAATTATTTTAATGGATTACACGACCTTGGCGCTCGAAAAAAATAAACATTTTTTTTTAACGGAACTATTAAATGTATAAAATAATTTCTATTTTATACAAATACATTGTAGTTTTATGAACAATAAAAATAAGCGAATAAAAACAAGAAAAAATAGCGGAAATATGAGCCGTCAAGTAAGCTACTTTTTTTAAAACTGATGGACAAGATATCTCGAGATCTACTCAACCTTTTGCCGAGACTGTTTTTTTCCGCGCGGGTCCACAGATTATATTGAACGGTACTAATATTCTTGAGATTTCTTTTGAAAAAGTTAGATTCTTAGATTCTTTATGTTACCTAAGTATGCCACTATCCGGATTTTCCAAAACTTTCAATCTCCCTAGTTCATTAGTTAAAGGATATTTCCCCCATCTATTTAACAGACCTGAAAATCAGCACTATGTCGGACCACTACCAGACGCATTGTTTTATTCCCCTGACACGATGAAGATTGTAGATCGTGCAAAATTTTTTACCTGGTACGATGAGCTTGTCAAAGCTGAATACGTGTTTGATTTTGCTGCCGAGATTAAACGATATTGTATATCGGATGTGAATCTTTTGAGGCAGGGTTGTTTATCTTTTCGTAAGATGTTTATGGAGATCACTGAAATCTGTCCGTTTACGAAAGCTGTAACCATCGCATCCGCATGTAGTGTTGTTTACAGAACTAACTTTTTGAAACAAGACAGTATCGGCATTATCCCCAAGAGTGGCTATCGAGGATTTGATAACCAGTCGATCATTGCATTAGAATGGTTTGCGTGGATTGAGCATGAACGCGGATATCGCATAGAGCACGCAGGTCGTGGTATTGAAAAGGTATTACCCGGTGGCTTGAAGGTAGATGGTTATTATGAATCAGAAAGTAGGAAAACAGTATTTGAATTCCACGGCTGCTGGTTTCACGGTTGTCCCAAATGCTATCCTAGCGATCGGGATAAAGCAAATGTTGTTAATGATGTTAAAGTCATCACGCATTAGAACATTAGGTTATCATTTAGAAGAAATCTGGGAGCATGACTACCGTCATTTACGAGCCACGGATAACAAGTGTAAAAACTTTATCGAACATGCGGCGCCACCAGTTTTAAAAAAGAGTCGCCTCGCTCCGAGGCACGCGTTCTATGGGGGTCGCACGGGTAACACTCGAACGTACTATAAGGTTAACGAGGGAGAACAGATTCGCTACCTCGATGTTACTTCGCTCTATCCCACTGTAAATAAATACGACAAGTTCCCCGTGGGACACCCTGTAGTGTATATAGACGAGGAGTGTAAATAGGTTACAGGCGATGATAATAACATATCAAAAGTTGAAGGACTGATAAAATGTACAGTTTTACCGCCGAGAAATTTGTATCATCCTGTTTTACCTGTAAGAATGCATGGTAAACTAATGTTTGCGCTATGTCGTTCTTGTTGTGATGAGTTAAATCAGAATCTTTGCACACATGAAAATTCGGAAGATAGGGTTTTTACGGGTACGTGGGTTTCTGTTGAACTTCAGAAAGCAGTCAGTATGGGTTATATCATTACAAAAATTGAAGAAATATGGCAATACGAGGTTAGTCAGTACGACCCTAGTACCCGTATAGGTGGTTTGTTTGTCGATTATATTGATACATTCTTAAAGGTAAAACAGGAATCTTCGGGCTGGCCTGTAGCATGCATCGATGAGGAGAGCAAACAAAAGTATCTAGATGATTACAAAAAGGCTGAAGGAATTACACTCGATCGTGAGCGTGTAGCGAAAAACTCAGGATTGCGAGCCGTTGCAAAATGATGTCTAAATTCATTCTGGGGAAAATTTGGTCAACGTGAGAATCAACCGATTCTTCGGTGCTTCCAAGAAAAAAATTATGAAATATCGAATTTGTATCCGTTGTGAAAATTCATCCTGCGCATCTAGACAAAAATTACCAAGAATAAAAAGTTCTCAGAATCACTCAAAGAATACGCACAAATTTTTCCGGAGAGTTTTGAGCAACTTTTTTGATTTAGCAAAAATTTTGCAATTTGCAAAATCAAAAAGTTGCTCAAAAGGTTTCGAAAAAATTTTGACGTATTCTTTGAGTGATTCTAAGAACTTTTTATTCTTAGCAATTTCCTCGGTTAACTCATATTTTCCGCTAAAAAAAATTGTGAATGCATTGATAAAAATTCTGTGAATCAGCCGCCATTTTGTAAACACCAAAGTGAAAAATTAACTTCCTCCCGACATATTTTTAAAGTTCAGACATTTACTCCACCATTTGAACGGGTTCCAGCTTGTTAACAGACCGGGAAACCTTCTAAAACTCGATTTGAAGAAAAAAAAAGGTCGAAAAAATCGTGTTTTTATTTTTTAAACTGAATTTTTACATAAAACAAAATAATTTAGATCGATTCCGCGTTCACCATTCGAAAGAGCAGGTCTCGAACTTCAAAAATATGTCTCTCTCAATTTTTTTACTCGATCATAGCATGAGTTAAACGGCGTCAAAGACCGTCGCATCGTTTATGCCATTTTGGCCCTTAATGGGTTAATAAGAGGTCAAGCACCAAATTCTTATCGCGTTCAAAGTTGTAAATATTGTGAAGCCGCCGAGTCGGGCACTAGGCCACTCGTCAGCTGATTTCGTAAATAATACTCTACCTACCAGTTACACGTGCATTACGTAACGCGCGTGTTGTTACCGGAAACGTCTGGCATTTCAGGAAATAATTCCGTATTTATCCTAGAGGATTTTAATCCTCCTAATCCGTTGCATTGTTATGATGCGTGTTGCGTAAGGAATCGTTATTCCTTGTTATTTGAATTCTAAGGGCCCGTTGATCCCAACGGAATTAATTGTTTTAAATTATCGATTCTTTCATTTCTGATAGAACCGTTGTTCCGTTTATATTATTATTCTTCGTTTTATCAATTATCTTGGAACCGTTGTTCCGTACCGTGTTTCGTTATTACACATTTTCATTATCTTATTTTTATATTTCGTCTTATTTTTCTTGTTTTCAATAAATCGGGCCCGTCTATGGGTTCTGTATGTTTAAACGAAATCTCAGGTCTATTTGATTTCTCAAAGCCCCTTTTGTGCTGTCCTGTAGTTATTGGAAAATTTCAGGTTTAGTTATTGTCTCCCAGACCCAAGACCCCACCGCCCAAGAGCTGGCCGGGGTATCCTTTGGAGACAGCGGTGTATCTCTTGGTACACCTGGCGCCCAGTAATATAATATTTTATTAATTGTTTCTCGCGGTGCCATTTATTTGTGCGATTCGTCGTCACAGTACATATCTGTTATGCAGGTTCATGCAGTGCACTATTTGTGATATTGCAATGACGTCTTTAAAAAAATGTAAATTCTACTTAAGTGTGATATCTTTATGCTATTAGTAATAAGGTAAGGTTCCTAGGTATTTTTTAAATATCATAATAATTGAATACAGCATTATCTATGGAAAACAAGTGATTCATTTCGTTGTTTATATTTAATGAATACAGATTATTTCAAATGATATATCATGCAATTTATTCAATTCAAGCTTTAATTTCTTGTAAATACCAACACTTAATTAAGAATTAATTAGAAAGAGAACATCCTATGGAGTTATAAACATTGAAATTTTTATATATTTATTATTACAATATTGGTAATAAAATATAAATATTTCTAACTGTATTTTATTTATTACAGGAGAGCTACAGGATTTAATAGACTTTAGTGATAGATTATATGCCTGAGGCTTTTAATGCAGTGATTCAGTGAACCATTCTCTGAACCTGAACAATTAAATCGTATTTAAATATAAGCCACATTAATAACATAAAAGAATCGGGAAAACATTATAGGAAATTCCACAATGACAATTAAAATAATGAGCTAGTGCCAAATGATATAACAATCTTGGCATAATGATATGATTTCAAAATTTGTTGTATAACGAATCATAATGAAAACTAAAACTAGCATCTTTTCAAGGAGGTAAATCACAGCAATCCTGTGCTAGGCGAAGCTTTTCACACGGAGTACGTTTTACTATGATAGGTGGTAAAATTTTGAAAAATGGAACATATGCTAAAATTCTATAACTTCCAGTCATTTGAGTTTGAAGGAAGTGCTAACCGACCACTGAAATATGTATGGCCAGTTGTAATTTTTACCTTGTAGAACAGTATGTCATGTCCGTCTTGCAAAGCAACAGAGAAATCGCTAAATTGTACACAAATTTTATAGTGATTTAGTATTAGGTTTAACTAGTGCATTGAAAAACGCTCGGGAAATTTCGGTTTCTAGAGACGTGAACGAATCATCAAAACCTAAAGTGCTGCCCCATCATAAACTATCACCCCTACTGATGTCAACGTTGCATTGTTTTACCCGCTTTATGCCATTAGTGTAGTTTTTATTTTACTTACAAAGAGAATTTATCATATTCTATTTATATCTAAAGTAAGTTTGCCAGATTTCGACATGACTATGTATACATTATCTGGTCTAAATAATGTCTATCGACTATCAGACCAAACATACCGTTTGGTTCTTTTGCTTCTTACAGTTTCCCTTTTAGAACTAAAAAAGAGGAAACAAAGAAATCTCCCACCAGAGTCTCCAAAATCGGAGCTAATGCATCTACAGTATTCGAGAACAATTAGCAGTCTTTCATGAATCTTGGCAACCGACGGAACCCCTCAAAAAGTCATCGTCGAAATCAATCGAGTCTTGCTTATTTCTCCATTGGTGGTATTATACGTGTCTTCGGATCTGCACGACTAAGCTTTCTCACCCGAGAGCCAGGGAAATCAGTGCATTGAACGTTTCGTCAACCTGTCGCGAGTGCAACAAGGGACGAACGATTACCTCAAGAGAACTCAGTGAAGTGCTATATCAATTATTACTTTGTACGAGTCCCAGCGATTTTGATTCAGTTTCGCTAACCACTGTAATTTAACCATCCTATTATATTTATTATAATAAATCTTCGACCTCGCCAATTTATTCACCTCGGACATCGGTCTCATTCGACAGCATCATACCTATCCATTCCACAGAAAACAGATACGTCTAGCGTTTCAATGGTAGACCACATTTAAAATATCTATGCCCTAACAGCTTCACTAGCTAAGGGTTAACACTCTAATTGAAAACCACTTTGGTCTGAATTATCTAAATTCGATAAACCGTATACATATATGTTGTGACGTATTTTCACGCGATCGAACCTCACCGGAAAATATGAGGATGACCGGTGACCGGATGACCGGACCAACTTACGCGATTCCTTCGCGTGTCCAGGCGACCCAAGAGCTAACAACTGTTCCTGTAAAATTTCTACGATAGTGTTGGG
Organism: Cephus spinipes; assembly: GCA_963971525.1. Taxonomy (NCBI): domain Eukaryota; kingdom Metazoa; phylum Arthropoda; class Insecta; order Hymenoptera; family Cephidae; genus Cephus; species Cephus spinipes. Next base: position 14,638,824 of record OZ020575.1, on the reverse strand, counting down.
CGCCAGGTTCCAAACGGGAACCACGTATCCGCTTCAAGTCGATTCTTTCCTTCCGGCCTTCCTTGGCTAACTCAGTACCGCGGAGGCGTCGGGATTCGGAACAATAGGACGGATAGGTCTAGACATTCACGCCACACACAAAATAAATTCGGACGCGTCGAATTAAAGTTCAAAAAGGTTCTAAAAACGGTAATAGACCGGCGGCGCGAAGCGCGACGATCTCTCACAATACCGAAATACAGAAAAAGACAATACCAGAGTTAACAAAAAAAAATGATCTTCAGTTACGATATAATCAAAATTCAAGAAAGATATTACTCGGTACTTCGCGTACCTTACACGTTCAACATCGTGACGCGGCTAATCGGCGGTCACCTTTACACGATAACCGACCGTCAAGGACCTGTACACGCTCTACGCGTCGCAAAACCAGATTTCAAAGTCCTCGCGGAGGGACAGACAGGAAACAATTCGGATACGTTAATAACGCTCAATTTCCAAAATCAAACGAAACACAATGCAATTCAAAACCACAGTGAACCCTGTCGGTCGACGGATCTTCGTGCCTTGGTCAATTTCGAAAATGCGTGTTCTCTGCACGCGCAGTCAAATCGTGAAACCAAAACTCCGTACCAAGATTTGCACGAAAACACGTCGCTCACAAAAGTCAAACAGCACTCGCTTACCGTGGGTTTCCCTGGTTCGCGTATCCAAGAGATCAAGTTCGCCTTGCCCACAGCACCTCGTGCACTCGCGTATTACTTAGTCGGGTAAACCAAAACAAAACCAAACGTCCGACGACTTCACGCGTCCAAGCAGGATTAATTGATTCTCGATCTTCTCGCGAGAAACACAGCACCCCCACCCTTAGGCCAATGGGCGGCGATTCGCCCTGCGGACGAATCCTTCAACCCAGAAACTTCGCCACGCGCCAGTTTCGAACATGTCATCGCGACAATTATTCAAGATCGCATCCAACAATATACCATTCATAAATGTTCGTCTTACGACGAATATACGCTTCGTTCTCGCGCGAGGGTGCACCAAGCGTCCCTGGATTCCCAACTCGCGGAAATATTTTCCAGTACAAAAACCTGACGGTGGGCGGTAAACCATAGGGGTCGGTAACGGTGCTCAATCGGTGGGCGCTTCGCGCGCCACTTCCAGTCGATGTGGTTGAGACTCAGCTGAGTAGAGCTCGTTGCTGCCGCGTGACGTCAAGCTGTCCCGCGTTGCGCGCGCCTCCGGGGCCAGTAGAGCTGCTCTCCGTAGATAGCGCGAGTGTCGACCCTCGCGTCGCAGCTCCCTCCCTCGAGGGACTTCAGCTGGCTCTCCCTCTCTCTTCCTTTTACGCGTCTTCACGGGCACGGCGAACGAGCCCCTAGTCGAACTCCGGCAGAGTACACGCAAAACAAAAGAAAATAATAAAATAATCTATCGAATTTTCAATAGGCCCTTGCGGTCGGTGGATCCTGCCTGGACTTTACAATGGCCTTTTAGGCCCGTACCGCGTTTCGGCGTGATTTCCCGCCGAGGACAAGACGGGTGAAATCCACCACGTCACAATGTATATTTTGCGGCGTGTTCCGATATACGCTTTCAGTACTGTGTAAATGACGTCATTACTGTATACTGTAGAACCGTTCCGTTTTTATCCGTTGCACTGTTCAAATTGTATAACGGAACACGGAAAGTCTGCAGTATGTTAATAACAGTGGCGCCACTCAGCGTCGAAAGCATTAAGCACTCTAGGACAGTAAGTATACGGAATTAAAATGTATTATTATGAATTAGTATTATAATTCATAATATACGATACATTTGTTTCGCTATCAACTAACACGACTTCCCTATCGGTTTCGGTATCCATTTCTTCTGTATCATTCCTTTGTTCGTGTTTCCAAACACAGTTCTCAACTTCCCATTCTTTCCCGCTAATTTCACCGGAAGCGGAAGTTATTTCCCATATTACTGTGAGCGCCTAACCCTCGTATGGTCAGGCGCTCGCAGTACAAAAATTTGGTAAATTTATGACGTCATCAAAGTTACTAGGCACTGCTACAGTGCTCTGCAAGCCTATAACGGAACGAAGACACAGTACTGCCAGTACTCAAAGCTTATATCGGAACACGGGGTTGGTTTACATCGTGTACAAATTTTTCAATTTGCTCTCTTAAGGATTCTGCATTTTCAATTTTTTTTTTGTAATAAATTTATTAACTTTTCTTGATATGATAGGATGTGTATTTTTTAAAATGATAGTACTCAAGATTCAGATACTTTGAACCGAAAATTTTCATGGCCCATTTCCTCTTGTGCATGTAAGGCCCATGTTTGTAAATCATTATTATAGGCTGTTTAATAAGCATCAACCGCAGATTTTTAATTTTGTAATGTATAGTCACAAATTTTAGCTATTTTATCTATACAGGGTTTGTCAGTAGAAACGCACCAGCAGAAGTAGGCCGCAAGTGGCCGACACGGCAGTGTGGCCCTATCAAAAAATGACATGTGTCTGTGACCAATTCCCATAAGCGCAAACTGACAGTTCGCATAGCAATAAAGTTATTAAAATATTTCAATAGTTAGGTTATTGAAATAATTAATTAATATTGTAATGACAAAATGTAATATGAGTTAAGATTTATTTTCACAACAGATTGCAATTAAAATATTGTAAAGTTTAAAATATTCACAATTTTGATATTTCCAAGTAATGATCACAACTGCAATTCTGCAATATAATGCTGCAATTAATTTGAAAATCAATTAATTGAAATGTTTTTGTAGCAAAGAAGTGCAGGAAAAAATCTGCTGTGAAAACAAATCTAAACTGATATTACATTTTGTCATTACAATATTAATTAATTATTTCAGTAACCTAACTATTGAAATATTTCAATAACCTTATTGCTATGCGAACGGTCAGTTTGCGTTTATGGGAATCGGTCACAGCCACATATAATTTTTTTAAGAGGCCACACTGCCGTGTCGGCCACTTACGCCCAACTTCTGCTGGTGCGTTTCTGCTGACTAACCCTGTATACGTTCAACCGTTATTTAAGTAATGAGCCCAACGTCTTAATTGTTGAACAGGTTACACCTTCTTAAACTTCTGTCTTACAGTGTCTAAACTCAAATTTGTTCTTCTTTTCACACTTTCAATAGTCACTTGCTCTCCATTTATAATCATATAACAGGGTACCATTCTCCTCGAGCATTGCGTATTGCGTATAGAGTTGTTTATGGCGTGCCTTTAGTGTTTTAGGACTATTGTTATTAGCGTAAGACGCCCTCACTCCTCCCTTCACCCTTCCCATCCCATTCCCCTAGGGAACTGGCTCGGAGATATCGAGGACCAACAACCAACAAGGAAGGATGACGAGAGTGACTACGTTGCCTAGGCAGCAGGATGCGGGGAAGGCATGTTCAGAAGGATCAACAGGTCGCGATCACCACGTGGAGTTTAGGACCAGCCAAACACTCTGACCACGAATGAATGCAGTCCCGCTGCAAGGTAAAGAGGTCCGTGTGATAGCGATGGAGCTTTTTCCCTCCAACTTCGCGGACGTGCCCGGGATAAGCTTTGACAGGTCATGGAGGCCGCCATATTGCCCGCCGCGCAGATGACAAACCAGCGCGTCGGTGAAGACAGTCCCGTACCATTCAGCAGCGAAACCCTGAGAGGCCCGCCAGCACCGTATCAAGAAAAGGCACCAGATCCCTGCCATGCCCGAACTGCGGACCAATGCCAAAGCACGTAGCGCTCTTAGCCTGCCAGTCCAGCCAATCCTCGAGGCCCTAGAGGCCCGCCAAAGGAAAGAGCAGGCATTGGAAGTCTGAAGACATCACCTCGAATCAGGCAATTAGCGAGTCCATTAGCGAATTTTGAGTGTGAATAAAGAGTGAAAATGTGGAACCTTGTGGATTACTGAATATTGTGAATTGCGAGCTTTGCGTGAGTACAACGTGGTCTGTTTGAGCTTTCCTTTCCTACGAATATCCCTTTCTTTTTTGCGTCCTTTATATAATATTGTTCCCTTGTAAATGTAATGAGCTGTCCCACGTCGACCGGCATTTTGAGTAGTCTTTTTGGATTTCAGACCGGCCATTTGCCCATACGCAAGGCCGAGTGGTATATTGCGAGCGTGTAGTATTTAGTATGCCCCAAAAAAACACCTATGTAAAAAACTACGCCAAGTACAGGAGTGCTATGAATTTCTGTGACAAAAAGTATTGGAATCATATTATTGAGGCTAAGTACATGCAAGTCACTACATGTTTGCCTATTATATGATCTAGCACTGGCCCATCGTTTTAATTGTATTTTCAAAACTTCTTATAACGTTTTCACTACTCTTTTACATTACTACTGCTTCCCGTAGTTGATTATGATTTAATGGTCATTTAATAATTAATAAAACTTTTGGTGATTCCTTATCGAGTACTACTTGGCGGGTCCGTGCATTTCTTGATATAAATTTGCGTTCATTATGCCGGTCATCAAACTCAAAACCAATGTCAACTTTCTATATAGAGCTTATTAACAATAACTCGTCAAAAATAATCATGGTAAAAGCTTAATAACAAACATATAGTTTTAGGATACTATTAGTACGTTCAAAGTAAGTACTTTGGAATTCCTGGCACGGACCCGCCAAGTAGTACTCGATAAGGAATCACCTAAAGTTTTAATAATTACTAAATGACCATTAAATCATAATCAACTACGGGAAGCAGTAGTAATGTAAAACAGTAGCGAAAACATTATAAGAAATTTTAAAAATACAATTAAAACGATGGGCCAGTGCTAGATCATATAATAGGCAAACATGTAGTGACTTATGTACTGGCCTCCATAATCTGATATCAATACTTTTTATTAGAGGAATACACAGCGTATAGTGTTGTTTATGGCGCTCCTGTACTTGGCGTAGTTTTTTAAATGTTTCTTTGGGGGATATCACAAGTTTTTGTTGCTCAACGGGACATAGAAGTTCTAAGCACTGAAATCTATATTGTCACAGATATAAAATGTAAATGCATTATGAGAGAGAGAGAGAGAGAGAGAGAGAGAGAGAGAGAAATCTATTTATTTGATCAAGGATCAGGGATCCTGTGGACCAGTACAACAATCAAGCCAAGATATATAGAATAACGTAGGTTGTCAAACACTTAGATATGACAGAGTACTTTAACAAGATTGATAAGAGTAACAACAATAACAAAAATAAACAAGGGCAAGAGTACTAAGAATAAGTAAAATAATGCATATAAAGAATCTTATTGCCTAGATCAATTCTAGAATATCTTAATTTGAGTAATAACTTGGTACATAATAAAATAAAAATAAAAATAATCTAAATAGTGCAATAGTAAACAGTAGAGTAGCCATTATTAATATTTGTAAAGTCTGCCGGATTAGTGCACGAAAATAATAATATATCAAAATAAAATTTTGAGACTATCACGCCGTTTGTAAGTTACTTATTACTGTTTTGTAATAAGAAAGGTTCGCAGTCTTTCACGAAAAATGCGCCGTGATGGTGCATCCCTCACTGTGGATGGCAGTGAGTTCTAAAACAGAGCACCCGAAATGTGTATCGCGTGACGATAAAATTCAGTGCGGTGAATCGGAATTACAAGGTCATCAGCTCTACTACGAAGTGAATGTGGAGCCTGAACCGAAGACTTGTTTATCAGCGCAGATATTAGGTAAGCCGGATTACCAGTTTCAAGTAATTTATAAATCATTAGGCCTAGAAAGAAAAAACGCCTTTGTGCAATCTTTAGCCATCCAAGTTGACTGTAATAAGGTGAGATATGCTCATCCCGCTTTACATCAAAAATGAAACGCACACATGAATTAAGCACAGTTTGTATCTTATGTATTTGTCCATAGAAGCAGCCTCCGTAGACCAGTAAATTACAAGGGATTTCCTCAGATCCAAGCTCAGTACCGATCGATTAACTTTAAGCGCATAGAGTGTCTTATTTATGCGCCTACAAACATCCGGTACATGACCATTCCAAGAGAGGGTATTATCCAATAATACACCAAGACATCTGACTGCAGGTACAAAGGAAAGTAATTCGTCTCCTAAATGTAAACAAGGTACTGAATCCAACCTTATTTTGTTTAAATACCTCGGTGAGCCTACAATCATACAATGTGTTTTAGAGGAATTTAGAGTAAGACAGTTTTGTTTTGTCCAATTAGCTAGTTCATTTATGTCCTGTTGCACATGGAAGATAGCATGATCCAGATCAGCAGGTTTGCAATGTAAGTAAATCAACAAATCATCAGCATATAATGAATAAGAACAGTTCGAAATTGCGGCTTTCAAATTTTTTAGGTATAATGCAAACAAGGAAGGACCTAGGACCGACCCTTGTGGGACGCCAGAGGTAGCTTGGAGAAAAGAGGAAGTTTTATCATCCGGACCCATTACAGCATGAGCACGATTTTTTAAATAGGCAGCAAACCATCGTCTAACCGATGGTGAGAAACCAGAAGAGCGCATGACTTGGAGCAATTTTCCATGACAAACGGAGTCAAAAGCCTTTGTGAGGTCAAAGAAAACTATAATAGTGACCATACGTTCATCTACTGCAAACCTAATGTCATCAATAACTTTAATCAGAGCAGTTTCTGTTTCAGAGCAGTTTCTGAAGCCAGATCTGTACGCTGATTGTAGAGGATCAAAACCTCCATTCATTACGAGGAAATCTACCATTTGCCTACATACTAATTTCTCAAGAGGTTTAGAGAGACTGCAAATTAGTGAGATAGGACGTAGATCAGCGATTTGAGATGGAGCACACCGCCCTTTGGGAATAGGACGAATGTAGGACTGTTTCCATACTTCTGGAAAAGTTGAAGTTATCAACGAACGGTTATAAAGATCAAGTATAAATGGGAAGATCACATCCATGCAAGGTGAGATGTACGACATTGGTAATTGATCTGGTCCCATTACATTTGAACTTTTATCATTTAAGGCAGTTATGAGGTCCGACGGCTGGATATGCTTAAAATAAAACTTTTCATCACAATATTCATCAGATCCAAGTGGAACATCATAGACGTTGGGGAGCTCATCATAAGCATGATATGCAGCAGCAAAGTGTCGGTTTATATCATCCAGTGGCCAGACTAATGTTTGGCAGTTTTTTGCAGAGCCAACCAGGCCAAGCTTACGCAAGTTCCTCCAGATGGTTTTGGGATCCGAGGACCCAGAGAGCACCGCACGATTATATTTGTCCTTGGTGGCCTTGATAAGAGATTGAGTCTTGTTCCTAAGTGCACGATACTGATTGAGGTGACGGACTAGTCGAGATCTTAAATACCGTCTATGTATACTATTTCTCTCGTTAATCAAGATCCTGATTTCATTATTCATTCACAGAGCTGGAGCGCGACAAGGTGTGAAGGAACGCAACGGCGCTAGCTCATCCAAGGTTTCCAAGATGTATTTGTTCAGCATGACCGCTTGAGAGTTCAGTGAAGATGTAGAAAGAAAATGTAACCAGTCACATTGTTCAAGCTTATGCACAAGAGTAGGTAAGTCAATCGAGTTTATGTCACGATAGGTTATTTTCTGCCTAAGAACAGGAGGAGGCTTCATACAGAATTATGATGTCGCTAATCAGAAAAAGATATTACGTTGTCGAATATGTTTAATGGCATATAAATATAATTTGTAAGTCCCTTTTTCTAGAAATGCATAAAGATATATACAAATTTTAAAAGAAAATGTAATCTTCAATGCATATAAGCGTCGTTAATCGTGTCCAGCTTGTTGAAGCCGTGTGGTAAACATAAGAGAGGAGAGTGTGCTGGATTATTTACGTACCTCAGGCCGTGCGAATAACAGAGAGGATACTACAGTTTGAGCGAAACGCCGAAGCGTCGCTCGTTGCACACTTTTCTGAACACCCTGGACTTCTACGTCCGACACCTAGATACCAGAAACTACAGAGCGGAACACCTAGATACCCTGGACTTTCACATCCGACACCTAGATACAAGAACCTACGGAGCGGAACATCTGAACACCCTGGACTTCCACATCCAACACCTAGGCACAGGAAACTACGGAGCGGAACACCTAGATACCCTGGACGTTCACATCCGACACATAGATACAGGAAACTATGGAGCGAAACACCTGGACACCCTGGACTTATACATGCGACACCTCGATACAGGAAACTACGGAGAGGAATACCTGGACACCCTGAACTTCCACGCCCGACACCTAGATATAGGAAACTACGGAGCGGAATACCTGAACACCCTGGACTTCCACATACAACACCTGGACACAGGAAACTACGGAGCGGAATACCTGGACACCCTGGTCTTTTACATGTGACACATAGATACAGGAAACTATGGAGCGAAACACCTGGACACCCTGGACTTATAGATGCGACACCTAGATACAAGAAACTACGGAGAGGAATACCTAGACACCCTGAACTTCCACGCCCGGCACCTAGATATAGGAAACTACGGAGCGGAATACCTGAACACCCTGGACTTCCACATCCAGTACCTAGATACAAGGAACTACGGAGCGGAACATGTGGACACCCTGGTCTTCCATGTCCGCCACCTAGATACAGGGAACTACGGAGAGCAACACCTGGACATCCTGTATCTCTAAAAACTGTCACCTAAAATACGAGGAACTATGTCGAAGCATGCCTCGTACATATACACCCATACACATGCGCTCCACATGAAAGCCTTAATAGTTCTGTACTATTGTGAAAGCAGCCTTAAATTAATTGGAAATTCAGTGTGAATGGTAGCTTCACGTTGTGACGTGATTCTCCCGAATGGCGCCACAAACATTAATAAACTTTCTTTTCCGCTCAACCTAGGCTCCACACGACAATCCACTAGCGAAATTCCGTCTGCGACATTACTATTAAGTTTTCCGTTTGTGAACGTCTACTATTGTCCTTGATGTCAGTTCCGATTACGTTTTGTAAGACTAATTATTCTTTTGTTTTTGTTACGATATACTCAATCTCGACTCTCGAGTCTCTCGACCACGGCATAAGGGCATGAAGACAGGACAGCTACATCGGAGATTTTGGAGTATGTTATGGCGATTCCGTTTGGCTGATGATGCCGCTCTTGAGATTTTTGACATAAAGGATAACCTTGGAGGGATCAGCACGCCGCTCCCACCAACCAAGAGATGCCCGCCGGTTCCGTCAACCTGGATATCACCGGGATCCTGCTGCTGTCATCACGCCAAAGAAGTCCTGGGGTACCCGGGAGGGGACTCCGCAGTTTCCGTCGGCCGGCGAGGGCTGCCCTCTGGGCCTATCCGCCGCCGATACGGCCGGCAGGGAGATGAGGCTTTCCTCCCTGGCCCGCCTAAGGCCTGCCGATCGCCCACGTCAGCGACTCCGTCCGGCCGAGAAGTCGCCGACATTCCTTACTTGCTATGCCCAGAGTACTTCGAGGGCCGTGCCGTCAGGATCGCCGTTCGACTCCGTCCGGCCGTTTCCGCCGCTGCGTGTCGACGCTTGGGAGAGCTCGGCTACCCTCGTCAACGTTCGTCCCGTTCCGGTGCCTACCCGTCTCACCTGTGCCCGCTTGCCAACGATCGACGATCGATAATTCATTGTCGTGCGAAGTTTGAGCGAGCAGCCACGTGCTAAGGATATTACGAAAGCGACGCAAAGAGAGCTAGCGAGAGAAATAAAGAGAGAGAGAGAGAAATCAATTTATTTGATCTCGGCCGAGGGCCGCTAGATCACAAATAGATATACAATATGATATAAAATATATACAGTGAGAAAACATAGTATTATGAGCAGGGAATTAATAGCAGAGAATTAAGAATAGCTTAATAACTAATAATAGGTAACTATAAGTAACTGGTTACTTATACACAACTACGCCAAGCATAGCAGTAGCCTAATAGCAAGTAGTTGGTGATTATCAGCACTACTGGAGGTCAAGGAGATGGGCTTTTAATTTAGTTTTGAATCCCGCCAGAGAGTGTTCATTTTTTAGGTACACAGGTAAAGAGTTCCAAGAGAGCGGGGCCCAGACAGTAACGGAGTTTCTATAAAGCTCAGTACGGTGAGCGGGGACAATGAGGTTGGACGGATGAGAGCGTAGACCTCTGTTTGCCACATCTCCCACAGTTGTAAGAGACCTAGCGAGATAGGCAGGATGGCCAGAGTGGAGAAGTTTATGGACTAGGCAGAGAAGAAGGAATAAGCGACGGTTATCAGTTTTCAGCCAGTTCAGTTTGTGATAATAGGGCGAGATATGATCGTCCTTACGAAGGTCGAAGATAAAACGTACACACGCATTAAGTGTTCGCTGCAGTTTAATATTTAGAGTGACTGATAGGTCGCCATACACAAGACAGCAGTAGTCGAATATTGGGAAAATTAGGGAGGAGACTAGTCTGATCCTAAGTTTGCGCGATAGGAAGGCCTGCTGGCGTTTAAACGAGAATAATATTCGGAACACCTTGCCGCAAGTATGGCGGACGTGATCATCCCACGCAAGGGTGTGGGAGATAGTAACTCCCATGTTCGTAGCCGATTTTATCCATTCAATAGGAGCCGATCCAACGCAGAGGTTAGGCGGATTGATACGAGAGACGTCATTTATATAGCGGGCACTACCCAGAAACATGGCCTTAGTTTTAGCAGGATTCAGAGACATACAATGTAGATCAGTCCAGTGTTGAATAGCCACTAAATCCGCTTGAACCTGCTCCAGAGCCGCAGGTAGGTCATCTGGTTTAAAGTGACAGTAAAGCTGGAAGTCGTCCGCATACACTGCATAATGGCAAAAACTAAGGACCGATGGGAGACTTCGTATATAGATATTAAATAGGAGCGGTCCGAGCACCGATCCTTGTGGAACACCCGAGGTAACGCGCATACTAGGCGATTTCTCCCCTGAAGGTAGGTGAACTGATTGGGAGCGATCAGTTAGATATGAATCAAACCATCGCAACGCAGGGGGCGAAAGCCCAATATCACGTAGTGTACGCAGCACTTTGCAGTGGCATATGGAGTCAAACGCCTTCGAGAAGTCGATGAGGACAAGGATTGTTAGCTCACCCCTATCTGCCGCGTGGCGCACATCATCAAGAATTCGGAGTAAAGCCGATTGGGTATTATATCCGGGCCGAAAAGCAGACTGCAGAGGGTCAAACAGATTTTTGGTTGAGAGGTAATCCAACAGTTAAGCAGCCACAATTTTTTCGAGTAACTTCGAGGTGGAGCATACGAGTGATATCGGACGGTAATCCGCAGGTGAGGTAGATGCCGAAAAAGATTTTGGAATAGGGCGGATTATCGAGCACTCAGGGAGGCCAAGAAGGCTTCTAAGTTAAATGTGCGAAAATCCCTGATAGTAATCCTAGACGGATGCAATGTAGGTATCTTTAAGGCGACTTTGATCAGAAGGGCATCATGAGCCGATAGGAAGGGGACCTCGCACTGTGCTGCTTCGAGTACTAGGGACTCGTCGCTAAGGATGCAGTGGTCAATCCAGGAGCAGCTATCCGCGAGTTTATGCGTAGGAGCAAACGGCACAAGGTGCAATCCATTTCCTTCTATGAACGACAGGAGCATAGAAGGTTCGAAGCCAGTGGCAAGCATATGAATATTTAAGGCGCCAATGATAATAGAGTTTGGATAAGAAGGAGAGAGAGAGAGAGAGAGAGAGAGAGAGAGAGAGAGAGAGAGAGAGAGAGAGGAGAGAGAGAGAGAGAGAGAGAGAGAGAGAGAGAGAGAGAGAGAGAGAGAGAGAGAGTGAGAGTGAGAGTGAGAGTGAGAGTGAGAGTGAGAGTGAGAGTGAGAGTGAGAGTGAGAGTGAGAGTGAGAGTGAGAGTGAGAGTGAGAGTGAGAGTGAGAGAGAGAGAGAGAGAGAGAGAGAGAGAGAGAGAGAGAGAGTGAGAGTGAGAGTGAGAGTGAGAGTGAGAGAGAGAGAGAGAGAGAAAGAGAGAGAGAGAGAGAGAGAGGAGAGAGAGAGAGGAGAGAGAGAGAGGTGAGAGAGAGAGGAGAGAGAGAGGAGAGAGAGAGAGGAGAGAGAGAGAGAGAGAGAGAGAGGAGAGAGAGAGAGGAGAGAGAGAGAGGAGAGAGAGAGGAGAGAGAGAGAGAGGAGAGAGAGAGAGAGGAGAGAGAGAGAGAGAGGAGAGAGAGAGAGAGGAGAGAGAGAGAGAGGAGAGAGAGGAGAGAGAGAGAGAGAGAGAGAGAGAGAGAGAGAGAGAGAGAGAGGGAGAGGGAGTGGGAGAGGGAGAGGGAGAGGGAGAGGGAGGGAGAGAGAGAGAGAGAGAGAGAGAGAGAGAGATAACGGGGAATATTGCCTGGAGGGCCTATTGAACCAAGCGTTACGCTTTAATTTTCTATTTTTGTGGTGAGATCTTTCGCATTCCTTAATATTTTCTGATTTTCGTGTATTGAAGATTATAGAAACGTGCACGGCCAAACCGTACATTTAGCCGGTGACGAATTTTCCTTGCCGTTATCGGGCGAATGTCTTTCCGCCTAGTATCCTATAAAGGACGATAGTGCCGTTATTATTTATATTTTGGCGTTTCCGATTTTGCGCTTTTTTTGTATAATTTGGTGTTTGCTATTCTGTCGTAATGAACGAACTTTCTGGAATCTTCGCCTAGTGTACACGTGGGAATCTGCCTGCCCGAGCGTTTGACCCTGGATTAGCCGGCTTGGTTGTGCTACAGCCAGATTCTCGCGCGGCCGATTATATTATTGTTTATTACTTCTATTATAAGATATCATTTACCGACCAATTATTATTCGTTTTCTGTTAAATCATTGTGAGACTTCCGAACCCTAAGTTTGGTTAAATTTAGTGGCGAGCCCACGCCATCTTTATTTTGCATAATCTTATGTTCCTTTTTCGAATTGAAATACGTTAAACCGAATTCTTTTCTTGGTTTTGCTAAACTCTTGTTAGTCTTGCTGAAGTGTAATTCCGAATTTAATATTTCTATTTTTGTATACGATATCTTCCGTTGTTATTTCTGTGATTTCTTGCTGGTGTGCCGTATCTGATTATCGTTGCCGAACATTATTGTAATTTCATCGTTATATTCTCTGTGGAACTTTTGTGAGTTTTGCGTGTCGCACACGTCCTTCCGACGTCGCACGCTAGCCGCCCTCCGAGGCGACCTTGCTTGTTGACGTTCCTCGACGTCGCGCCTTCGGCCGATTTCGAAAGCGTACTACTCGTTCCGAGAACGTCTTTCCGCTGCAACGATAATGAAATACTCGTTATAATGTTCTATCTTTTTCTGACTGTGATATTTTTTTTCTGTGCCATATCTTGTATTAATTTATTGTGATATTTCTAATTATTGTACTACTTTTCGTGTCCGCGATTTTCGAACTGGTGTTAGCGAACCCGCGTGTATTATCCTTCGTCGGATTCCTTCGTAGTTATAATTTCTTTTGCGTGACTATTTCGTATTACGGTTGTCGACCGCGGTTATAATTTCGCGCGTGCGAGAATTGGAATGGCGCAGAACGTTCCGCTGCCGTTCCTCTGCCGTTCCTTGCGTTCCGATTTTAATCATTATCGTTATTTGGTTATTTGATTTCAGAACGAATTTGTTAGTTTAGTTCGAGGAATTCGATTATTTCGACCTTATCCTTTTCCGTGCCTACCGTTTTTAGAAATATCGAGCCCGCGTGCCCGTGTCTTAATCGCGTGAGCACTCACGCGTAGCGCCGTCGACCGTGAGTTTCCGAGAAGTATAATGCGCCTATAAGTTCCGAAATTCTATGTAGTGCTTCGTATTTCTTTTGCATTTTATAGTTTCCGATTTTAGGATACCGATTATTGTTAATTAAGTTTAAGGTTTTTGTACACATAGGCTTGACTTTCACTCGCACCCTCTATCATGCCCGAGTTCATGCTTTTGTACTTCTGCTATTGAGTTTACGGATTATTTGGAATTTTATTCTGCTTAATACATTAATTTGGATTATTTTCTTGTAGTTTTTAGTATCGCTTTCCTATAAGGCCTTGGCTGAGTTCTTTCCTTCCTCACCGCTTGAACGCCGCGACGCTTCCGACAAGCTAGCCTCTGAAGCGGCGTACCGTGGGTCGTATCGTGGTCTAATTTAGTACTATCTTTTAAGTTCCGGGTAACCTTTAGGTTTAGTTATGTTCTCTATTCTTTTTCTTGGTCGTGATACCCCTATCTGATTTTGCGTGACCGTTGTGCCCTTAGATTTAGTTCGCCTGGTGGCATATTTAGTTTTAGTTCGTCTGGTGACACCTTTAGGTATAGTTTGCCTGGTGGCAATCGTTTACCCCGGACTATTTATCGCTCGCGAGCTTTGTTGTCTCGATAACGAGCCTAGAGTTCGTGGTGCTCCTTTGAGGGTACCTGGCGCCCAACCTTCTTTTCGAGTTCGCCGAGACCATTAGTGCTCCCGATTTCCGTTTGGTAGAGTTCCGTTTTGTCGACGACCGAGAATATCGTCGCAAATTTGGTGCCCAACGTGGGGCTCGAAAGGTATAGGTCGAACTCACATTTTCCTTTTTTTTCGCTTCTTTTCGCTTAACGTTTTCTAAGAACCCTTTGCTCCGTTTAAGAAAGCCTCCACGTTGTTGGCCATTTACGACTATCGTCGCAACGTATAAAGTGTATGTGATTGTGTTGTGTATTCGTAAATTACCAACACCACCCAGAGTACAAATAGGTAAAGAAGGCAAAGCAGTCAGCGCCATTTGTCGCGTAAAATAGTAGATGGACGTGCGAAAACGACGACGACGATGACGACGATGACGACGGACCTGAAATAAAATCATCTCGCTCGTAATGTGAATACGTCCTGATCCCGCACACTAATTGTATTGAATTTGGTGGCAACCAATTCAGAACCCTTGATTCCTAGAATGAATGTATCAATAAATTTTTCTGACATACAGCCGTTCATAAGATATTTGAGTCGAAACACAGGTACAAGAGATGCCTCGACTAAGGAGTCTTGGCGGACCGTGCCCCATACGGCGGGTTGCCTGTACTTGGCGTGAGACTCGACCGAGTCTCTTCATTTTGAGTCCTTTTCAATTACCCCCTGTACCGTTCTCTTCAACTTTTGCTTTTTGAGTATTGTAAATCCGAGGTAGTTATTAAATAGTTATTCCATTCGAAAACCTTTCATCTTGAGATACCCTCCTTCCCATCCCTTAGCTAGTCGTGCCATCGTGCCGAGTCAAGTAAACATTCGAGGACCTCCTGAGGTCACTCCATGGTGCTATACCGTCATCGTAGGTGGCGCCCAAGATACTGTTTTCGAGAATTATTTAATGCCAGTAAGCCCTCCCTTCCCCTTGTCCCCTTTTTCACCAGTCCGTCTTTTCGTACCCCCCGCCCTCTTTTGGGGAACCATTGAAAGTACCGTTGTGTCACCGCGTGCTCCGTCGTATTATTGTTTTCATATCTAGTCTACTTCCGTATTGTGTGTTCCTGGAGTTTATTGCGTATTATATTTTGAGTTATTATATTTCGAGTATTTTATGTTGAGTCTATTATCTTTTGGCTTTTTCTCTTTTCTGTTTTCTTTTTCTTTTTCTTGATCATTCTACCCCGTGTCCCTTTCTTTTGGCTTACCGTTCCTTGTTGCGATAGATGTTCTTACGTTGACTCTGTGTTAATATAGCCCAAATTACGTCACAATTGATACATTCTAGCAGACAAACAGAATGAAAACTCTGACAGTGTCAGATATTTACGTTTTGCTTTGTTTCGACGACTCGAAAATATTTAATTTTTGAAATGTTATTTTATGTCAAATTTAGCCACTCATCATTCCAATCTCCCACATATTCTCAATAAAATAACAACTGCAAAATTTGACAGTGTCTTCCATTCGAAATAAAAAAATTTTTTAATCAAAATTGGATTTCATCACCCTCCCTTAGAATACACAACCGCAAAATTCCGCGCGCGGGGGGCACAATACGACGTGGTGGTTTTTTAAAAAAGAAATGCAACAAAATGTTATTGAAAGGATTAAGCTTCTCAATTAACACATGAAAATTGCTTTGTAACGATTATAAAGGCAAATTAAAGCAATATAATGCAGTCTTAAGGGAACATTGGTCACACATACATAGGAGTAGTTCCTCCCTTAAACGAGGTTTTTCAGAAAAACCTACCAACTTTTTTAATTCTTTGAAAAGCAATTGGTTTCAAAAGCAATCCGATCGATAGTTTTTTTGTAATAGACACTTTGCAACTTTCAACCCCAACTTTTCAATAAAAAAAAAGCATTTTCCAACATTCGCCATGAGCATTATCCTGCAATTGATTACATTTAAATATCACGACTGGAAACATGCGAAATTTCGCACCCTGAAATTGTTTTCCGCCCATAAAAAAAAAACACGTCACTTAGATTTTGATAGAAATTAACATATCTCAAAACGAAAATAATTAGAAAGGGACACCTTACAAATTTTCCTGGTAAGATGAGAGGTTCGATATTAGTTTTTTGATCTCGATAGCACGTAAAATTATTGAAAACTATATCACGCGTGCTTCTATGGTTTGTCACAACACAAGCTCTCGCGCGCAAAAAAAAAAGATAATGACGAAATTGTGGCGTATCTAAAAATATGTCTAAGGGTTAAATCCCATACTTCTAGACCTTATAAGCTATTCCTTGTTTTTTTTCAGAAGTATGAAATTTAGTGTCTAGTTACACTTTTAGAAGCGCCACGTTTTACCCATTCTCTTTTTTCTACACGGGAGGTAGCACCGTTACACAGAAATTTGCTGAGATCTATAATTACCCTTTAATGCTAATCGATTTAGAATATTTAAATATAATAATGAATGGATTAATATATTTTCCCTGCGTACAACCATTCATGCAATATTTTATTCGAAACACAGAAATCACAGGCACTTTGAGCAAAAGTACCTTCAGTGGTTGAGTCAAAATAGATATACAAGGAGAGTTCTGGCTCAATATTCCTGCACCAACACGTTACCGACCTCTGGGTTCGTGTTCGTGCTAAGTTAGCGATGTTGGCGCCCCCTGTGGATTGTAAGTTAGGACGAGTGGGCCCCCTACAAAAGATTTCTGCTTACCGAAGCCTCTGGAATTTTGAAGAGGGTGTGCGCGCACGAGTCGACGACGCCAACCCCCTTCATCGGCCCTGGTTTTACGTCAGCTTTCAGGCGTTTTACGGTAGATTTCAGAAGTTTTACGTCAGATTTCAGAAATATTACGTCAGGTATCAGCAATTTTACGGCAGATTTCCGAAATTTTACATCAGACATAATTAAGTACATTCCAGATCCTCCTATTGCAACCCCACGTCAGTCTCATCTCTGACACATTGACCTCGCACGTGAAAGCGGTGGATTTCAAAGGAGATGATCGGCAACGTTACCGAATTTTGTACTTGCGATCCTCTGGCAACTCCTACCCTCCTTTCCCTTCACACTCCCCCCCCCCCCCCGCAGACTAGCGTATGGAGGTGAGGAATGACCCTTTGTATGTCACCGAAGAATTTCGGTAACATTTCATCATAACCTCCCTGTTCCTCTTTCGCCTTCTTCACCTCTATCGTTCCGCTACGATACAGTGGCCTCGGAGAGACGGTAAAAATCAAAGAAGGTGTCAAATTACCCTTTGCACGTTACCGAAAATATTATTTACAATAATTTAATGTGCACTATTTATTCGAGAGAAATTTCGCATCAAAATGGCGGATCTTCGATGCCAAAGAATTTAGCAAACCTTTAGGGTGTCAATATTTAGGCATAGTGAATAACGCGTCTAGTACTTCTACATATCATCAAAATTACCTCCGGCGAGATGGTCAACGGTTTCCGCGAGCCGGAAATGTAGGGTTACTCAAAGGCTAGATGAGGTGTTCGGCATGTGTCTTTGATGGCTAGGAGCTACCGACGATTTATTTATATATTACCGCCGAGCTGAATAATGTTCTTGGAATGACACACATTAATCAAGGGATAGACAATTTATTCACTCGCCAATAAGAACCGTTGTCGATTGTAATATTATTATTATACCAGAAAAAGGTGATGAGGAAAGCTTATGCATTGATATTTAAACCTCATCGAGTGTACCTTATTGTAAACGCTTTTAACGGGAGAAAATGGATTCTCCAAAGTGTAAGAAATTGATTAAGATTATGGAAGAAGCATACAAACTGCTGAAGAAAGAATCATCGATTGTGGAAATTAACAAGTAGACAAAGTTTGGTACTCAAAATATTCAACTTCTGAACAAAATTCTGAGGAACATTGCGCTTACGATCAGGGAGAAAATCAAAATCTTGACAACCATTGGAATACTTAAATCGTTGAATGAAACATTTAAACAGCACCTTCAAAAAAGAGGTGAAGGAACTGTGAGAGAGAGGAAGTGACAGAGGAGGAGGAGAGGAAGTACGTTGGGATGACTTGGAATCAGCCTTCAGGGGGAGAATAAGAACGGGAGTGATAGCAAATTTGCGACACAAAGACTTGAAGCATTTTCTGGAAGATTCAAGAAAATTGTTCGCTGTTAGAGTAAAAAATGCGCTCCGAAAAGATGGAAATTTGAAGGTGAACGTCGTTTTGTCCTGTAAATTCGAGACTATGAAAGACGGTGAGCTTATTGAAGACCCAAAGTTCTTTAATACGAAAAATGAAGTAATTCTATCATCCACGAAGATCAATGAGTTGTTTAATGTCAATGTACTGGAAAAATTATTAACTAAAATCGAAAACTTCCAAGAAAGAGAATCAGGCTGGTCGTTGTTGGAAATAATACACTTGGCGATAAATATCAACAGATATATACCGATACATGGTGGTCTGTCGACATTCATCCAGTTGCCTAAGAACGTGCGGAAAAAAGGCAGTGGTGAACATTATAAATAACGATCCGTATTGTTTTCTCTGGTTCGTTACGGCAGCTCTTCATCTAGCTAAACAAAATGTAGACAGGATCAGTTCATACCCACATATTTCAGCTCAGTGCTAAAGTACGATGGTATAAATTTTCTTATTTGCTTGAAGGACATTCCAAAACTCGAAGCGATTAATGATTTAGTGATTAACGTTTATGGTATAGAACGCGATGCGAATAAGGGTGGTAATAAGATAGTACCACTTTGTTTAAGCCAACACAGATCAAATAAATTTCCAATTCATCTTCTGATGGTGGAAAGTGAAATTGACGTGGATAGTGATGATGATGATAATGATGATGATTTGCTCATGGAATATTTGTCAAAAAGTGTAATTTACCATTTTGCTTGGATCCGAAATTTATCGCGACTAATAAGTTCTTAAATTTCAAAACATAACGGTCATACTAGACTGCGCGATAGATGCTTGTACCATTTTCAGACTGAAAACTCTTTCGAAAAACATAAACTCGATTGTGCGAATATAAATAAGTGTAGAGTGATTTTGTCAAATGATGAGGAAAAATTGCTGAAGTTCAAAAATTACAAGTATCAGGAAATTGTACCGTTCGTCATTTATGCTGATATCGAATGTACATATGTTGAACCAGTTGTAAATGCATCCAAAGCATCAAACACGATACTGTACCAAAAGCATGTTCCACACAGTATCGCATATTACCTAAAGTGCGCCTTCGACGAGTCTTTATCCAAATTCTAAATAAATCGTGGAAATAATTGTATCGAGTGGTTCATGGATGAACTGCAGAAATTAGCACGATCTTTAGAATTTTATCATAAACGTATTGTACCCATGGAACTACTGAGTCTCGAACAGACGCAACAATTTTATTCCGCAAAGATCTGTCACATTTGTGAGAAACCATTCACATTGCAAGATGTCAAGCATCACGATCATTGTCAGTTTACGGGCAAGTATCGCGGTGCTGCTCATCAATTGCAATCATTGCTGCTCATCAATTGCGGTTGCAATTTTAATTATAAAAACTCACATATTAATCCCATAGTTTTTCATAACCTGTCTGGTTACGATTCGCACTTTCTGATTAAGGCTCTAGCTACTTCCTTCGAAGGTTTCGTCAATCTTTTACCGGTTAACAAAGAAAGATATATATCGTTTACAAAGAACGTTAAAGATACAATTATAAATATTCGATTCATCGATTCATTCAGATTTATGGTAAGCAGCCTTGAAAAATTATCCTCCTATCTTAATGATTCCGAGAAAATAATTACACGTAGATATTGTGACAATGCGGAGAAATTTAAACTGTTAAAGAGGAAAGGTGTTTTTCCATACGACTATGTTGACTGTTGAGAAAAACTCGAAGAGACGCAATTACCATCGACAGAAAATTTTTTTTCGAAATTGAATAACGAGGAAATTTCTGAGAGTGATTATGTGTATGCGTCTAATGTTTGGCGTACGTTTAATATTAAAACCTTGGGTGAATATTCCGATTTATATCTAAAAACTGATGTTTTACTTTTGGCTGATATTTTCGAAAATTTTAGACGCAACTGCTTCTCTACGTATAAGTTAGATCCTTTGCATTATTACACCGCATCCGGACTTGCTTTCGACGCTATGCTCAAGTGTACGGGCGTTGAAATGGAACTCCTCGATGATGTAGAAATGTTATTGTTTGTCGAGAAAGGTATTCGTGGCGGTATAGCCCAATATTCTAACAGATACGCTAAGGCTAACAATAGATATATGGATTAGGATAAGGATAACAATAGATATGCGCGGATTTCGATCCAACCAAAGAAGAATCATACCTCATGTACTATGATATCAATAACTTATACGGTGCAGCTATGAGTCACTTCCTACCGTTTAACTCGTTCGAATGGGAGCAAAATATCGAACAACTGGATATTTGTAAGATTCCCAATAATTCCACTATAGGGTATATACTTGAAGTAGATCTAGAGTGCCCCGCGGAGCTTTATAAAGTTTACAAAGACTTACCACTATGCCCCGAGCATTTTGTATCTTCTCTCTCACGATATAATGTGAGAAAGTTAATGACGACACGTTTCCCGAAAAAAAGATACATCATTCATAATGAAAATTTAAAACAGTGCTTAATTTTAGGCATGAAATTAACAAAACTTCATAGAGTTTTGAAGTTTAATCAAGCTCGATGGTTAAAAAAATATATAGATTTAAATATGGAGATGAGGAAAAAATCTAGAAATGATTTCGAGAAAAACTTTTACAAACTGATGAATAATTCGGTTTTTGGTAAAACAATGGAGAACGTTGGGACCAAAAAGACGTTAGACTCATTACTACGTGGGATGAGAGGTATGGAGCAAAAGCTCTTATAACAAAACCGAATTTTCATAGCTGCACTGTCTTTGACGAGAATATGGTTATAATCGAATTAAATCGTACCAGAATTAAGTTCAATAAGCCTATATACGTAGGATATTCAATTCTGGACATCTCTAAAACATTGTAACGTTACAAAACGATCAACCTCTCAGTGCGGCTGCACTGAGAGCACACGCGTTACAACAGGACGACCGGGACACGCGGCTAGTATAAACACGCGCCGGCAGATGGAAAATATATCCCGAAAGTACAAAGTCGGGAAGATAGTACAAAGACAATCCGATAGGTGGTTAGCGCTTCCCACTAACAACTATCGGAATACAATTCATTAAATACGGCATTTGAAGCTTACCAAGTTAGTTAAAAACGTCAGTTAAAAAGTAAGTTAGAAACTTAACTAATTAAAGAGGTAACCAGTAAGTGTCAGTAAGCTCGATCTATGCCCGATGGGACAGAGCATATTATTATCATCCATATCATCGTATAATCTTGTCGACGGCTACAGCAAATTAGCGTTCGCTATTTCGCCTAGACCGACTCGTAGGGAAAATCTGTCACGGTTCTGAGGAGATCACCGAGATCTTCCGCAGAAACTTTAGGTCAAGATATTTTGTATCTTTCATCCGCGCCTTAGGTAGTTGCGTCGCACATAGTGCCATATCCCTTAGGTAGGCAAAGCGCCACTAGGTTTATCGAACCAACACCGGCAGATCCTCTGAACCTCACATACAGGTCAGAGAGAGACAGGGATAGAAAAACAAACATAGGCCGATTCCTAGACTATACGATTCCCTACAATACCGACCAACGATTACAACGGAGAAATTAATATCGATTACTACGGAATAATTACCTATTGTCAAACCTTTATACCTCTTATCGATTAATTTAATAAAATTTTATTATTTTATTTTACTTTACCCACCTGTGTCGCCTACATTCTTAAAGCCGCCAGCCCCGAGCATTTACCTACCTCCCATTTCGTACACTCATAAGGAGCATACGAAATTGCACTATAGTAAAACGTTACAACATATATATGATTTTCATTATAACTACATCAAGAAGACTTTCGGCGAGCAAGCAAAATTAATGTACACCGACATGGATAGCTTTCTATACCACTTTAATGTTCCCAACGTATACGAATTAATTAAGTGCGATATACACAGATTCGACACTTCAGACTATCCTTCGGATAATGTATACCATTAGTCAATAAGCAAGTTCTAGGTCTGATGAAAGATGAAAATAATAGTAAAATCATGACGGAGTTTGTAGGAGTGCGGGCGAAATTATATTGTTTTCGAATTTTAGGCGAAACTAGGGATAAGAAGCATGCGAAAGGAATCAAAGGATCTACGTTAAAGACCATAATCTTCGATAATTATCTGCAGTGTCTCGAGCGTCGAAAAAGTTTGATTAAACCTCAAAATTTAATACAAAGCAAAAAACATGAGGTTTATACTGTTGAGCAAAAGAAAGTAGCATTAAGTTGGAATGATTATAAGAGAGTGATTGTTTCTCATACAACGGATACCCTCCCATGGGGTTATAAAATATATTAAAATATGTAAGCGTGTAGGGAAAAAATGAATTTTTCGTCATAACCTCAACGCGTACCGATGACCTGGGTGTAACGTGCCCCTTACCAGAATGGTGGGAAGAAAAAAAAAATTATTTTTAATTTTTTTTAATTTTTTATTTTTATTTAAAATTTTTTAAATTTTTTATGTTTTTTAGTAATAAATTTATATACTGTCACGTTAAAATCCACGTGACAAAGTCCCGAGTGTATAACTAGCGTGTTTTAAGTACGGGACGCATTACCGTCCCTCGGGAGAGTTGCGAAAGGTACCGGCCAAGAACTCCAGGGTTCAAGACTGTATTAGAATGACATAAGATTAATTATTTTTGTTCCGTAAAACTATTTCATGCGTTTCGTATCCGGCCACCACCACCATCAACGTTTCGCCGAGGGAGTAAAGAGCAGCCACGCCTAGACAGACCATCAGTCGCAGCCTCGCTCGAAGGAAGTCTCCGCGAGGGAACGTGGAGACGCACTACGTCACCAGGCGCCTCCACCCCGCTGCTGACGGCTCCCGAATCAAGTGGGAGGCCGATACAGCATAAGACATCGCACTGGATCATTCCGATCTCGTATTATCGCCGGTACGGACGTCCCGCGAAGGGAACGCCACCAGTACCGAAGAGGATGGAAGGCTCTGGAAGCTGTCTAGGTGCGAGGGGTCGCTACCCTCCACTACCTATCAAGAAACTCGGTCGAGTCTCGCGCCAAGTACAGGCAACCGGCTGTACAGGGCACAGCTCGCCGAGACTCTTTACTTGAGTCAACTCTTATACCTGTGTTTGGAACGAAATATCTTATTAACCGCTATACATGAGAAAAAGTTATTGATACATTCACTATATGAATTGAGGGTCCTGAATTGATTGCCCCCACGTTAAATACGATTAGTATACGAGATCAGGGCATATTGAGATGGCGAGCGAGATGATTTTATTTCAGTTCCGTCGTCGTCGTCATCGTCGTCGTCGTCGTCGTCGTCGTCGTCGTCGTCGTCGTCGTCATCGTCGTCGTCGTCGTCTTCGCACGTCCATCGCATTTTTTACACGACAGATGGCGCTGACTGCTGTGCCTTCTTTACCTATTTGTACTCTGTATGGTGTTAGTAATTTACGAATACACACAATCAAATACACTTTATACATGAAGCTACCATTCATACCGAATTTCCAATTAGTATAAGGCTGCTTTCACAACAGTATAGAATTATTCAGTTTTTAATAGCATTCATGTGCAGCGCGCGTATATCGGTTATGTATATGTGTGCTTCGGCATAGTTCCTCGTATTTTAGGTGACAGTTTGTCCAACAGTTCTGCTTCGTAGTTTTCTGTATCTAGATGGCGGACGAGGAAGTCCAGGGTGTCCAGGTATTCCGCTTCGTAGTTTTCTGTATCCAGGTGTCGGATGTGAAAGTCCAGGATGTCCAGGCATTCCGCTCCGTAGTTTCCTGTGTCCAGGTGTCGGATGTGGAAGTTCAGAGTGTCCAGGTATTCCCCTTCGTAGTTTTCTGTATCTAGGTGTCGGATGTGAGAGTTCAGGGTGTCCAGGTATTCCGCTATGTAGTTTTCTGTATCTAGGTGTCGGATGTGAAAGTTCAGGGTGTCCAGGTGTTCCGCTCCGTAGTTTCTTGTATCTAGGTGTCGGACGTAGAAGTCCAGAAAAGTGTGCAACAAGCTTTGGTGCTTCGCTCAAACTATAGTATCCTCTTTGATATTCGCACGGCCTGAGGTACAAGGCCTGAAATAATCCAGCACACTCTCCTCTCTTACGTTTACCACACGGCTTCAACAAGCTGGACACCATTAACGACGCTTATATGCATTGAAGATTACATTTTCTTTAAAAATTTGTATATGTCTTTATGCATTTCTAGAAAAAGGGACTTACAAATTAAATTTATATGCCATTAAATATTTTCCACACCGCAATATATTTTTCTGATTAGCAACATCATAATGCGTTTATATTTTATATCTGTGACAATATAGATTTCAGTGCTTAAAACTTCTATGTCCAGTTGAACAACAAAAACTTGTGATATCCCCCAAAAAACACTTACGTGTAAAAAACTACGCCAAGTACAGGAGTGCTGTGTATTCCTCTAATAAAAAGTATTGATATCAGATTATTGAGGCCAAGTACATAAGTCACTACATGTTTGCCTATTATATGATCTAGCACTGGCCCATCATTTTAATTGTAATTTCAAAATTTGCTATAACGTTTTCACTACTCTTTTACATTACTACTGTTTCTCGTAGTTGATTATGAATTATTGGTTATTTAATAATTAATAAAACTTTAGCTGATTCCTTATCGAATACTACTTGGCGGGTCCGTGCCAGAAATTCCAAAGTACTTACTTTGAACGTACTAATAGTATCCTAAAATTATATGTTTGTTATTAAGATTTTACCGTGATTATTATTAACGAGTTATCGTTAATAAGCTCTATATAGAAAGTTGACATTGGGTTTGAGTTTAATGACTGGCATTATGAATGAAAATTTATATCAAGAATTGCACGGACCCGCCAAGCAGTACTCGATAAGGAATCAGCTAAAGTTTTATTAATTATTAAATAACCAATAATTCATAATCAACTACGAGAAACAGTAGTAATGTAAAAGAGTAGTGAAAACGTTATAGCAAATTTTGAAATTACAATTAAAATGATGGGCCAGTGCTAGATCATATAATAGGCAAACATGTAGTGACTTATGTACTTGGCCTCAATAATCTGATATCAATACTTTTTATTAGAGGAATACACAGCACTCCTGTACTTGGCGTAGTTTTTTACACGTAAGTGTTTTTTGGGGGATCCATCCCGACAGGAGTCCGGACGAGAACCAACTCCGGACGAAGTATCCGGACACCCTAGCTACGGCAACGAGTTGTGACATCCCGAAGAGTCCCGAGTCCAGCGAACAGGATCCGTCGCGAGGACTAGGATTAAGAAGTAACTAGCGGAACCGTCCTCCAAAGTATAGAGTTGTATCGTTTACAAGGAGGCTCCGGTTATAAACGTAATATCGTTCCGCGTCCTTCTCGTAGGGTTAAGTTGTTAGAAATTATCGATACAATTATCGTAAGATGTATTTGAATCCAGTAGCATGTTTTGAAATTAGCGCGAGGGCCTACAATTGGCGAGTACCTTCGACGATGATGATTGGCCCAGGAGGGCCCGGCGGGGATGACGGAGCTAGCGCTGGCCCCGAGTCCCGAAGAACTCCCGAAGAAATTCATTCTCTATTAGTTTGCCGTCTTGGCCGGTGGTCTCGTACTGAAAAGTTGTATCGTAAAAGCCATTTTGTCTCGTTCACGGTAAGCGTCTCGTCGTCGAGAGGACGAAATCTTTTCCAACGGTGTAACTACTGTTTCCCTTGTATCTCGTTGTTACTTTCCTCCCGGTTTCGGCCTAGGAGACGATCGCGTAACGTACAGTGGGAAAAGATTCCGCGCCTACCGCTTGAACTACCTATTTATTATAATTTATTGTCTATTGTAAATTAGGGCTATCGTGTTACTCTTGGTGACCATGGAGAATCGTAGAGAATTTATGTATCACGCTTCCCGTGATAGGCTCGTAGGACGTAGAAATAAGTAACAAGGCGTATTGTGAAGAGCCTACGTGATTAAATACGATATTGATATTCTTTATAACTAATTATCCTTTCTGTGAATATCTTTCTTCTTGTTTCTATAGTTTCGTATATTACTGCTGTACCTTATTTATTCTGTGTGAATCTGTATTTTCTATATTCTTTATGTTCCACATTTCTCATTAATTCCGCCACTCGAACCGATCGGTGCCGCTATTCGCCAGAATCGTGTGTTTAGCACCTACGTCTCAGGGCGTAGATAGTGTCGACCTTAGTACGCGTACCTCAGTATCGGCGACGGATTAATTCTCGGTAGCGAACGAATAATAGCGTATCTTGTCGTGTATTCACGCGTCCCTTGAGGAAGTCCGTATCGCGTGGCTTTCGTATTATTGGTATCGAAAATACCATTTCGTTTTGTTATTTTGTTATAATTGTTAATTCTTATAAGTCCCAAAATAAAGGGCCAATTGTTATTTTTGTTACTGGAATTGGAAGTTCTCAGTCTTTATTCGGCATACCATCTATAAGTTCCCCGCCCCTTTACTATCTCGTTACGTTCTAGCTAGTCTGGTAAATTTCCTTGTTTCCCTCGGAATCTCCCTATGCAGTCTCGTGGCACAAAGGTGTGCCTGGCGCCCAAGAGCATTTAGTATTTCGGATTTCTAGGTTTCAGGGAAAAGTAAGGAGTAACGTAATTTGTGACGGTATCGTTCCGTCCGTCGTGAAAATTAACGTCACAATACATATATATTAAAATTAATTAAGTTTTGTTTATTTCAAACTCCTTATTAGTCCCACTTATTAATCCAAGTGTTATGCGATTCACCGAAACCTAACCATTTAACAAAAAGTCTGTTCCCACATTTCCTCAACACCTTCTCCACAAGGTATATGTCGAGGTACTTGACTCGGGTAAGTTCCTGTTCGTAAAAGCTGCCTTCGATAGTATGATCCTAGTAGTCTTTGAGCTTGTACGCCACCGGATGGGTATTCTCCACTTGGCTTATCGTAAAAATTTCCGTTATCCAGTTAGGTGTGGAGCCTTTTTCAAAAATGTGTTTGAATGTGCTTATTCGAACTTTGTGTCCAACTTTAAATTTTGTAAGTCTGAGTGTGGATTTGATTTTGAAATTCTTGTACACTCGATGCAGTAATTGTTTTTTCGTTTCTAGCAGTGAAGTCTATCGGTATCATACCAATGGTTCGATGCTTACTACTATTGTAAGAGAATAGCAGGTCTGATAAGACGTTTAACCAACGATGGTCACCCTGTAGGCTAAATTGTTTCCACATATTATTATTTAGAGTACGATTGAAACGTTCACAGATCGATGTCTTCAAGTTGCTGAATGTCGAGTATATTGCAATACCATGTTTTTGCATTAGATCCTTGAATTCGGTATTTTAAAATTCATGACCTTCGTCCACTTGCAATTTCTTCGGTATCCGTCCCTGCACTAGTATAGATTTCATAGCCGTCATTACGTCCTTAGCATTCTTGCTCTTCGTCGGCACGGCCCAAGCAAACTTTGAAAATATATCCATGACGGTGAGCAGGTACTTGTATCCATCGTTCTCTCTTGTGTACGCTGACATGTCAACGAGATCCGCTTGCCAAGTCTCAGCCAGCCCACGGATGTCAACGTGTTGACGCTGATAATTTCTTCTAGCAGGTCTATGCAATTCTTCCACCACCGCTAACTTTTTTCCATCCATTCTCGAGTGCAATCAGTCTGGCGTCCAGCTGAGAAATGATCTCAGAGTTGCGAATCGTCAAGTCTTGCCCTATCTTTATATCTGCTTCTAGACGATTCAAGGCATCCTTCACGGTAGAATCGAGAGCGCGAATTATTAAGTTGTTGTTATCGATTTCATTGCGCATTTCAGCAGTCTTACGAAGTATTGTACCGACTTCCTGCCTTACTACAGTTTTCATGAGATTCAAGGTAACAGCATCGTTTAGCTCCTCGGGATTGGCAACGTTGCACAACCTCTTGTTATCAATGTAATAGTGACCTCAAGCAGTGAATTTGAATCCAACACCAGGAAGACCACGGCTACTCGTAACCGCGACCTTGCTACTCAACTGACGTCCAAACACGTCAATGCTCATATTCAAAATGACGATCATGATCGTTTTATCGAATTAATAAATAATACCAACCTCACGCAACTCTTCGACAATCGATACGATTTCGTTGGAGTGACTGGGATTACCTGTTTCCTGAGACGCAAGGAGCAAACGAAGACGGTCTACTAATTCATTGGGATCGCCCCAGTACACGTAATCCGTTAGTCTGTCCTTAGCAGTGATCATGTACCGTGGTATGATACCTTTGCCCGTTACAGAGGACTGTTTGCAATTAGTTTTGCAATAACATTTTTAAATTTGAAACTCTTGCTTCTACGAATATCACCATCAGGTTTATAGTACTTTTTATATGAAATCGTTTTATAACAATGTTTTTGTAATTGTTCAAGTCATCCTAGGTTACATGAGTCTCGTTAGGTATCTTCCTGAATAAGAGTTCGATCAAACCGTTAATTTTCGGATAACTGGTATCGTCTATATGGATTTGATCACCCTCAAAACTTATAGGTGAATCTCCAACCATCAACTTCTTCTTGGAAAGTTTACGCACACCATAGATAGTATCCAATTGTTTATTATTCTGCCTCGATAGCAGCATATTAAGATACCGTTGTATCGAATCATTTTGATTAACGGATAAATCCATACGAGGGCAAGGTGCAAAGTTCTCGGCCTGATATAGAGATGGCGTTCCAATCAGCAAAAATGTATGTTTCCTACCTAGGTGCACATGTCATTAGTTCATTTGACAAGTTTAAACTAGTTCTCTCAAGTAGTTTGCTTACACGAATTTTTAGAGTAGACGTCTTGCGTGCTTTTCGTTAAAATGGATAAACTTGAATATCGTGCGGTCATAAAATTTTTCGTTTTGGATGGATTAACCCCTAAGGAAATTCATCCGAAGGTGACAAAAGTTTACGGGGACTCTGTTCCTTCCGAGTCAACCGTTAAAAAGTGGGCAGCTGAATTTAAACGTGGTCGCACATCCCTGGAAGATGACCCACGTGAAGGACGGCGAAAAACCGCGACCACACCGGAAACCATCGAAAAAGTGTGTGATATCGTGTTAAACGATAGACAAGTGAAGGTGTGTGAGATAACTGAGGCTGTGGGGATATCAGAAGAAAGGGTGCGAAATATCTTGCACAATGAGTTAGGGATGCGAAAGTTCTGTGCTAGATGGGTGCCGCATTTGCTGAATGCCGATCAAAAGCAACTGCGCAAACGATATTCGCAGCAATGTTTGGACCGATTCAATAGGGATCCGACCGATTTTCTGCGGCGATTTGTCACCATGGATGAGACATGGGTCCACCACTACACGCCAGAAACGAAACAGCAGTCCAAGCAGTGGGTGGAAGCCGGTGATTCAGCGCCAAAGAAAGCGAAGTCGATCGCATCTGCCGGAAAGGTCATGGCCAGCGTGTTTTGGGATGCGAAAGGGATCCTGTTAATTGATTACCTGGATAAGGGCAGAACAATTACAAGCGAATATTACTCCAACCTTCTTGACCAGCTGGATGCCAAAATTCGCGAGAAGAGGCCTGGCTTGAAAAAGAAAAAAATCATTTTTCACCAGGACAATGCACCTGCACACAAGGGTGCGTTGGCGATGGGAAAACTGCGGGATTTAAAGTATGATTTGATAGGCCATCCCCCCTATTCTCCTGATTTGGCACCCTCAGACTTCTATCTGTTCCCAAAATTGAAGAAATTTGTTTCTGGAAAGCGGTTCGCGTCCGACGAAGAAGTTGAGAGGGTCGTAGATGAATATTTTCACAGCCTTGCAGACTCTCACTTCCGGGAAGGAATACTGATGTTGGAGAAACGCTGGACCAAGTGTCTTGAAGTTAAGTGGGATTATGTAGAAAAATAAAATCATTTTTTAACTGAAAATCGCAGTCTTTCATTGTCAGGCCGAGAACTTTTCACCTTACCCTCGTATAATTCTTGTGTTCATCATCACCACCATCATCATCATCATCATCATCATTATCATCATCTGGAATATCACCGATTTCCCCGATAGTGGAATCATTTTTGAACGTGTTAAAGGATTCATTCGTTGTTTCAAACGTATCATTCATTTGTGCATTATGTTTTATTTCATATTTGATTTCATCTTTGATTTCATCCTTAATCTTATCTTTTACAGTATTATGCTCTGTTTGAGATACGTTCGCTAGTTTCTGCAGTGTTACTGGTTTGAACACCTCACTCATCGCATGCTCGATATTCTCTTTACCTAATTTTATCATTCGATACTTTCTGCGAATCGAATCGCTAGCTTAAGCGACTTGACGCAAAATGCCTTTCTACTCTTCAAGTTTTTCACGCTGCATGTTGCAATCACTGAATCCAAAATGCTACTGCATTCATTTTTTCGATAATCACTCTTTTATGCTCACGAAGCAGTCAAATCCTTTTCTATGTCGACCCTCGTTGATTTCGCTATCCTTGTCTATTACGAGAAACCTACATTTGCTTTCGTTCCAGCATGCCGAACATAGGTCTCTGAACTGCACGTACGTCATATCAGTGTTTACATGGTCATCGTAAACGTGCTTGAGATTCATTTCATCCTGCTTAAAGAGCACAAGCAAATGAGCATTGTCGCGTATGTGAGATGTTTGGGAATGCGAGCGTACGTCTGACAAAGATAGAAACAGTCAACATCTCTGTGTCGCCCTATACTGAAGAAGGCTCTCATGTTATCTTGTTTCTCGCAAGCTATATCATCATAAATAATTATTGAATTGCGGCTTGCGTCGTCTAGTGGCAGCACTTGATCGTGTTCCGTAAATGGAAAATGTTCAACACCATCCACGGAATCGAGTAAACGTTTTAAAAACTGATACTTTGGTTGATCCAGTGATTTTGAGTATACGTAGACGTTTTCGAATCTCAATCCATTGGGATGTGTTATGAGAGCGAGCAATGCATTTGTCTTGCCGCAGTTTGACAGTCCGCAAAACACCGCGCGTATACTGTTCGGAAGTAATTCACCATGACGTTTCCTTGTCTTTCTCTTCTTAACTCGCGTTAATTCGTCGAAGTTCGGTACAGGTAACTTGACAGACTGTGTCTCAAACCTCATCTTGATCATGACTAATGCGAAAACTATAAATAACAGGTTTATAAAGATCATCGTTCAGTCGGAACTGTTTCACGATAGGGTGAGGACATGCTTATGCATGTTAAACGTAAATGCATGGGAAGAAAGAAGCGCCATAGTGGCAAGGGCTTAGTCAACAAAATCATCAACAGTCTACCAGTTGAATTACATATACCTGGCTATCAATACTGTGGACCCGATACAAAACTAGGGAAAAGACTCGGACGACGTGATTTGGGTATCAATTCCCTCGACGCAGCTTGAAAAGAGCAGGATATTTCGTACTCGAAGAATCGGGAAAACCTAGAACATAGAGGGGCATCAGTGAGACGGCAGCTGCCTGGTCTGTAGCGAACATAATGAACGCTAAATCAAAACTCGGTATGGGTATCACGAAAAAGAAGAAGAAGATAACGCTGAGAAAAGTTATCGAAGCAGCTAAACGATCAATGATACAAAGCAACGATGCACAGGCAGTAATTCAGTCTGCTCTTAAGGGTGCACAAACAGCTGTCACGCAGGGTGGTGGAAAGAAGAATATACGTGCACCACGTGTTCAACCCGTACCATCCAAAGTTTGAGGTTTCCTGCCGTTTCTCGTCCCTATGTTTGCGGATCTGAGCGCTGCTGGAGCGTTAGCAGGAGGTGCAGCAGGTATAGCCAAAGCCGTGAAAGATGCCAATGCAACGAAAGAACAACTGAAGGAAATCTAACGACATAATAAAACGATGGAATCCATTCCGCTTGGCAAGGGACTGTACATGAAATTCTACAAGAAGGGACTGGGCATTCATCTAAAGCCAAAAAACTTGAAGTGAAATTACCACATCGAGCGTTAACTGATGCAGATCTACTCAAGTACGCCAGACTCATGAACATTCCACAATTTCGTGGAATTTTTATGCGGAATGCTATGCCAAAAGGTGGATTGTACAAATACGAATCGGTAATCGTCAATCTCGACGATGAGGATGGTTCCGGAACACACTGGGTCGCCTACATGAAGAAAAAAGACTCAGTAATTTATTTTGACAGTTTCGGTAATCTTCGACCCCCACTAGATCTTATCAGGTATCTCAACGTTGGTAGTGTAAAATATAATTATGAACGGTATCAGAACTATGATACTTTTGAATGTGGTCACTTGTGTCTCAAGTTCTTATGTGGACAGTTAAATCGTAAGAATAAGTATCGTCTAATAAAAGCGTCGCTCGGTGCGTCCTTGTCGCAAATCACGAGTGTAAGCGGGACGGCAATACCATCCCTGAGTTGCATCTGGGAGCTTGGTGGGGCATCTTCTTCTGCTATGCTGTTGCCCAGACTAGCTAGCGTTAATGCCCCACCAAGCTCCCAGGTGCAACTCAGGGATGGTATTGCCGTCTCGCTTACACTCGTGCTTTGCGAAAGCTGCGTTGCACGCACGTATGCAGGTAGATGGAGAGTCACCACCCACTCTCCTCCCTTACCTCACCGCACTGCGTCGACAAGCTGGAGAGCATTAATGACGCTCACTGTACAGAGTGCGTTGATAGATAAAAATATCATAATTCGTATTAAACCTAACAATAATACCCTGTGCAACGAAATTAAGTGTAACCGTGACATAAATTTTCAACCTAATAATTCGATTGATAGTTTGTTGGGTTTTACTCAACGCGTTTTGGAAGCTAATAAATTACACACATCCGACGTACCTGTAGCCATTCTCAAGGTGAACGCCTTGCGAGTCGAATGCAACATTACTACAGGCGCTTACATAAACGAACGTAAGGTACATACCATCAACGAATTCTTTCCGGTTGTACCACCAGGATATAAGATTATACAGGTACCGTCGCACGTCATTTACCTCCCAGTAACGAGCAAGACAACAGATCACCTACAGCTTCGAATAGTTGATCAGGACGGAGACTTGACGAATTTTCAAGGAGAAGTCATAACGATAAGACTACACGTGATATCCATGTGATAATGCGGATCGTGTGTAACCGAAAGATTGGTAGTGGTTATAATAGCGGCTATAAAATAATGAACCGATATGTCTAAAAGAAATTAGTCATCGCCCGCGCTGCAAAGCGTTCACACCTCAAAACGTGTTATTCCTGAAAAATCTGGGACTCAAGGTCACACCAGTCGGAAGAGGAAACTAAAAGGTTCGTTCTGCTGCTGCATTATTTTTATCCGCTGCTTACCATGGAGGAAGAAACTTTAAATATTCTGACACCAATCACTTTCGATGAGTCTATAGCGCACTGCGAAACGCATGCACACCAGCCTTACGCATCGTCAACGTGTAACAACAGTGATGAAATACGAATCTCCGTCAAACATCAAGACTTGTGTTTACTACCGAGTAGAAGTTTGCTACATGTATACGGAAAGCTCGTCAAGTTCTACAGCGGTTACAGACACAAGCTTGGTTAATAACGGCATTTGTTATCTTTTCGATGAGATCCGCTATGACATGAATGGTATAGAGATCGATCGAAATAAGAACATTGGTCTCACGAGTCTCACGAAGGGCTACCTTTCCCTGACTCCTGGTCAATGCTCGTTGATGCATAATGCTGATTGGATGCAAAGAGAGTAATTGACTGATGCAGCTGGTTACTTTGACGTATCCATACCGTTGAGTCTGATACTAGGCTTTGCCGAAGATTATCGCAAAATCGTCGTAAACGCTAAGCACGAGTTGATTCTGACGTGAGCAAAGAGCGATGTCAATGCCATTGTGCAAACTGCTCCGGAAGAATGCAAAGTTGTAATTCAAAAATTGGAATGGTTGATACCGTACGTAAAGGTTTCCGATCGTCGAAAAATAGAACTGCTGAAATTCGTCGAGAAGGATGCACCCATCCCTATGAGTTTCCGCACCTGGGAATTGTACGAGTATCCTCTACTCCCTATCACATCCATACACGTGTGGACCGTCAAGACGTTCAGTCAACTTGAAAAACCTCGGTACGTCATATTGGGATTCCAAACTGGCAAAAAGAATAATAAAAATAAGAATGCCAGTCACATTGAACATTGCAATGTCAGAGACGTTAAACTCTTCTTGAATCCGCAATGCTACCCCTATGGGAACCTAAACCTTGACATTGATCGAAATCAGTTTTTTCTGCTGTACGAGACGTATGTAAACTTTTTAGCTACTTATTACAGCAAAGAGCTTGAGCCCATACTGAGGAAGAGTATTTCCTTGCCTATGGTCCCTTAATCATCATCGATTGTTCCAAGCAAAATGAGTCGCTCAAATTTGGACCAGTCGACGTTCGTCTCGAATTCGAGGCAGACCAAAATTTCCCCACCGAAACATCAGCGTTCTGTTTAATTCTGCATGATCGAATAGTAGAATATAATCCAATTAGTGGTGGGGTGAAAAAATTAGTATAAAAACCCTACGATCAATTCTATGCAAGCAGTCTGTCACAATGGAATTCGTCGTGTACGTACAAGGTTTCAAGAAATCCTCAGACGAGTTTGTCTTGAAGGAGCTGTCTGTGATTGGAGTGGGTAGCGATTTCTCTGAGCCTGCAACGTTTCTGTTTCAACCACCATGCCCATGGAGCTCTCTTCCGGTGAAATACAAGTGCATGAATTTGTGGTTACAATGCAACTTTCATGGTATCTCTTGGAACTCCAACGATACATCTTACAACCATGCCAGAAATATTCTTCGAGTTATTTTACGAGATGCTACCAGAATTTATGTAAAAGGATTGGAAAAAAAAAATTGGTTGGTGAATTTTATGGGGCAATCGTAAAATATCGTGAACTTGGAAGATCTGGGCTGAACTTCGCTGCAAAAGTTGCGAAAAAGTTCACTTATCCTATGTACGCATCACCATGCTCCGCATTTCAATTGTGCGATGGAAAATGTTAAATCGTTAAGGACACGGATGATGGAATGTATATTTTTTGATTAAGAATAAAAAAGTATATGAAATAAATAAGCAATTGTATTTTTTGGTCACTTACGTGGCATTTTATTTATTTAAATCATAAGTATGAACGTTTACAAATATTGAAATTCGACAATGTTGAATGTCCCACCGAGCCGATTCTCAGCGGTATCCAAAACCATCTGTTGAAAGAAATACTCATCGTCCGTCAAAACCCTCAAGATCCTTGCTGGTAGGAATACTGAGAAGCTGTTTTCCACGTCAACGATGTGTCTTGCTCCAAATTTCGTTTGAATTTTCCTTATGCTGGTAATCTTGTATTCTTTTTCAACCTCCAGTTCTGATAATTTTTTCGTTGGCAGGAAACCCTCCAGAAGCGTCACTTTGTTAATTTTTGAGAAGTCCATTTTCGCACAGGTTGGATTAAATCTTCGCAAATCTGTTCTCACTTCCAGTTCACGTTCTTTCTCCAAATTCGACGAAATGTGACAGTAAACTAATGAAAGAGCACTAAGCTCTTCCTTATATAAAGGGCACTCCTCTTAACCCTTATGTCAATACCCAAACTATTGTACGTTGTTCAATAGCCGGGGTATCCGGGTACCCTTACGGTAATCCATGTAATAAAACGAGTTTATGAGCGGGAATTCGTTACAGGGTTTGTTTATTCGACATCTGAGTCACATTAGGTGCTTCCACTACCTGAGGCAGCCCTTTTTAAGGTATTCTGAAATGCCTTGGAGGGGAATTATGGCAAATGCCCTATGGTTTATGCGAGAAGTTCAGTAGTGTTACCGTCATTCTCAAACGAGACCTAACTGAACGCGGACGTTTGTAAATGCAGTGATATTTTGGAATACTGTGTGTTTGGTGTTTTGCGTTTTGAGTATTGAAAACTTTTTGATCGAGTAAGTGAACAAAGTTACAAGAATAATGGGAGAATTATCAGCAGCTGAATTTGCAAGGTATAGTTACATGAATCCAGTTACATGAAATTTCCACTTTATAAATGAATATACTATTATAAATATTCTAATCAATACCATAACAGATTGACTGCTGTAGAAAGGGAGACTTATTTCAGCCAATTATTAGGAGAGGAATCTGCTGAAGAAAATGATTATGCATCGGATAGCGACGACGAAGATTGGATTCTGTTGCCCGAAGGACAATCGCAGGGTTCGGAAAACTCAGACCACGAAGAGACTGGTATTATACAGTTTTGTTTTTGTATTATGTAAATTATAAGTTGTACATAGCGTACTTTTATGCACTTTTAGTGGGAGATCGAGAGAACGAAGCAGAAGACGCAGATGAGGATGTTGATGAACCGGTTGAAAGTGAAGAAGCTAGTAACGAACCATCGGAGTCGACGACAACTTTTGTTGCGAAAGATAAGACGACTTGGTCTCGAACACCACCAATTCAACATCAAACTGCAGCTCGTAATATTATCCGGCAAAGAAGTGGCCCACACAGAGGAACGGAAATGTTATCAATTTGCAATACGTTCAAGAGTGTTTTCACTGTCGAAATAGTTGATATTATTGTGCGTCATACAAACAAGAAAGCGACTACAGTTTACTATGCGTACAACGTGGAAAATCCTACGAAGAAGCAACTGGTATGGAAAGATCTCACACTTCAAGAGTTTTACGCATTTTTGGGAATTTTGATAACGTCTGGTGCAAATAATTCGAACACTGATCATTCGACTGATATGTGGCAATCTACTGCATATCCATTATATCGAACAGCGATGGGTATCAATCGATTTTGGAATATTGTAAGATTCATTCGATTTGAAGATGCAAATACTCGAGCTGTTCGCATAGTGGAGGATAAAGCAGCTGTACGTGATATATGGACTATGTTGAATTCAAACCTATCAACACTTTACAAAACAACTGAGTGTTTGACAATTGACGAGCAACTTTTTCCATACAGAGGTCGAACGAGGTTTACACAGTACATTCCATCAAAACCAGCAAAGTATGGAATAAAAGTATGGTGGATATGTGATGCTGAAAATTCGTATCCACTAACTGGTCAAATTTACACAGGAAAATCTGCGGCCGGTCACGAAACGAATCAAGGTGAAAGAATAGTAAAAGATTTGGCCTCGCCTTATAAAGGATCAGGTAGAAACATTTCAATGGATAATTTTTTTACTACTCTACCCTTGGCCAAACATTTATTATCATGGAAGCTCACAATTGTTGGAACTCTAAAGAAGAATAAACAATATATTCCTGTCGAAAAGGCTGCATCCAAAACCCGTAAAGAATTTTCAACATTACTTGGATTTCTTGAGAATGTCGCTATATGTTCTTATGTGCCAAAAAAAAATAAAGCAGTTATACTGCTATCCACGATGCACTCCGATATGACGGTATCAGATGACAGAAAGAAGAAACCAGAAATCATTCAATACTATAACAAAACAAAAATTGGTGTTGATACTATGAACCAGATGCTAGGGCGATACACTACACGTAGGCGGACTAATCGATGGCCTCTTCCATTTTTTTATAATATTCTTGACATTGCCAGTCTTGCTTCTTATATCATTTATTTTGAAAATAATAAAATGATAAAAAAGAAAACAAACCAACGCCGATTATTTTTACGCCAGCTGGGTGAAGAATTATGTATGCCATCAATTGAAGATCGTTCTCAAAATGTTATGTCTCAGGTTATGAGAAATTTTACAACAAAGCTGGCGATCGAAAGCATTTACGGTAAATCTGTCGATCTTCCAAGCAAAACTGCAACAGCATCTGGATCTGCACAAGCGGTAGATCCTATTGGACGCAAGGTTGTCGTTGGATCATGCCATATTTGTTACAAGGGTGCATTCAAAAAACGAAGGAAAACGCGAAAATCATGTGTGGCTTATCAAAAACCTGTTTGCGATGAGCACGCAAATACAATTACCAAGTGTAACGATTGTACTCAATAAAAATTCATTATGAGTCCATTTTTATAAATATAAATCACAATAAATTGTTTTCAAACTAACAATATCAATATTTATTTATTTACTTTATATTCCTTTTCATCCTTTATTATTATTTTTAGTTGTTAGGTTAGAAATTCAATACGAGTGATACATTGACAAATGTAGGTACCCCGGTACCCCGGGTATTGAACAAGCGTATATTCAACTTTATTTATTGAAATTTCTGACTTTTTTCTTTTTTTTTCAAAACTAAATACATAAATCGATGTGAAATTGACGAAATAACGAGGATCTGAAAGGAATTGTGGATATTTTGTCAGGAAGATCAAAAATTTTAAGTTGGAAAACGGAAAGGGTACCCGGGTATTGACATAAGGGTTAAGAGTGTGAAGGAATTTTAATTAAGTAAACAATTCATGGATCTACATTTCGTCATTATAGAAAAATTTGCTAAATTCTTTGGTATCAAAGATCCACCGTCTCGATGCGCAATTCCTCTCGAATAAATAGTGCACATTAAATTATTGTAAACAATTTTTTCGGTAACGTACAAAGGGTAATTTGACACCTCCTTTGATTTCTACCGCCTCTCCAAGGCCAATGTATCGTAGCGGAAATTGCTAAATTCTTCTCGAATAAATAGTACACATTAAATTATTGTAAACAATTTTTTCGGTAACGTACAAGGATCATTTGACACCTCCTTTGATTTTTCTCTCTCTTCAAGGCCACTGTATCGTAGCGGAACGATAGAGGCACGGTCTTACATACAGGTCTTGCAACTCCGATGGTGGGGGTGACTCACTTTCTGAAGTCGCGCCGTAAACGGCGCTGTGATCGAGTGCTCCTCGTGCGACAGAGATAGAAATAAATATTTCTCTCCCTCTCTCTAATGGCGCGAGATCGAGCGCATTCGATAGTAGCGACACGTAGGCAAGATGACATAGATTACAAAACTGCTTCAATATCTATGTTTTCCCCACCACTAAAAATTGGTCTCGTTGCAAGACCT
This sequence comes from Cephus spinipes, assembly GCA_963971525.1. NCBI lineage: Eukaryota > Metazoa > Arthropoda > Insecta > Hymenoptera > Cephidae > Cephus > Cephus spinipes. Next base: position 14,599,212 of record OZ020575.1, on the reverse strand, counting down.
GTATGTAAGACCGTGGATAGAGGTGAAGAAGGCGGAAGAGGAACAGGTGGGTTATGATGAAATGTTATCGAAATTCTTCGTTGACATACAAAGGGTCATTCCTCACCTCCACACGCTAGTCTGCAGGGGGGGGGGGAGGGGAGAGGGGAGTGTGAAGGGAAAGGGGGGTAGGAGCTGCCAGAGGATCGAAAGTACAAAATTCGGTAACGTTGCCGATTATCTCCTTTGAAATCCACCGCTTCCACGTGCGAGGTCAATGTGTCAGGAATGAGACTGACGTGGGGTTGGAATAGAAGGATCTAGAATGTACTCAATTACGTCTGATGTAAAACTTCTGAAATATGATGTAAAACGCCTGGAAGCTGACGTAAAACCAGGGCCCCTTTCCAATGACGTCAGCCGATCAAGGGGGTTGGTGCCGTCGACTCGTGCGCGCGGCACCCTCTTCAAAATTCCGGAGGCGTCGGTAAGCAGAAATCTTTCATAGGGGGCCAAATCGCCCTAACTTACCATCCGCAGGGGGCGCCAACATCGCTAACTTAGCACGGACGCAAACCCAAAGGTCGGTAACGTATCGGTGCAGGAATTTTGAGCCAGAACTCTCCTTGTATATCTACTAGTCAAATCTCACCCGGTGCAAGTAGTTCAGTGAAATTCGTATTTAAATCCAATGATGACGTGACATTAGTTTATCAAGAATTTTTTATTTATCAATTAAGAATCTGCATTCTAGAACCAATTTCTGAAACTCAATGAACTCCTCGTGCGTCAATAGTTTTAAACAATAATATATTTCTCAATTATTCTCATTGCGCTTTATCGCGAATAACTCTTTACCTATGAGATCTATACGATTTCTATCAATGAGCCATCTAAAGCATATTGAATAAGCCCCTGTAAATAAATATTTACGGTAAACCCCTTGTTAATGTTATACTACTTATGATTTGCGAAGTGTGAAGTTTTTAAATAAATCTTCTGATATTCACACAAAATTCCTTGTCAGTCATTGAAAAATAAAGATATCGAAATTCCCTTTATATAGCTGAACGGTGATAATTTTACAAAGTAATTAAAACCCTGCCTTAATTTTGTGATTGAAAATTAGATTTTTTATAATGAAAAGCATACTTTTCGTTTTTTCACCTTGTGAACTGAATTACATTGAATTAAAAACAGAATGTGAAAAGTTTTCTAAAAAACGAGGTATACAAAATTTAATTTGATGTATGCTTAAAATAAAACTAGTCATCTGAATAAAAAGTAAGATTTTCTTCGTAAAAAATTTAATTTTTCACCGAAAAATTTTAGCAAGGTCTTGGTTTATTTGTAAAATTATCACTCTTCAGCGATTGCTGGCGCGTAATTCTGTGTGAACTTCCAAGGGTTTATTTTAAAATTTCATAATTTAAGAATTGTAGATCGTACAACATTAATTAGAGCCTCACTGTGAAGCTTAGTTAATATACTGTTTCCTGCACTGCTCATTTCTGTTTCTGATTATTCCTGAATGACATCCTACAGTAGTCCAAGACAACACAACTGTCGTAAATAAAATTTGAACATAATTGTTCTTAACCGAAATTGTTTTCTTCATTGAAAATTAAACAGCTAGCAATTTTTAACCTTTGACGTAAGAGGTTCCTATTTAGTTAAATTCATGGCTTTCGTATAGTCTGCATCATGCGGGCTAAGGGAGCTTCGATGCTGAAGTTCCCTATTCTTCGTAGACTTCTTAAATACTGACATTCTTTGTTCCGGAACACTGTTCCTATTTATTAAGATTCAGACATTTTTTCTAGACAGTACTTTTAAATGAATAAAAACAAAGTTTTTGACTTACAAATGCCATCTCAGAGTGTACAATTTTAGTGGAGTAAGAGTATGCGTGACCTATACTTACTGCAAGGTGCAATAGTCTCTTAATTTTTCATTAAAAATGTGTGTTTAAAGTTTACCAGCATTTTCGTGTTTAGAAAAGTATACTTATTTTTCAGGACTTCCCCTCATTCCACTTAGGTGTTACAATAAGCGTTTTAAAATACTTACATTGGGGATATGTCTGAGTATCGCTCGGTCTTTCCTTCGCATCCAAAAATGCTTTAGCGAATGGGTTATATTTAATTTTTAAAGTAGTTACTTCTTCATTTTGATAGGCAGTCACAGCAATAAATTGTGTTTCTGGAAATCTATAGGTAAGAACCTATGAAAAGATAAAGTATTCATTTATTAATAAATAAACGTCATTTACGTATTGATTTTCAATATATCATCTGGTTTGCGTGTATCGCGTTCAGAACTTCCTGCGTTTCATACTATAAAAACACCCATATTGAATCAAAATAAGAAAACGAACAATTTATTTTGACTAGAAATTATTCGTAGAATAATCAAATATGGAACATCAGATAGAAACAATACAATAACTTGAATAGATTTCTGAATTGAATACCTTGAAAAAGAATTAAAAAAGTGTATTCTGAACAGTATATTACAACAATAATTTAAATGTTGAAATTGAATAATAATACTAACCGTTCTTTGTTCCTCGGCACCAACTCGAACTAGGTGAACTCGTGGCTCATATTTATGTAGCGAGTTTAGCATAATCTGACCATTACCGTTAGATTTATTAGTCAATTTTACTTTAGCAAATGATACAGCTTCTTTCATCCAATGTGCACCAAAATTTGGACTCTCTGGATGAATATAAATGGGATTTGGTGGTGCTACCTCGGCTTTTCCACCAGGTACCCATTCCCCATTTACATATTTCCATCTAAAGAAGTAGTAAGGAATGTAATATTTAATTTATGAATACTACCACAAATGAAACAATTTCTTCCACATCATCTAACGGTATTCGTTAACATACATATTCTGTTTAATTTACCTATGCGGGTCAATTTGTACAAATTCCAACAGCAAGGTGTACATAGCCGCCGGTTCAAGTCCTCTTGCTATTACCTTCACTACAGGAAACATCCGCCTAAAAATAAAAAAATAGTCCATACATACCTTTTCCAAAACCTTAAACTATTAAATTTTATTTATATAACGCTACCATGTCTTCCTCACTTCTCGGTGCATCTAGACAGGGAGTAAAGTAGTACTTTTAATCCCTCCTCGGACTTCTAGGGCTTAAAAGTGAAAGTTGCTTTTTTTTCTCCTCCCAAATTGCATGAGATCCAAATAAACGCGTCGATATAGTATTGTTTGTTAAAAAAAAGATATAAATAAATGAAGAATTGGAATCCCGTAATTTATGTTAATAATCATTTAAAAACTAAGTTTAGTAGCCCTGGGGGCTTCCCCTTCTACCCCCGCAAAGGGCTCTGCCCCTTGACTCTTTGCACCCCCGCCCTCCAGGAGCAAACACCATTCGCCTACGACACAGTTTCCGCGTACATAAAAGCTTCCTAATACAGCAACAAAACAGCTGAGAAAACATGGTATGTTACATAAAGTACCGTGTGTACCTTGGGTAGGCCTTTGAAGACCGCGTACGATGTTTTCAATACTCGTCTTCGCCTCGCGCGCTCGTCTACGACTCGTACTGAAAACATCGCACTTGACCTTAAAAGTACCATTTTACCCTATTGGAACACAATGTACTATTATTTCATATTATTTCATTATAGGCAAAAATTCATACAAAAAATAACAGTAAAAAGATATTCACATTTAATAATTAATTATGAGATATGTGTGAAAAATATTTCATTCATAAAAATAGATCTACTTGTTCTTTAATTTGAAAAATGCCATAAAAATTCGTAGCATCTTTATATTGTGGTTAACTTGCTGTATGTTTGCACAGCGATATACATATATTGATTTGTTTATGCATCACTGAAAATAATAATTTGAATTGCTTTTCTTAGAGTACTATGGATATTACAGCAAGTACAGTGAATTATCAAATGATGTCGGATGGAATGAATTAAATAGATTTATTATCAGCTAGGTGTTGCCTACATCGAGTTCTCTTGGATCTACCGACCTGGACATGTCTGTCTTCTTTGTCATTCAATCCAGAATTGTCCTTAATCTCCTCATCGAGGAGAACCATACTTATCTCTAAACTCTGAACAAAGTACAAAGGCTGTGTGGACATTGACCTCGCATTGGGCCAGATTGTTACTGTACTTTGGCGTCTGCATTACCTTAAAATCTATCTTTAACTAAACATTCTGATTTAAATTAACATTTCCGGTACGTATCTCCTAATGTCCTTTATTTCAGGACTCGCTCCCCATACCACAGTTCCATAATATGATATATGCAATTGCATATCAAGGTTTTAAATTTTCTTCATATTTTAAATGTAAAAATGAATTCCTGTTATAATGAGTTACCAGAATTTGATTGTTATAATTTATCCCATAAAAACACTTTCGTATAAAAAACCTTGTCAAGTATAGAATTGCTATGAATTCTCCGCCTTAAAAAGATATTCCCTGTATTATATCGTGCATTATTGTTCCGTTAATAAAAAATATTGAAATCTTATTTGAATGCCAAGTACATAATTTACTACGTAGCTGCATATTTTATGATCTAGCACTAGAGTAAGGGCTCATTCAGACCGAAAGCAGCGGGAAGCGAGAAGCGAGCAGCAAGCAGCTTGAAACTTTAGAATAGAGTGGTACCTCTTTCCAACGTACATACGCATAGGCATATTGTGATTGGTCGTGATGTTAAATTGTACAAAGGAGACTACATGCATGTACATACACGAGGCTATACCACGGGCTATACACATTTCGTCTGATGCCGAATCCAAAATTTATTTCAAACATGAACTATGACGTGAAGTAGAGTTGCCATCATCTTTTTCTTTGTCGCTGCTACGAAAAGTTCAACGTTGTTCAGCTTTCCAAAATCGCAGTCCAAGCATTGGAATCTGCTTAGTAATAAAGTTATGTTTTAAGAGAAATTATGTATTACTATTTTTAATGTAGTATACTTGACTCTATATACGTAATCTAGGTAAATAACTTGTTTCCTAATGCTTTCATACGGCTACCTAACATAAAAAGGCAGAAAATGTATTTTCATAGCTAAGATTCCGCTGCTCGCTTCCCGCTTCCCGCTGCTTTCGGTCTGAATGAGCCCTTAGTGTTCCTATACCGGGATTTGGGGGATATCACAAGTTTTTGTTCATCAAGTATATAACCCATGGAAATGTGTTATTCTAAGGGATGATCTAAAGAAAAATGCGAGGCGTTTGGGTCGGGATTCGAACCCGGGAGCTTTCGCTTACCGGTCGACTACTCTGACTAAGGATATTGACAGATTAAACCAAATCCTACAAAATCAAGCAATTGTGGCGCCATCACAGTATTGCTGTAAAAGTGATACATTTAGAAAATCAAACTTCTGATTGGTCAGAACTCTTGTATCGAACAATTTCGACCAACCAAGAGTCTGATTTTCTTCAGAACTATCGGTGTATGTATGCATAATTGGCCATCGAGATAATGTTTAAAATTTCTGGTAGAATGTTAAACTAACAAAGAACCAAAAGTAACTTTTAACACTATTTGCGAAGTTATTAAAAATATCGAATAAAACTTCATTTTTAGGATATATGTGCATCATGTATCTTATACTGTCCTAATTACCTTAAATCATAATTTTATAATGTATTTGACTAATTAAATCTTTTCAGACATGTCAGTAAATTGTAAATCTCATAATGAGATTTACGATGCAGAGCCAATAAAGATGAACAGTTTTTACAGCAGTTTGGCATAATGAATAAAAATTCAACTAAGTGGATCGGTCAGCAATTTTTATTTTTATTACAATTTTCCAGCCGTCTAATTAGCCCTAGAATGGTAAAAAAAAACTTTGTGTAGTAATACGCAAATGTAGCTGACATCACTAGTGACGCCATCTTACCGTTCCAGAGATAATAATTCTTAGACACAAATCTGTTTTTATTCTTAAAATATTGATACTTTAAGAATCAATATATTTTCATTCGATTATTTACAATAGTGATAATTTTAATAATGATACGAATTGGTTTGAAAAATTAATATTTTTACATTGATGCAGCAGCATCTCTAGCTCTAATCATTTTGTGAGCTACGCCAACCGTTTGCCACATCCTCTAAGAATCGCCGTCTCAATTTTAAATTCTATGTTCGTTACAAATTGTGCTTAAGAAATTCTAGGCACACAATATCTGTACATGACATGAATGTTGCAATTGTACAATACATCTTTTGAGATTTGCCCTTCGTTCATCATTATTTTTTGAGAAATGCTAGTTCAGATGATATTATACAGGGTGTCCCAGAACTACTTTTGGACCAAAAAGTGGGCGATGGCTGGACGTACTCTGAGTACCCTCCCGCAAATCGTTTGCAAAATTCGCAATAGTTTTTAAATGAGAAGCATATAAATGGCACCAATCAGAACGGAGGATTTCCGCCGGTCATAGCAGCATGGCGGGAGGTACACTCACGCATGCCAAAGATACCTGCTTTGGAATGGCTTCCCACAAATTCCACGCTTAGCAATTGTTTCACAGGCCGAGTTGCACGTGTAGCCAGAGTTGGGTAAAATGATGATATTTAGGGTTTTCGACATGTCATGTAGACTACATGGTATTATATGTCGAAAATGTAGAAAACTGTAGAAAACATTAAATACGTCAATAACCAACCTACCCTAGCAACAATTTATTCCGGCGGGGATCTGGGCCGTATCAGGCTGTCCCTAACTGATAATCCGGCCCAGATCATGCCGCTCTTCCGACCCTGATGTGGCATGTAACGGCATTTCTGATCCGGCACTGATCAGGCTACTGATCGGGCCCACATTAGGGAACGTATGTGGTCCTGATCATTCCCTGATTGGTATTATATCCGGTTGCCTGATATTGATATACATTAGATATACATATGTATGGACGTTGAAATGACAAACAGGTAACAGTGTTTGAAAATATCGTAGGTAGTGGAGTAATTCAGTGCGACGTATTAGGCCTTGCTTTCAAGGGGTAGGAGAATTCCTGCAAATTATAAACTAGTTTGTTGATTCTAAGAAATTTTATATAGGAGCAGTGCGATGGATTGGACTACTAGGTGCTGCAAGTTAGAAGTTTTTATCGCCTCTTCGTCTCTTTTTCAGAATTCTATAAAGTTTGGAGTTTATCGGCTCATTGACCCACTTTTGCTTGCGGGTATCCCTGTCCCTCTGATGGGCGGTGGTTGTATATTGTATTAGTTTCATATTAGGACTATTTCAGTGTTGCCTGATTTCACACCTAATACGGCAGCTCTGAATAACGTCTGGCTACGGCTAAGTCAGATTTTCCATAATAGGGCTTGCCATGAAATTGCCTGATCAGGGCCTGATCCTGGTCAGGATCTATATTTCAGGCTGATCACATTTACAAATGTTGTACTGATGCATGATCAGGGCAAGATCTGGGCCTCATCCGGCTATCTTGATCAGGCATGCCATACCGATACCTGATCCGAACCTGATACGCCATCAGGCAGCCTGAACAAATTTTTGCTAGGGTAACCTCATTTAAGGGGGTTCTCTGGTTTGATTGATGGATTCAAAAAATCGATTTTTTTTTTGCATAAATTGTTTCCTTAATATGTCTAGAATATGGCGGTAAAGTGATTTTTCAAAATTCGAAGTCATTATAAAGATACAGCAGTTAGAAGAGGGGCAGTGTTCGGAGCGCTGAGAGGCCGACCCTATTGTGTTCTGTCGGTTTGAGACCCTTCTATACAAATGTATGTACATAAAACAAGTCCAGACAAGTTGAAACAAGTTTAGGAGTGTAGTTATGTATGTTGTGAAATTTATTTTAGTCTTGGTTTAGCTTCGAAGAGCAGATTATCGCAGATTAATGATAAGTTAGGATTTTTATAGTTGTAACTGTACGAGTACTTGAAACTTCAAACGCGTTTTTCTCAAAACTACGTTTTTCAAACTTTCCTCCATCACATCTCGAGAACGGCTTGGCCAATTCACTTGAAATTTATAGGGTCGACTCAGCACATATAGACGCACGGAATGAACTATTATCACCCCAAAATTTTAAATATTTCTATTTTTTTTAACAAAAAGTTGACAAAAAATATATGAAATTCGAAATTTTTTGTGCTGAAGTCTGTCAAAAGTCCAATTTTCAACATTTTCTTTTCATGGTAGTTCATTCCGTGCATTTAAGCTTACAGATTAAAACGCCCCTGAATTTTTTAGTTTCAGATAAGCCAATCAGCTGATTTCGTGGAGGAAGTGAGCGTCCATTTTTTCGAGGCAGGTGTCTTCAGAGCGATATAACTTCTGTTCTAATGAATATTTTTAGCTAAAAATTTATACGTATACTCTTGAAACACTTATAAATAAGTGATAAAAATTCCAAAGTTCTATCTCTTCATTGGTCCTCACAAAAAAATCCCAAAAAATGCTTAAAAATCAGACCGTGAAACCAGAGAACCCCCTTAAAGCATATCTAAACAGTATACCAATGATTAATAAGTATTTTTTATACTTTTTATAAATTGTCGTCAATCTTCGAACTGTTTTGTTGATATTGGTGAGAGCAAGCACCCAAATGCTTTTAATTTAGAATTTAATTATTAAGAAAAGTTTGTGGATGAAATTATGAGTGCCAAGACTAAGGGTCGTGTAAGTAATCAAAAATTATATGAACTTTGTTTCTCATTACTTGATTCCATGTGAATTTTCCGTAAATGCAAATCATTCCATTTCAGACTGGAGGTACGTCAACGCCCCAATAAAATTTACATAGACCCACCAAGAATGAAATTGATACAGCTCTGGCACTTTTTTTTGGGTGTAATATTTCATTTAATGTGGTAGAATCCCAGCATTTCAAAGACTTTATGAAGCTTACAACCTCATAAAAATTATACGAACCTTCTACTAGGAAGACACTTTCCACAAAGCTGCTCAATTGAGTCTATCAAAAAGTGGTCGTTGAAAGAGCGTCATTCCGTGAAACTGAGGGCGTTATTCGAATTAGAAATAGATGTGCTAATAATAAAGTCGTGAACCAAATTACATCAATAACTGTTCAGCAGAAATACTACTGAGGGAGCAAATTCGTTTGATTGGTCATTTGATTGTGAAACTTGCAACAGTTGTGAGATTGCACCAATAAAATATATTTGCTATCTAAGCAGTGTTTCTGACATAAACATAAGCAATGTGTATGTGATGCAGATCACATGCAGATGCATGTAGTTGCACTAACGACCTGAAGGGGCGGTTACGTCGCTCGACGTAAACTACATAATGTAGAAAACTAGGGACGTAAAATACCTAGCATTCTACATGTTGAAAACCATGTAATTTACATCGAGTATTCTACCTACTCAACCCTGCGTGTAGCTGCTGCTCCAATTTAACCTCTTAGGCACTATGCGCCACTATAGTGGCTTTCGCGGATGCCATCTTTCTGTACGACGCGCCCCTATAGTGGCTTTCGCGGATGCCATCTCTCTGAACGACGACGCGCCACTATAGTGGCGTGTATCATATCTTTAAGAAAAATTAGAATTTAATTATTAAACACTTAATTCCAATGTACTCGTGTGCAGCATTATCCGTCACACATTGCAGTGCCGTATCATTTACACGTAATTCGCGTTGAACTCTGCCGTACAGAGAAACAGCCCCGCGAAAAATTCAGCCGTGCCTAAGAGGTTAAGATACGCTCATGCCCATATCGGTAGTTTGTCAACGAATCCTAATGAAGCTTGCTCGGCCTGTGAAACAATTGCTAAGCGCGGAATTTGTGGGAAGCTATTGCACAGCAGCTATCTTTGGTATCCGTGAATGTACTTCCCACCACGCTGCTATGACCCGCGAAAATCCTTCGTTCTGATTGGTCCCACTTAAATGCTTCTCATTTAAAAACTATTGCGAATTTTGGCAAACGGTTTGCGAGAGGGTACTCAGGGTACCTCCAGCCATCGCCCACTTTCCGGCCCAAAAGTAGTTTTGGTACACCCTGTATATAATTCTTCTGTTATATTCAAAAATTTTACTGCGAAAAGTGAAGCTGAAATAGATCAAGTAAAATCGCATCATACTTCGAGATAGAGGAAAAGACATTTCTTAACACATAATCACATATTTTAATATAAATGAATACACTTCAGAAAGACCTCCACGAAGTAGAACGTAGCCCATTCGCATACTTAATTTTGAGGGCAGAGTGACCTTAGATTCCATGTTTCAGAAGCATTTTGTGTCTTTTTCTACACCTTTCGTTTAGAGAAAAACCTATGAAACAGTATAATAACAGTGAAAACTGAGCAGCCAATTTTGTATGAAAAATCTCTAAAAGATTTACACGTCACGGTGTTATCAAGCGACTCGGTCGAGTCTCGCGCCAAGTACAGGCAACCCGTCGTACGCGGCACGGCTCGCCGAGACTCTTTACTCGAAGCATCGCTTGTACCTGTGTTTCCACTCAAATATCTTATGAACGGCTGTAAGTGAGAAAAATTTATTGATACATTCACTCCAGGAATCAAGGGTTCTGAATTGATTGCCACTAAATTCAATACGATTAGTATACGAGATCAGGGTGTATTGAGATGGCGAGCGAGATGATTTTATTTCAGGTCCGTCGTCGTCGTCGTCGTCGTCGTCGTCGTCGTCGTCGTCGTCGTCGTCGTCGTCGTCGTCGTCGTCGTCGTCGTCGTCGTCGTCGTCGTCGTCGTCGTCGTCGTCGTCGTCGTCGTCGTCGTCGTCGTCGTCGTCGTCGTCGTCGTCGTCGTCGTCGTCGTCGTCGTCGTCGTCGTCGTCGTCGTCGTCGTCGTCGTCGTCGTCGTCGTCGTCGTCGTCGTCGTCGTCGTCGTCGTCGTCGTCGTCGTCGTCGTCGTCGTCGTCGTCGTCGTCGTCGTCGTCGTCGTCGTCGTCGTCGTCGTCGTCGTCGTCGTCGTCGTCGTCGTCGTCGTCGTCGTCGTCGTCGTCGTCGTCGTCGTCGTCGTCGTCGTCGTCGTCGTCGTCGTCGTCGTCGTCGTCGTCGTCGTCGTCGTCGTCGTCGTCGTCGTCGTCGTCGTCGTCGTCGTCGTCGTCGTCGTCGTCGTCGTCGTCGTCGTCGTCGTCGTCGTCGTCGTCGTCGTCGTCGTCGTCGTCGTCGTCGTCGTCGTCGTCGTCGTCGTCGTCGTCGTCGTCGTCGTCGTCGTCGTCGTCGTCGTCGTCGTCGTCGTCGTCGTCGTCGTCGTCGTCGTCGTCGTCGTCGTCGTCGTCGTCGTCGTCGTCGTCGTCGTCGTCGTCGTCGTCGTCGTCGTCGTCGTCGTCGTCGTCGTCGTCGTCGTCGTCGTCGTCGTCGTCGTCGTCGTCGTCGTCGTCGTCGTCGTCGTCGTCGTCGTCGTCGTCGTCGTCGTCGTCGTCGTCGTCGTCGTCGTCGTCGTCGTCGTCGTCGTCGTCGTCGTCGTCGTCGTCGTCGTCGTCGTCGTCGTCGTCGTCGTCGTCGTCGTCGTCGTCGTCGTCGTCGTCGTCGTCGTCGTCGTCGTCGTCGTCGTCGTCGTCGTCGTCGTCGTCGTCGTCGTCGTCGTCGTCGTCGTCGTCGTCGTCGTCGTCGTCGTCGTCGTCGTCGTCGTCGTCGTCGTCGTCGTCGTCGTCGTCGTCGTCGTCGTCGTCGTCGTCGTCGTCGTCGTCGTCGTCGTCGTCGTCGTCGTCGTCGTCGTCGTCGTCGTCGTCGTCGTCGTCGTCGTCGTCGTCGTCGTCGTCGTCGTCGTCGTCGTCGTCGTCGTCGTCGTCGTCGTCGTCGTCGTCGTCGTCGTCGTCGTCGTCGTCGTCGTCGTCGTCGTCGTCGTCGTCGTCGTCGTCGTCGTCGTCGTCGTCGTCGTCGTCGTCGTCGTCGTCGTCGTCGTCGTCGTCGTCGTCGTCGTCGTCGTCGTCGTCGTCGTCGTCGTCGTCGTCGTCGTCGTCGTCGTCGTCGTCGTCGTCGTCGTCGTCGTCGTCGTCGTCGTCGTCGTCGTCGTCGTCGTCGTCGTCGTCGTCGTCGTCGTCGTCGTCGTCGTCGTCGTCGTCGTCGTCGTCGTCGTCGTCGTCGTCGTCGTCGTCGTCGTCGTCGTCGTCGTCGTCGTCGTCGTCGTCGTCGTCGTCGTCGTCGTCGTCGTCGTCGTCGTCGTCGTCGTCGTCGTCGTCGTCGTCGTCGTCGTCGTCGTCGTCGTCGTCGTCGTCGTCGTCGTCGTCGTCGTCGTCGTCGTCGTCGTCGTCGTCGTCGTCGTCGTCGTCGTCGTCGTCGTCGTCGTCGTCGTCGTCGTCGTCGTCGTCGTCGTCGTCGTCGTCGTCGTCGTCGTCGTCGTCGTCGTCGTCGTCGTCGTCGTCGTCGTCGTCGTCGTCGTCGTCGTCGTCGTCGTCGTCGTCGTCGTCGTCGTCGTCGTCGTCGTCGTCGTCGTCGTCGTCGTCGTCGTCGTCGTCGTCGTCGTCGTCGTCGTCGTCGTCGTCGTCGTCGTCGTCGTCGTCGTCGTCGTCGTCGTCGTCGTCGTCGTCGTCGTCGTCGTCGTCGTCGTCGTCGTCGTCGTCGTCGTCGTCGTCGTCGTCGTCGTCGTCGTCGTCGTCGTCGTCGTCGTCGTCGTCGTCGTCGTCGTCGTCGTCGTCGTCGTCGTCGTCGTCGTCGTCGTCGTCGTCGTCGTCGTCGTCGTCGTCGTCGTCGTCGTCGTCGTCGTCGTCGTCGTCGTCGTCGTCGTCGTCGTCGTCGTCGTCGTCGTCGTCGTCGTCGTCGTCGTCGTCGTCGTCGTCGTCGTCGTCGTCGTCGTCGTCGTCGTCGTCGTCGTCGTCGTCGTCGTCGTCGTCGTCGTCGTCGTCGTCGTCGTCGTCGTCGTCGTCGTCGTCGTCGTCGTCGTCGTCGTCGTCGTCGTCGTCGTCGTCGTCGTCGTCGTCGTCGTCGTCGTCGTCGTCGTCGTCGTCGTCGTCGTCGTCGTCGTCGTCGTCGTCGTCGTCGTCGTCGTCGTCGTCGTCGTCGTCGTCGTCGTCGTCGTCGTCGTCGTCGTCGTCGTCGTCGTCGTCGTCGTCGTCGTCGTCGTCGTCGTCGTCGTCGTCGTCGTCGTCGTCGTCGTCGTCGTCGTCGTCGTCGTCGTCGTCGTCGTCGTCGTCGTCGTCGTCGTCGTCGTCGTCGTCGTCGTCGTCGTCGTCGTCGTCGTCGTCGTCGTCGTCGTCGTCGTCGTCGTCGTCGTCGTCGTCGTCGTCGTCGTCGTCGTCGTCGTCGTCGTCGTCGTCGTCGTCGTCGTCGTCGTCGTCGTCGTCGTCGTCGTCGTCGTCGTCGTCGTCGTCGTCGTCGTCGTCGTCGTCGTCGTCGTCGTCGTCGTCGTCGTCGTCGTCGTCGTCGTCGTCGTCGTCGTCGTCGTCGTCGTCGTCGTCGTCGTCGTCGTCGTCGTCGTCGTCGTCGTCGTCGTCGTCGTCGTCGTCGTCGTCGTCGTCGTCGTCGTCGTCGTCGTCGTCGTCGTCGTCGTCGTCGTCGTCGTCGTCGTCGTCGTCGTCGTCGTCGTCGTCGTCGTCGTCGTCGTCGTCGTCGTCGTCGTCGTCGTCGTCGTCGTCGTCGTCGTCGTCGTCGTCGTCGTCGTCGTCGTCGTCGTCGTCGTCGTCGTCGTCGTCGTCGTCGTCGTCGTCGTCGTCGTCGTCGTCGTCGTCGTCGTCGTCGTCGTCGTCGTCGTCGTCGTCGTCGTCGTCGTCGTCGTCGTCGTCGTCGTCGTCGTCGTCGTCGTCGTCGTCGTCGTCGTCGTCGTCGTCGTCGTCGTCGTCGTCGTCGTCGTCGTCGTCGTCGTCGTCGTCGTCGTCGTCGTCGTCGTCGTCGTCGTCGTCGTCGTCGTCGTCGTCGTCGTCGTCGTCGTCGTCGTCGTCGTCGTCGTCGTCGTCGTCGTCGTCGTCGTCGTCGTCGTCGTCGTCGTCGTCGTCGTCGTCGTCGTCGTCGTCGTCGTCGTCGTCGTCGTCGTCGTCGTCGTCGTCGTCGTCGTCGTCGTCGTCGTCGTCGTCGTCGTCGTCGTCGTCGTCGTCGTCGTCGTCGTCGTCGTCGTCGTCGTCGTCGTCGTCGTCGTCGTCGTCGTCGTCGTCGTCGTCGTCGTCGTCGTCGTCGTCGTCGTCGTCGTCGTCGTCGTCGTCGTCGTCGTCGTCGTCGTCGTCGTCGTCGTCGTCGTCGTCGTCGTCGTCGTCGTCGTCGTCGTCGTCGTCGTCGTCGTCGTCGTCGTCGTCGTCGTCGTCGTCGTCGTCGTCGTCGTCGTCGTCGTCGTCGTCGTCGTCGTCGTCGTCGTCGTCGTCGTCGTCGTCGTCGTCGTCGTCGTCGTCGTCGTCGTCGTCGTCGTCGTCGTCGTCGTCGTCGTCGTCGTCGTCGTCGTCGTCGTCGTCGTCGTCGTCGTCGTCGTCGTCGTCGTCGTCGTCGTCGTCGTCGTCGTCGTCGTCGTCGTCGTCGTCGTCGTCGTCGTCGTCGTCGTCGTCGTCGTCGTCGTCGTCGTCGTCGTCGTCGTCGTCGTCGTCGTCGTCGTCGTCGTCGTCGTCGTCGTCGTCGTCGTCGTCGTCGTCGTCGTCGTCGTCGTCGTCGTCGTCGTCGTCGTCGTCGTCGTCGTCGTCGTCGTCGTCGTCGTCGTCGTCGTCGTCGTCGTCGTCGTCGTCGTCGTCGTCGTCGTCGTCGTCGTCGTCGTCGTCGTCGTCGTCGTCGTCGTCGTCGTCGTCGTCGTCGTCGTCGTCGTCGTCGTCGTCGTCGTCGTCGTCGTCGTCGTCGTCGTCGTCGTCGTCGTCGTCGTCGTCGTCGTCGTCGTCGTCGTCGTCGTCGTCGTCGTCGTCGTCGTCGTCGTCGTCGTCGTCGTCGTCGTCGTCGTCGTCGTCGTCGTCGTCGTCGTCGTCGTCGTCGTCGTCGTCGTCGTCGTCGTCGTCGTCGTCGTCGTCTTCGCACGTCCATCGCATGTTTTACCCAACAGATGGCGCTGACTGCTGTGTCTTCATTACCTATTTGTACTCTGAATGGTGTTAGTAATTTACAAACACACAACCCAGTCACATACACTTTATACGTGAAGCTACTGTTCATACCGAATTTCCAGTTAGTATAAGGGTGCTTTTACACCGTATACAATTATTAATTTTTTAATAGCATTCATGTGGAGCGCGCGTGTATGGGTGTATGTATATGTGTGCTTCAACATAGTTCCTCGTATTTTAGGTGACAGTTTTTAGAGACACAGAATGTCCAGGTGTTTCTCTCCGTAATTTCCTATATGTAGGTGGCGGACGTGGAAGTCCAGGGTGTCCAGGCATTCCGCTTCGTAGTTTTCTGTATCTAGGTGTCGGATGTGGAAGTCCAGGGTGTCCAGATGTTCTGCTCCGTAGTTTCTTGTATCTAGGTACTGAATGTGGAAGTCCAGGGTGTCCAGGTATTCCGCTTCGTAGTTTTCTGTGCCCAGGTGTCGGATATGGAAGTTCAGGGTGTCCAGGTATTCCGCTCCGTAGTTTCTTGTATCTAGGTACTGGATGTGGAAGTCCAGGGTGTCCAGGTATTCAGCTTCGTAGTTTTCTGTGTCCAGGTGTCGGATGTGGAAGTTTAGGGTGTCCAGGTATTCCGCTTCGTGGTTTCTTGTATCTAGGTACTGGATGTGGAAGTCCAGGGTGTACAGGTATTCCGCTTCGTAGTTTCTTGTATCTAGGTACTGGATGTGGAAGTCCAGGGTGTCCAAGTAGTCCGCTTCGTAGTTTTCTGTATCTAGGTGTCGGATGTGGAAGTCCAGGGTGTCCAGGTGCTCCGCTCCATAGTTTCTTGTATCTAGGTACTGGATGTGGAAGTCCAGGGTGTCCAAGTAGTCCGCTTCGTAGTTTTCTGTATCTAGGTGTCGGATGTGGAAGTCCAGGGTGTCCAGGTGCTCCGCTCCATAGTTTCTTGTATCTAGGTACTGGATGTGGAAGTCCAGGGTGTCCAGGTATTCCGCTTCGTAGTTTTCTGTATCTAGGTGTCGGATGTGGAAGTCCAGGATGTCCATGTATTCCGCTCCGTAGTTTCTTGTATCTAGGTATTGAATGTGGAAGTCCAGGGTGTCCAGGTATTCCGCTCGGTAGTTTCCTGTGTCCACGTGTCGGATGTGGAAGTTCAGGGTGTCCATGTATTCCGCTCCGTAATTTCTTGTATCTAGGTAGTGAATGTGGAAGTCCAGGGTGTCCAGGTATTCCGCTCAGTAGTTTCCTGTGTCCAGGTGTTGGATGTGGAAGTCCAGGGTATCCAGGTATTCCGCTACGTAGTTTTCTGTATCTAGGTGTCGGATGTGGAAGTTCAGGGTGTCTAGGTGTTCCGCTCCGTAGCTTTCTGTATCTAGGTGTCGGATGTGGAAGTTCAGGGTGTCTAGGTGTTCCGCTCCGTAGTTTTCTGTATCTAGGTGTCGGATGTGGAAGTCCAGGGTGTCCAGGTATTCCGCTTCGTAGTTTTCTGTATCTAGGTGTCGGATGTGGAAGTCCAGGGTGTCCAGGTATTCCGCTTCGTAGTTTTCTGTATCTAGGTGTCGGATGTGGAAGTTCAGTGTGTCCAGATGTTCCGCTCCATAGTTTCTTGTATCTAGGTGTCGGACGTAGAAGTCCAGAAAAGTGTGCAACAAGCTTTGGCGCTTCGCTCAAACTATAGTATCCTCTTTGATGTTCGCACGGCCTGAGGTACAAGGCCTGAAATAATCCAGCACACTCTCCTCTCTTACGTTTACCACACGGCTTCAACAATCTGGACACCATTAACGACGCTTATATGCATTGAAGATTACATTTTCTTTAAAAATTTGTATATGTCTTTATGCATTTCTAGAAAAAGGGACTTACACATTAAATTTATATGCCATTAAACATTTTCGACACCGCTATATATTTTTCTGATTAGCAACATCATAATGCATTTACATTTTATATCTGTGACAATATAGATTTCAGTGCTTAATACTTCTATTTCCCGTTGGACAACAAAAACTTGTGATATCCCACAAAAAACACTTACGTGTAAAAAACCACGCCAAGTACAGGTGTGCTGTGTATTCCTCTAATAAAAAGTATTGATATCAGATTATTGAGGCCAAGTACTTAAGTCACTACATGTTTGCCTATTATATGATCTAGCACTGGCCCATCATTTTAATTGGATTTTCGAAATTTCCTATAACGTTTTCACTACTCTTTTACATTACTACTGTTTCTCGTAGTTGATTATGAATTAATGGTTATTTAATAATTAATCAAACTTTAGCTGATTCCTTATCGAGTACTACTTGGCGGGTCCGTGCAATTCTTGATATAAATTTGCATTCATAATGCCAGTCATTAAACTCAAAACCAATGTCAACTTTCTATATAGAGTTTATTAACGATAACTCGTTAATAATAATCACGGTAAAATCTTAATAATAAACATAATTTTAGGATACTATTAGTACGTTCAAAGTAAGTACTTTGGAATTTCTGGCACGGACCCGCCAAGTAGTACTCCATAAGGAATCAGCTAAAGTTTGATTAATTATTAAATAACCATTAATTCATAATCAACTACGAGAAACAGTAGTAATGTAAAAGAGTTTTTTACACGTAAGTGTTTTTGGGGGATATGTATTAGCAGAGATGAATAGGGATTTTGCCAATGGGCCGATATTCTTGAAACCAATTTTATTTTGGAGTAAACGCGCCACCTGAGCGGAGGGCCGTCGAACCGTACCTACGTTTTTGATTGGTCGAGTATATATAGATATACTACGCGTGATATTCGTGAGCTCCGTGAGACGCATGGACTATAACGGGTGGCACTTTAAAGCGTATCTTTTCTATTGTCGACGCGTCACCTAGACGGAGAAGCTTCGAACCATACACACGTTTTTGATTGGTCAAGCGTATGTATCAGAGTACTCTAGCAAACTCGAAACGTGTATAACAACTGAAATACAGTTTTCCCAATTTGTACGTCACGGTAATTAAATATCATACGTCCATGGTAACGAGTCAACGTGCAAGAGTCTCGGGTTCGAGACCCGATTATTATTACTTTTTTTTTATTCATGAACAATGCTTATTGAATCTATTAATTAACTTGGAATGTAGCAAATGCATGATTATATTATACTATATACATTTTATTATATTATACAGTCGTGTCTATTTTTATGCCGTTGATACGTTCCACAGAAAACAGCATATAAAAAATATAAGTAAAGTAGAAGGAGGAACCCGGAATTTTCATGAACCTTCAAAACCGCATTAAAAAGCCACCTGCAAATGGATTTTACCTATTGAAATGCTATATGTACATATATTCCGCATATAAAGATCGCGAGGTACATAATACATGGGTATGTCCAGTCTATTGACATATAGTGTGGATTACGCGATCCCTACCTTAGATCCTTTGAAAAAGTGTCCGCTCAAATAAACAAAGAGGAAATGAGGTGGCGGCCAATTGTTCTCCTTTTCTAATGTTCCCATTGCCTATGTTTTCTATACTCTCGTACTACGGCTGCTAGTTAGAAGAAGATAGGGCTTGGCCGCCACCAGTCGTTATCTTTTTCTTTCAGCCGACCATTTTTTCTGTCTATGCGTAGTCCATACTATATGTCGATGGACCAGTCTATTTGTACTGATAAGGGGAGGAAACGGTAGGAGAAATGAAGTTCCGAATGAGACTTCGTAATGATGAAACCTCATACCATGCTCAAGTTCTACAGACCAATCGGCAGCCAATTTTGAGAAAAAGAGCCCTAAAGTTTGTATGGGAACTTATATATCTAAAGGTGTAACTTTAGCTATAAGTGGGTTGGCGGGCGAAGCGGTAGCGTGTCAACTTGATAAGCCAAGGGTTCCCTGCTCGAATTTCCGTGCTCGAGATTTTTAATTTCACGAATTTTTTTGCATGTTACTTATGAGTTTGTGTAATATTATAATAATAATCATGCAAATATGTGTTGTCATTACAATTCTATTATTTTTGCTTCTTGTAAATAATAAAAATTTAGAAATAAAATGCAAAAATATTTATGAAAAAAAGAAGTTTACAAGCAGAGACTCGAACACGAAAACTTAAAAAGTCACAAGCCTGTATGTTCAATTTTTTTTATATCCAATTTTTTTTAATTGTTATGAGTAGCTATTGAACTTTATAAATAAATTTTCCAAAAATGATCAACAAATAAGTAATTTAAATAACTTTTTCAATGTAAAATTCCTTTCACTCTAGAAATGGACTTTGTTGTTGAAAACGATGTGCCATTGAAAACTAATATCAGAAGACATTAAAAAATTAATGATTGTTAGTAAAACTAGGACTTTCTTAAAAGTTGATAAATGTGAGGAAAATGGAATTTCACATTGAAAAAATGATTTAAGTTACTTATTTTTTATTATTTTTGTAAAATTTATTAAGGTGTTTCTATGGACAGCAATTTTAGAAATATAAATAAATCGCTAGATAGCGATAAAATCTTTTAAAAAACGATAATTTAGATTATTAAAGATTTGAGATATTATTTGCATTCGACTATATACCTAAATATGCGAGTTTCAATTACTCGTAATTATTGAGATAGCTTGACAATGGCGTGTTCATTGTTTTTGGTTGCCGACTATGAGCGGCGCGCTTCGCGTAGCAGCTCTGATCATATGATTGACAGATGGCAACAGCTGGCTCGAGTAATTCTTATATTTATAAAATTGCATGCGAACTGTAGGTGTATATATGTAACAAAAATACGAGTGTGTGCGTTAGACATACCACTAGACCCCCCCTATCTTAAATACAGTGTTGTCAATTCACCACAATTTTTTGGCATTAGACACATTTTCAATCAAAATTCATTTACGCTGACCGATATTAATTTTTTAGAACGTAGGCGATCTCAGTAAAACTTTCTGTAAACCTTCCTTATATTGTTCACTACTTATTATCAATTTTATATATGGCTCGAATTTGTTTGGAAAAAGATATGGGACGATATATCGATGTGTGGGCCTATAACGTTATAAGGCCTATGCATAAAGCTGAATAGAACGGTCACTTTTGACTTCAAATATTTAAGTAACGAGGTAAGCGATTACTTTAAGGGGTTATACAGGGTGTATCTTAAGCCCCGGACAAGAGACATGCCGTTAGATCCGGCGTGAAAAAATAAAAATATTGGCGTTAACAAAAATCAAAAATTTTAATTAGTTTATTAATCATTAAAGATTAAAGTAAGCCAATAATAAGCGCGTGAAAACTGGTAACTCCTCCTCAGTCTCCTCCCATTGGGGACAGCCAATCATTACACGCACATTTGTAATGACGTGGCAAGTATATGTAAAGTGCTTTTGAAAATTTAAACGCGTTTTTCTCAAAGCTGCGTTTTTAAAGTCGGTGAGCAAAATAATAATTTTTGACAAAATGGGGGCTTCTCAAAAAAAAATCGGTTTTTGACAAAAGTTTAGGCCTTAAATTGTTTATAAAATGAAAAATATTTATCGGTGAGAAAAAACCTTCGATTAATTACTAAAAAATATACTTAAAAAGCTTGTGTTAAAATTTCAGACTGATCGGTTCAGCCGTTTCCGAGAAATCTTGCTCACCGACTTTAAAAACGCAGCTTTGAGAAAAACGCGTTTAAATTTTCAAAAGCACTTTACATATACTTGCCACGTCATTACAAATGTGCGTGTAATGATTGGCTGTCCCCAATGGGAGGAGACTGAGGAGGAGTTACCAGTTTTCACGCGCTTATTATTGGCTTACTTTAATCTTTAATGATTAATAAACTAATTAAAATTTTTGATTTTTGTTAACGCCAATATTTTTATTTTTTCACGCCGGATCTAACGGCATGTCTCTTGTCCGGGGCTTAAGATACACCCTGTATAACCCCTTAAAGTAATCGCTTACCTCGTTACTTAAATATTTGAAGTCAAAAGTGACCGTTCTATTCAGCTTTATGCATAGGCCTTATAACGCCCACACATCGATATATCGTCCCATATCTTTTTCCAAACAAATTCGAGCCATATATAAAATTGATAATAAGTAGTGAACAATATAAGGAAGGTTTACAGAAAGTTTTACTGAGATCGCCTACGTTCTAAAAAATTAATATCGGTCAGCGTAAATGAATTTTGATTGAAAATGTGTCTAATGCCAAAAAATTGTGGTGAATTGACAACACTGTATTTAAGATAGGGGGGGTCTAGTGGTATGTCTAACGCACACACTCGTATTTTTGTTACATATATACACCTACAGTTCGCATGCAATTTTATAAATATAAGAATTACTCGAGCCAGCTGTTGCCATCTGTCAATCATATGATCAGAGCTGCTACGCGAAGCGCGCCGCTCATAGTCGGCAACCAAAAACAATGAACACGCCATTGTCAAGCTATCTCAATAATTACGAGTAATTGAAACTCGCATATTTAGGTATATAGTCGAATGCAAATAATATCTCAAATCTTTAATAATCTAAATTATCGTTTTTTAAAAGATTTTATCGCTATCTAGCGATTTATTTATATTTCTAAAATTGCTGTCCATAGAAACACCTTAATAAATTTTACAAAAATAATAAAAAATAAGTAACTTAAATCATTTTTTCAATGTGAAATTCCATTTTCCTCACATTTATCAACTTTTAAGAAAGTCCTAGTTTTACTAACAATCATTAATTTTTTAATGTCTTCTGATATTAGTTTTCAATGGCACATCGTTTTCAACAACAAAGTCCATTTCTAGAGTGAAAGGAATTTTACATTGAAAAAGTTATTTAAATTACTTATTTGTTGATCATTTTTGGAAAATTTATTTATAAAGTTCAATAGCTACTCATAACAATTAAAAAAAATTGGATATAAAAAAAATTGAACATACAGGCTTGTGACTTTTTAAGTTTTCGTGTTCGAGTCTCTGCTTGTAAACTTCTTTTTTTCATAAATATTTTTGCATTTTATTTCTAAATTTTTATTATTTACAAGAAGCAAAAATAATAGAATTGTAATGACAACACATATTTGCATGATTATTATTATAATATTACACAAACTCATAAGTAACATGCAAAAAAATTCGTGAAATTAAAAATCTCGAGCACGGAAATTCGAGCAGGGAACCCTTGGCTTATCAAGTTGACACGCTACCGCTTCGCCCGCCAACCCACTTATAGCTAAAGTTACACCTTTAGATATATAAGTTCCCATACAAACTTTAGGGCTCTTTTTCTCAAAATTGGCTGCCGATTGGTCTGTAGAACTTGAGCATGGTATGAGGTTTCATCATTACGAAGTCTCATTCGGAACTTCATTTCTCCTACCGTTTCCTCCCCTTATCAGTACAAATAGACTGGTCCATCGACATATAGTATGGACTACGCATAGACAGAAAAAATGGTCGGCTGAAAGAAAAAGATAACGACTGGTGGCGGCCAAGCCCTATCTTCTTCTAACTAGCAGCCGTAGTACGAGAGTATAGAAAACATAGGCAATGGGAACATTAGAAAAGGAGAACAATTGGCCGCCACCTCATTTCCTCTTTGTTTATTTGAGCGGACACTTTTTCAAAGGATCTAAGGTAGGGATCGCGTAATCCACACTATATGTCAATAGACTGGACATACCCATGTATTATGTACCTCGCGATCTTTATATGCGGAATATATGTACATATAGCATTTCAATAGGTAAAATCCATTTGCAGGTGGCTTTTTAATGCGGTTTTGAAGGTTCATGAAAATTCCGGGTTCCTCCTTCTACTTTACTTATATTTTTTATATGCTGTTTTCTGTGGAACGTATCAACGGCATAAAAATAGACACGACTGTATAATATAATAAAATGTATATAGTATAATATAATCATGCATTTGCTACATTCCAAGTTAATTAATAGATTCAATAAGCATTGTTCATGAATAAAAAAAAAGTAATAATAATCGGGTCTCGAACCCGAGACTCTTGCACGTTGACTCGTTACCATGGACGTATGATATTTAATTACCGTGACGTACAAATTGGGAAAACTGTATTTCAGTTGTTATACACGTTTCGAGTTTGCTAGAGTACTCTGATACATACGCTTGACCAATCAAAAACGTGTGTATGGTTCGAAGCTTCTCCGTCTAGGTGACGCGTCGACAATAGAAAAGATACGCTTTAAAGTGCCACCCGTTATAGTCCATGCGTCTCACGGAGCTCACGAATATCACGCGTAGTATATCTATATATACTCGACCAATCAAAAACGTAGGTACGGTTCGACGGCCCTCCGCTCAGGTGGCGCGTTTACTCCAAAATAAAATTGGTTTCAAGAATATCGGCCCATTGGCAATCTCCCTATTCATCTCTGGTATTAGTACTTTGGGATACGAGCGCGAGAAAGCGAACTTTATAGGCAGGCGGTGAAGTTGGTCGCACGAGCCGCACACGAGTAACACAACGGCACGAGCCGAATGCGAGTGCTGTTTGTTTTACGAGTGCGGCGAGTTTGACAAACTTCACGAACTGCGTATAATGTTCGCTTTATTGTACCAGTATCGCATAATATTTTCTGTAACGAATGCATGAAAAACGCTACTTTTTGTGCCTCCAATGTGACTGGAACATCTATTCGTTGGAGGAGGCAGCCATAAGAAGAGCCAGGAAGGTTTCCAAAGTGAATGCATTTCATGACAGCGCGCGAGAACAAAGTTTACTTTATCGCACTAGTGCGAGAAGAAAGCACTAGTGCGATAATGTAAAATTGGGCTGATTTGCGCAAGCGCAGCATTTTTATCGTATCATAGTTATAAAGCGCCACTTTCGCCACACTTCGGAGGCACGAAAAGTAACGTTTTTCATGCATGAGTTACATAAAGTACTATTATCTATCTAGTACGAATGAGTATAATACACGAGTGCGAAGTTTGGTATACGAGCCGTTAGGCGGGCACACCAATCACACGAGTCTTATACTCATTTGTTAATAGCTAAATACGGGGTATTCTTTGAACATTTGTTACAAAAATTGTATTGTGTGTGACTTGCTTGCTTCATTCGCTCGCCAAATTAGATGCAAGGAACTTTGGAGAGAAACTGTCCATCTTGATAAATATTTTTTATTTATTTTTCGACCATTCCTAGACGGAGCCACCTCCAGACTAATACCACGTTATACAGTATACAAAATTTCGATAATCTTCGATAATCTAATATGCATTCATAATGCCAGTCATTAAACTCAAAACCAATGCCAACTTTCTATATAGAGCTTATTAACGATAACTTGTTAATAATAATCACGGTAAAATCTTAATAACAAACATATAATTTTAGGATACTATTAGTACGTTCAAAGTAAGTACTTTGGAATTTCTGGCACGGACCCGCCAAGTAGTACTCGATAAGGAATCAGCTAAAGTTGCATTAATTATTAAATAACCATTAATTCATAATCAACTACGAGAAACAGTAGTAATGTAAAAGAGTAGTGAAAACGTTATAGGAAATTTTGAAAATACAATTAAAATGATGGGCCAGTGCTAGATCATATAATAGGCAAACATGTAGTGACTTATGTACTTGGCCTTAATAATCTGATACCAATACTTTTTATTAGAGGAATACACAGTACTCCTGTACTTGGCGTAGTTTTTTACACGTAAGTGTATTTTGGGGGATATCACAAGTTTTTGTTGTTCAACGGGACATAGAAGTATTAAGCACTGAAATCTATGTTGTCACAGATATAAAATGTAAATGCATTATGATGTTGCTAATCAGAAACATATATTGCGGTGTCGAAAATGTTTAATGGCATATAAATTTAATTTGTAAGTTCCTTTTTCTAGAAATGCATAAAGACATATACAAATTTTTAAAGAAAATGTAATCTTCAATGCATATAAGCGTCGTTAATGGTGTTCAGCTTGTTGAAGCCGTGTGGTAAACGTCAGAGACGAGAGTGTGCTGGATTATTTCAGGCCTTGTACCTCAGGCCGTGCGAACATCAAAGAGGATACTATAGTTTGAGCGAAGCGCCAAAGCTTGTTGCACACTTTTCTGGACTTCTACGTCCGACACCTAGATGCAGAAAATTACGAAGCGGAATACCTGGACACCCTGGACTTCCACATCCGACACCTAGATACAGAAAACTACGTAGCGGAATACCTGGACACCCTGGACTTCCACATCCGACACCTAGATACAGAAAACTACGTAGCGGAATACCTGGACACCCTGGACTTCTACATCCAGTACCTAGATACAAGAAACTACGGAGCGGAATACCTAGATACAGGAAACTACGGAGCGGAATACCTGGACACCCAGGACTTCGACGTCCGCCATCTAGATACAGAAAACTACGAAGCAGAACAGTTGGACAAACTGTCACATAAAATACGAGGAACTATGCCGAAGCACACATATAGATAAACCCATATACGCGCGCTGCACATAAATGCTATTAAAAACTGAATAATTCTATACTGTTGTGAAAGCAGCCTTATCCTGACTGGAAATTCGGTATGAACGGTAGCTTCACTTATAAAGTGTATTTGATTGTGTTGTGTATTCGTAAATTACTACCACCATACAGGGTACAAATAGGTAAAGAAGGCACAGCAGTCAGCGCCATCTGTCGTGTAAAAAATGCGATGGACGTGCGAAGACGACGACGACGATGACGACGACGACGACGACGACGACGACGACGACGACGGAACTGAAATAAAATCATCTCGCTCGCCATCTCAATACGCCCTGATCTCGTATACTAATCGTAATGAACGTGGGGGCAATCAATTCAGGACCCTCAATTCCTATAGTGAGTGTATCAATAACTTTTTCTCATGTATAGCGGTTAATAAGATATTTCGTTCCAAACACAGGTATAAGAGTTGACTCAAGTAAAGAGTCTCGGCGAGCTGTGCCCTGTACAGCCGGTTGCCTGTACTTGGCGCGAGACTCGACCGAGTCTCTTGATGGTAGTAAAATAAACTATCCCATGTGCGGGTAGCCAACGTGCCGAGTACGGCCGATGATTGGCTGTATCACGGCATCTCGTCGGTACTCAACGGTCGGAGCTCTATGACGAGCCAGAGTTGGCGAAACGTACGAGCGAAGCTTGGCTGTCAGGCGGCGTCGAAATGGCATCGGACGATCAGAACTCGACTGTGGCCCAGCGTTGTCCATACTCTCGTTCCGTCATCGTTTCGACGTTAGGCTCTGCAGCTTCCACAACGCCGTTTACCATCGTTCTACCAACACTGCTTAATCGTCGTTCGTGTGTCGTTGGCCACTGCTTGCAGACCCAGAGTCCAACCGACTCTCGTGGCGTCAGGTCGGATATTATGCTCCCGACGTAAAATTGACGCTAAACCGACGTTGGCAGAGTCGAATATTTAATCAGTCAACGTAGACCCAATGCTGCAAACGGCGCCGGGCCGATACCGTAAGCAACGTAGAGCCGCTGCTGCATTCGACGTATGGCCAATATTAATATTTTGTCGCGGCCCGACGTTTGGGTGTATCGTTGGGCCGGTGTTATCATCCCGCCGTTAATTGGATGCTGAGGCGACGTTGGCGAACGTAGTTGGGCCGACTTTCCAACTCAGGCGGTTGTAGTTGCGCCAACGTCAGCCCAGCTCTCGAACCGCACATGGGATATGACATGTTTGTAGTAGGTTCAAAATATTGCCGTCCCTTCATGTGCCTCATCATTAAAATTTTATTAAAGGTATACACTTCGGGTATTCTTTATAGCGTAATGTTGTGCCGTTCTCATATAATATTTTCTTCAACACCAGCACAGTCGTCGGCGGCTTTCAAGTCAAAAATGATTTGTAACTAACAATAAAACTTGTTTCGTTTTCTTGAATTAATCAAGACTATACTCTGTGATAGTTGTTAATCTAAACAGCAAATTTTGTAAAACTTTTTCTATTGGAGGAAAATGGCAAACTTCAGGCGATTCCATTACTAGACGTATTGAAAAATAAATATGGAAATATTGTACAGGGTTAGTCAGTAGAAACGCACCAGCTGAAGTTGGTCGCAAGTGGCTGACACGGCAGTGTGGCCTCTTCAAAAAATGATATGTGACTGTGACCGATTCCCATAAACGCAAACTGACAGTTACTGAAATAATTAATTAATATTGTAATGACAAAATGTAATGTCAGTTAAGATTTATTTTCACAACAGATTTTTTTCCTGCACTTTTTTGCTATAAAAACATTTCGTTTAATTGATTTTTAAATTAAGTGCAGCATTGTATTGCAGAATTGCAGTCGTGATCATTATTTCGAAATATCAAAATTCTGAATATTTTAAACTTTACATTGTTTTAATTGCAATCTGTTGTGAAAATAAATCTTAACTGATATTACATTTTGTCATTACAATATTAATTAATTATTTCAGTACCCTAACTATTGAAATAATTCAATAACCTTATTGCTATGTGAACTGTCAGTTTGCGCTGATGCAGAGAACATAGAAGTAACAGGAACAACAGGGTCCGTGTTAGAATTTGGCATAGAAATAGAGCTGCCGTTTATTGCCGATAGAATGTGCGCCGATATATTAGTGTGACAGACACATAGAAAGACTCGAAGCCGTGCCCCTCACCCTCACGATTTTTCTATGTGTCTGCTCACATGAACATTAGTAGCGCCGCGGTGGCTGGGGTGATAACTAACCGAGCACCCCAGCCAAATGCTCCCATAAGGCCTGTTGTTCCATGTACTTCTTTGTTCTCTGTCTGATGGGAATCGGTCACAGTCACATGTCATTTTTTGAAGAGGCCACACGGCCGTGTCGGCCAATTGCGGCAAACTTCTGCTGGTGCGTTTCTACTGACTAACCCTGTATAGTGGAGGAAGATGGGCCAATGCGTATCCGGTGGAGTAAGATAGGCGATTCATAAAATTAATTACAGTTGGGGTAATATGGGCTATTCATAAAATTAATACAAATTTTAGTAAATGAAGGAGATAAGTATTATAAATTGCATACGTCTAGAAAGTTTTTTGTGTTTAAAAATTTTGAAGAATCAAAGGTAATTTTGTTTTTTAAATAAATAATAAGTTAGTGTTCTATATTTGATTAAAGAGTGATTTAAAATGTATAAAACCTAGCCGCCTGTCAAGTGTTCGATTTTCTCAGTAAAACACTTCAAACTAATAAATTATTTGGCAGATTATGTTTACTAACACAAAAAAATCTTTTAAAATAAATAAAAATAATCAATCATGTGATTTGTAATAACAAAGTGATTGATTTGACGTGTTTCTCAAGATAGCCCATTTTGCATGGCATTCGCCATATATTGATCTAACCTATTTCATGATAAATAAGAAAGTTATTTTACTTTTAGATTAACAACAATCATAGCATATGTTTAGAATGACTTTATCGGTATTATTTTTTGAGGGGGCTCGCCTTGCTTCAAAAATCGTCCGAAAACAATTTACCTCCCGTATAATATACCAGCGAGTCTCTTAATTTGCAGACAATATTGAGAGAACCTTCGATTCGTTCTTTCACCAATCCAAACATTAAAACGATCTGATTCTTTGAAAGCCCTGAACACAATTGTGGACATTTGCTGCTCCATTAACTTTAAGTGCTTGGCGAAAATGGACTTGGCCTGAAGCGTACTAGGAGCATCACTACAACTATCATCGTTTGATATTATTCTTTTGCGAAGAACGTTGAAATCAACAGTATCTGCAAAAAGAGAGTCAAGTCTTAACGATCGAAATCTATTTCTTATGGTTTCTACGAGATCCAGAGAGTCAGGTGCAAATTGTTCTTTCTTCAATCGCAATCCGTTGTTCTCGAATCTCCACTGATTCAAAATTCTGATCCACGGACTTTCCAGCAGATGGAAAACGGTAACATTCAATTACTTTAATATGTGAATAGCGTTGAGATATAGAGCGATTAGTTCAAGTTTAACTTCTCTGTAGAAATTGCTAAACGGTAAAGTGCAATGGGACGAATGCCTGTCAATGAAGAGAACGACTGGAAGCTCAATATTGTTTTGCTGCAATCACAGGTAGAAGACATTTGATATAAATTTGAAAAATATTTTGGCAATCATCCGTTGTCTGAAGTACCGATACGCCAAGCCTACTAATTGCGCATAGACGAAATTGGACACAAATGCGAATTTTTGCCTTACGAGCGATCTTTTATCAATCCCCCCCCCCTCTCTCTCTCTCTCTCTCGCAAGAATTACGTTAACTGCCTTCAAACATAAAAGGATAGCCCGAGTGGAAATTTATTCAGGCTCAAAGCCGGCCCTAATAAAGTGTGCCTTAAAACGGCATCCGGCCCACCTAAGGCCGATTCAGGAGGCCCTTATCCGGGGTGTAACGCTACTGCGAAGCAGGCTCTGATCAGGCTTCTGATCCGGGCCGGACTGCAGGTCGGATTACAGCCGGAACTGTTATAACAGTTTTTGAAAATATCGTAGATATTGGAATAATTCAGTGTGACGTATTAGGCCTTGCCTTGAAGAGGTAGGAGGATTCCTGCAAATTATAAATTAGTTTGTTGTCCCTAAAAAAATGTATATAGAAGCAGTGAGATGGATAGGACTACTAGGTGCTGCAAGTTAATAGCTTTTATCGCCTCTTCGTCTCTTTTACAGAATTCTATAAAGTTTGGACCTTATCGGCTCAGTGACTCACTTTTGCTTGCGGGTATCCCTGTCCCTCTGGTGGCCGGTGGTTGTATTATATGTATATACGAGGCTGACGTAAGGTAAGCCAGATCAGGCAAACGTACCGACATTAGTTTAGGTCCGGATAAGGCTAAGACCATGCGAGCCGGAACAGGCCAGCCTTCCCAAAACCTGACCCAGGCCTGACGGAAACTCAGGCAGCCTGAATAAATTTCCACTCGGGTACTGATGCATGATCAGGGCAGGATCTGGGCCTTATCCGGCTATCCTGATCAGGCATGCCATACCGATACCTGATTCGGACCTGATACGACATCAGGCAGCCTGACTAAATTTCTGCTCGGGAAGAAATACGTTAAACTACCTCCGT
This sequence comes from Cephus spinipes, assembly GCA_963971525.1. Classification (NCBI taxonomy): domain Eukaryota; kingdom Metazoa; phylum Arthropoda; class Insecta; order Hymenoptera; family Cephidae; genus Cephus; species Cephus spinipes. The sequence continues at coordinate 14,569,200 of OZ020575.1, read as the reverse complement.
CATGCACGGGCCTAAATAAATGTCTGAAAATAAATTATAATCCACGCAGGATGGTTATTGAAATTTTTTCTATACATCAATTAAGTACAGTCGATGATCTTACAATTGTTGCATTTGCAATATTAATCATGGAATACTTAATAAATGTTAATATTTGCGGAATTGTGGGGCCACTTGTATACTTACCTTACTAGCTTATAATTACAACAATGAGAAATTAATTATTTAATCAAATAAAGGGGACAGGCTGTAGGCGATCAGCAGCAGATAGCATGCATTGTCATTATACTATTTGCTCTGAGAATACAAACATAGATTGCCTTAGTGAGTACGCTATTAAAAATTTGTGATACATATCCATAAATTCACCTCTGTGAAGTTGGCCCCCCATTATGAAAATTAATAAAAGAAAGTTAGAGTTCTGCTTGCCCCCGGAAGAGTTCTAGAGTTCCTGATAGTTTTTAGAAATAGTTCTGTCGATTAAATGCAAAAAATTGCGATATTTGGAAATGTGGGGCCAACTTCACGGCGCCCCCCATTTTTGAAAAAATGTAATTTTTTTGGCAGTTCTGAATAGATTAACAATAGTTCTACAGTTCTTTGCACTTTTCATCAATAGTTCCGGTCGTTATCCTCTTCAAAATAAAGCTTGAAAAAATACGTCAGCCCCCCATCTTTTAGAAAATCGTATTTTTTCTAGTGTTCCGAATAGTTCTCAAAGAGTTCTACAGTTCCCTATATGTTTTGGGTACAATACATATCCAGATTTCGTCAAAAAATCATGTTGAAAACAGTATTTCAAAAAATCAATTAATCGTATAAAATCCGATACCCCCAGAATACTGGATGGATTAATCAAGTCCAGGTATTCGTTTTGAGAACTATCCGGAACTCCCATCAGAACTCCGGGAACTCTTAATTTTTTTTTTCGAATCTATCCCACTTGCGATGGAAAATCTTCAAAGTCACAGAACTCTTTCAATTTTAATTTCTCAGCTTTTTACTATAGGAATTATCGATAGAACTCTTTGAGAACTACCCAGAACTCCCATCAGAACTCCTAGAACTTTTCATTTTTTTTTTTCAAATCTATCCCACTTGCAATGGAAAATCTTCAAAGTCACAGAACTCTTTCAATTTTAATTTCTCAGCTTTTTACTATAGGAATTATCGATAGAACTCTTTGAGAACTATCCGGAACACTAAAAAAAAATACGATTTTCTAAAAGATGGGGGGCTGACGTGTAAGTACAAACGTGTAAGACATGATGCGACATATGAACGCGTATGTGACTAGCAATGAGACGAACTACATTGAATGCCTACTGTAAAGTAATGCAATAATTATTAGTAGTACCATTATCTAGCAACTAAACGCTTGGAGACCCATGTTGTGTATAATTGAATGTAAATTTTATAAAATCTCTTTAGAATCACCGTTTATGTAATTAACGGCAAGAAATGGTAACCAAATCGTGGAATTTTATCCCGAATTCCGCCCGATTTTACGCTGAATAGCTAGTAATCGTAAACTTTGATGTTAACTATATCAACATTTATCTAAAAAATTAGAAACGCTTAAATATGTAACTTTTGCATTTTTCACAATCTAATCCTGTTTTCCAAGTGCTGCTAAACATAAACAACCTGTGGATATAATATTTATATAAGGGGTCGCTCGTAAGAAATATGTGAACATCGGCGCCGTTTGAAACGTAGACATTCTTTAAAAGGCTTCTTATATGCACCATAATTTATATCACTGAAAGAAATTTGTATAATTTAAATTTTATAGTTTAATAACTTTTATTACCTGGAACTCAATAATAAATGCTATAAATAATCAGTGAACATGTGAAGGTAATATGTAAGAAAATACGACAAGTACGTCGACATAACCATAACACATTCATCGAATAAAAATAATTCACATTGCGTCCATGACCGAAAAGCAAAAAATATTAGATCAAGTCATAAATAACTTTCGTTTTCTTATCAGACATTTATTTTACTTTCATTAAATAAAAAAATTATATTAATTTATTATGTATTTACCACTATTATGTACGACCTTCTTCCTGGCAGCTTATAAATACCTTCCTCATAAAATGTGATTGATTTGGACTGGAAGATATTTTCGACAGCCTGACTGACTTGCTCTTCAGAATTGAGGGTTTTTCCATTCAAAAAGTTTTGTAAGGAACAGAAACGGAATTTATCTCCATTTTAGGGCTTAGGAACAATAGTTTAATATAACGTGCACTACACAAAACAGTTTTCAGAAGAGTAACTGAACCTTTATCTATTTAGTCAAGGCAAAAACTTGTTTGTCCTGGTTTTCTATTAATCTATAATACATCAAATTATAATTAACAAGAAAAGTGCTTGAGGTATGTCCCCTCCCCCTCTAATTTTGATGAAACTTGGTATGTAAAAAGAAAGCTTTGAGATATAAGATGTGCGCACAAAATTAGCGGCACATATTCGGTTTTAGAGAAATCAGATACCCTTACATACGTACAAAGCGATTTTCCTATCACACCAATTACCGCAGAAAATATGCGAAATACAAAAAAAATAATAACCTACAACAATATCAGCTGAGTGACAAGTACGTGAAGAAATAAGTTTTAGAGAAAACAAAGTACATCTCTATACAAGCATATTCAGAAACCTGATTCATTTATTCAAATCATATTTTTTAAATAAATGGAGGGCGCTACAACCACACTCATCAGTGAACACCATCGAAAACATACTTCAAGATGCTGTTAATGGTTTCTTAATTGACGCACATAGCATTGAATCGCTGAAATTTGAAAAAGCTATGGCTTCTGATGAAAGATCCTAAACGAGATAGGGTATTACGAAAACTACTTCCAAAAAGAATACCCGAGCTGTCGTAGCAAAACAGCTAATTCTCCGTCGAGAAATGACTAATCTCTGTCCCCCGGAACACGATACCGAAAAAGACCGATTGGGCGCCAGACACACCTTTGCGTCATGGAACGAAATCTGCAAAATAATTTCAGACGAGACGGAGAAAGTGCCACCGACTAGCATAGACGATACGGGATGGTAGAGGGGCATGGTGCGCCTAGATGTTGGTAAAGGAACCGGTTAGCAGAACGAGAACCTCGAAACAGAAAACAATAACAGGTATCCTTTTATTTAGGACAATTTAGAAATTTAACAATGAACAAAGGATAAGTTCGGAATAAATAAAAAAAATCGTTAACAATTTAGGTAAATTCGACAAAATTTAAATCAAAGTAAATCGGAAACTAATGATATCGATACGTGATCTCCCGTAAAGCGGGACAATACGTTACGGTACACGCGCTCTCGAGAAGCAAGAACTCGCGGATTCTTTCTGTTAGGTCTCCAGGGTGACGAAACTTTTGCGCTAAGAAAAAGTTACAGAATCAAGAAGTATTAATTCACAAAAGATATATATGCGATACATGGAATCTTTTCCACGTTAGTGATACGAAAATCACCCATAGACGGAGGCTCTGGACGGAAATGCGAAACGCGAACAACGATAGGAAAATGAGTTATATGGAAAAGATTTCGTGATTCTTACCGGTCTTAGCGAAACTACTGAAGAGACAAAATTCGCACCCGACCACAATAGTAACTCAGAAAAGAATGAAGTACACGCGAAGTTCACTCTAGGGCTGGACTCGCGTCCCCACTAACAATCAAAAGTAGTGCCCTCAAATAGCTAATTTGCTAATAGCTAATCTCGGGAGAATTTACTATACTCGTATTACTAAGCTGCTACAACCGCCATGCCGCCGGAACTATTCCTCAAATAATAAACACGAAATAATACTAGAGTAACATCTGTAGTTTAAAGGCCCATATACCCCTGACATTTTCAAAAAATTGAACTTTTTTCACAGATTTTTATTTGTTATACTTTTAAGAATTTTTCAAACAAAAACTTTTAAGAAAATTCCACTCCGTTACAAAGTTATAGCAATAAGTGTGACCGGACATGGGGTTAAGACGGCTACCGGCTAACTGCCGCACCCCTCTCAAAAGAAAATGCTAACCGTTTGAAATACGCCAGGATACAATCAATTCAATCCACCAAAGAAGCTAGAAGATACAAGAGGAAGAATGTATACAGTACGAAGCTGGAATGGGAGACTGCCGTAAGTTCACGTTGTACCTACCAGAAACTTTAAACGCGTTTTTCTCGAAACTACGTTTTTAGACAGTGTCGGCACGATAACTCAGTCAGTTTTCAATATTTTTTAATTTTTTAAAATCTTTATAATTATTTTCTCTATAGCCTGACGAGAGGTTTTTTTCATTTTTTGGTTGGACAATATTTATAAATTATTAAACACTCATTTTTTTCATTAAATTGTATTTTAAAGATTAAAATATTGTAACTCCTTTATTTCTGAAAAAAATTCTCTCCGTCAAACTATAATTAATATGTTATTGTATAAGATTCTTTGTTACTTTTGCAGATTGGATAATTTTTGGTGAAGTTATGATGTCGACAAGGAGGCGTCATAGTTTTTATCAGCAGTCCATTCATACCCATAAAAAATAATGTTAATATTAAAGAAAAATTTTTCAAATTTGTTTTTCTTACAGTTGAATCGTTAATAAAAAATGTCAAATCAACAATTTAATTTTTTTAACCACATGAGCTTTATAATAATTTTTCAAATTTACTAGGTTTTCAGCGCGTGCAGAAATATGTGAGCCCTTAATCGCCTTACTCCTACGAGATGGACTTCGAAAATATTCGATAGATGTCGGAGCCTTCCACTGAGCAGCGATACACGATACTCGGAAGGATGGCGTTAAAATAAAAGTTTCCAAACGCTGACTAAACACAACAACTTGACTCTATGGTCGTAAGTTCGCTAGTCACGCGGAACATCTTCACAGTCTCGCTGCCGTAGCTCGGGATGTCGAGTGATCTCTGGTAACGGTGAGATTTCAGCCCTATCCTTGACGATAGTGGCTGGGATGATCCTGATGTCTTCGGTAGGTTTCGTCAATTTTGCCTCCTGCGGCAAATCAGTTAGGGTGCCTCCACTCTGGGGCTCGCTGATCTTCCAGCATGATCAGCCTCGCAAAACTCGAGACTTCCTCGTCTTCGGTACTAGTCCAAATAATATGGACTGTCAATACTGGCGGTACAAAACTGAAGGTGAGGTGAAGCCCTCGGCGCTGTTCTTTTGGGTAACCCTCCTTACTACTTTTCGGGTAGAATCGAACATAGGGTGGAGTCGTCAGGTTGGCACGGCAGCTCCCCACGTTCCTTGGCGTAAGATCTGCTTATCCTCCTTTGGTAGTGTCTGGTTTTTCAAATGGCTCGGTACGTGTGTGTGGTCGTAACGTATGAAATATTTGTACAATTTGGTACTAGCCTAGAGTAGTAATAGATCCGTTATAGCGAGACCTGGGGGCGTGGTTAAGTAGGGGTGGGGGTGAGTCCCAAAAGTATTACGGTTAAAATTTTTTCGTTTCAAACTCGACGCCCCCAAAAGTTTAGCGAATGAAATTTTTTCGTTTCAAACTCAACGCCCCAAAAGTTTAGCGAATGAAATTTTTTCGTTTCAAACTCGACGCCCCAAAAGTTTTACGACTGAAATTTTTCAAAAATGGGAAGTGGGCATTTTTCTGTACGAAAACTAAGCGGTAGCAGTAAAACTATCAGCCAAAACGATATGTCGGGAAGTAAAAAGGAAAATTAAAAGAGAAGCCGACATCTTGATAAAATAAGAGGCGCCGTCCAGTCGCTGAGACATTTTTTGTGCAACGAAAATTTTCTCGAATCTTGGAAAAGAACTGCAACGAATGGCTAGGATTTTCTGGAGCCTTCACATTTCAGCCAGACAGTCTAACGCTCCTAGACGACCACGTGTTTCGTAGACAAAGAATTTTAACCCACAATAGTAAGGGTAGCTACCTAAGTAAAAATTAGGATTGACTTTAAGATATGGGTCAAAAAATAAATTAGGTTTGTAAACGATATGTCGGGAAGTAAAAAGAAAAACTAAAAGACAAGTCGACATCTTGATAAAATAAGAGGCGCCGTCCAGTCGCTGAGACATTTTTTGTGCAACGAAAATTTTCTCGAATCTTGGAAAAGAACTGCAACGAATGGCTAGGATTTTCTGGAGCCTTCACATTTCAGCCAGACAGTCTAACGCTCCTAGACGACCACGTGTTTCGTAGACAAAGAATTTTAACCCACAATAGTAAGGGTAGCTACCTAAGTAAAAATTAGGATTGACTTTAAGATATGGGTCATAAGATAAATTAGGTTTGTAAACGCTTTGTAAAGCTGTCTGCAGAGTGAATAAAGATAAACTTTCATCATGAGGAGAACCGCAAGATACAATAAACAGGGCCCTTTCGACACAGGAAAAGAATATTGGAAAATGGTGCGTGATGTGCGTATGCGAAGAATCGAAAAAAGGGAAAGGATGTCCTGGTTGTGGTACGAAGGATGTACAAACGCTCCCTGGGCATTTGATATTTTTGATTTACATTTTTTATTCGCAATGAAAATACATTCTGCAACAGGACCTTTTGAAGATTGGGGAGTTAAATACTTTGAAGAATAAGGATAATGGAATAAAGTCAATAATTTATGTTATAAACAGTTTTTTATTTACTTTTCATACAATTTTTCTATGCTTTAATTTAAGGCATACAATCACTCCAGGTATAACTACAATCTAAACGCTCGAGTGAACTATTTACTAAGTCGTGTATTGCTAATGCTACTAATTCTGTGACGAGATGATTAAATATGCAATGCGCACCAAGAAGATCTGCTACAGTGCTAGGTGTGATGTTCGAAATTTTACCGCTTTCAAAAGCCTCTGTAATTTCATTCAAAAAACTATTACGAGTACGTATCGTAGTAGTATAATGATCATCAGCGAGTATTAGATAGGAACATATACATGATTCTAATTTTAAAAGTTTTTCAAAACACTGTCTCTTGAAAGCAATACTATTTTTCCCCGATGTTATTTTTATTGCGCGGTCACCATATAATTCACATAATACAATATTACAACTTGCGAGGGGTATCGTAGACCATTCATTACTCTTTGTAGCAATATCTATAAAATGGGCTATGAATTTCTCAGAGTGATCGAGAAGAAGTCGCCAGTCCAATGGTAGAAGCGTAACGGCATCTCCTCTACAACCAAGGAGTTGTAAAGTCGGTTGATATCCATTGTTAATGTCTAGTCCCACGACGATACGCTTCTGACTGTTTAAGTTGTATACAGTTTGCATCATCAGCAATGGTGATGGTTTTGGAACGGGTGGCGAAGTAGATGTAGAAGGCGTGGCATTCACACCCGTAGATCTTTTAAGCGACATCCTGTTTTCTCCTTCGTTAAGTGCTACCTTTTTTCGTTTACAATTGCCATCGTTTTCCTTATTTTTCCTCTTGCCATTTTCCACGTCAGATGTTTCCACAGGTAGTGATTCTTTTAAGGCTAGACGATCAGGCGTATCTATACCTTCAGGCCGTCTTACGCCCCCAGCACGATAGACTGGACACATTTTCGTACAGACTTTTTCCAAACGTTGAGATTGTTCGTACATTTGAGGGTTCGCACACAATATCCAATGTTCAACACCATCACACTTCTCTTCATGGTATAAAGCGGCGTGAGTAGCTGGACAATCCCAGTCTGAACTTTGAGAATTGGTCATTTTAACAAGGATATCTGAGATGTAACTAACAATGTTTGTTACTGATTGAAGATCCTGAGAAACGACGCTTCTTATAGGACTAGAGCATCATCCCCACTCTCTATCCACCATCCCTACATAATAATAGAAACTGGTAGCAATACGAAATCTTAAAAATATTTTCTTAGTATTTAAACTCGACACTTTGAAAAACTTTACAGTTTTCTAGTACGTTTGATCGTGTTAAGTTATGGATCCTCGCTGGGTTCACCCGTGGTCGGCCATTGTGGCAGGGCCTAGTTCATGCGGAAAAAGCTATTTCGTTAAAAACTTTATAAATTACATCGAGGATATGAGCGATGTTAAATTTCCTAGAATTATCTGGTATTATTCCGAATCACAGCCTCTCTATCGTTCGAAGGAGTTAAAGAGTGTTGAGTTTCAGGAAGGGCTGCCTTCCTGCTCAGATTTCACCGGAGAACATCCCATACTAATAATTATAGACGACATGATGCGGGAATCTAATGAGCAGATAGTTGATATTTTTACAAAAGGTTGTCATCATAAAAACTTAAGTGTATTCTTCATTACTCAAAATATTTTTCATCAGGGACGAGGTCAGCGTGATATATCTTTAAACGCTAACTACATTGTCCTTTTCAAAAACCCACGAGACCGAGCACAGATTCAACATCTTGCACGTCAGGTTTATCCAACCAACCCCAGATTTCTTCAGGATGCTTATTACGACGCGACACTGATACCTCACGGCTATTTACTTCTGGATCTCAAACAGGCCACACCTGAAAATTGTCGAGTGCGAACGTGTTTATTTCCAAACGACCCAGCACACATCGTTTACGTTCCTAAGGAGCATAAAACAAACGGTACTCGTCGACGTTAAACTATTAGCCTGAGATGCGCTGCAAAAAACACATCCACACGCTGCAGGCTCTGTGTAAATTAGCACCGGAACATCGACGTGCTGTACTCAAAGTAGCAGATTCAAAGTTGGTTCGTGTTATCTGTGAATGCGCTCTTAATCTCCTACACGGCGGGGTGCCACTTACATCCGAAGAGAAAAAACATCTGGCTAAACATAAAAAAATTCTTCGTAAACTGGCATGTAACAAAGGTACCTGGAACGGAAAGAAGAAATTACTCGTTCAAAAAGGATCAGGCTTCTTGCCTTTATTGTTAGGACCTTTATTATCGATTCTTGCTTCAAAAGTATTTGGAGTAAATAATTGAAAGATGGAACATGCTAAGAAGATGGTTTTGATCCCGCATGAAACTGTGGAGAATTTGCAGTGGGGACCGCTCCCAAAAGAACGCGATCATTTCCTTGAAATGGACCGAGACATGGATGAAATATTACGATCCAAACTGCAAGCCGACGAAAAATGGAAACACTACAATCAGATTCTACAGCGATATTTATTTTTTGCTAAAGATTCAAGAAAGACGATAACACTCCCCATAGTGGATAATGCGGAATCGCCAGCGCCAATAGTACCAACAATCACCAGCAACGAGGAGGAACAGGAACCTCTGAAAGACAATCTAGTAGCTAATGTTATCGAGAGTGTACCTCAAAAATTTCGACGTAAGGCTGAACTTTTGACTAAAAATTTGCTCGCTCGCAGTCTTGTATCATGGAAACCAAGTGGGAAAGTATTCATAGATGGCACCGAGGTACCCGGAGCGAATATTATTGATTTAGTTAACGATGCTATGAGAAGTAGAAAAAACTCTAATCCAGTCGGCTGGGAACAGTTTGTCGAAGTATGCCATAAAGGTAACATACCGCATGAGTTTATAGGAAACTCAAAGATATTGAATTATATTCGCATGAAGAAGCAACTCGAGGTGTCGGGAATTAGACAAATTGAGCACAGTGGTTCGGATACTGGAATAAAATCTTCAGGCAGTACGCCTCACCGACATCAGGGTTTGAAAAAAAAACGGGGATCTACACCGGTTAGTTCTGAGAGGCCATCACGATCACCATCTCCAGATCGAACGCCCGGTAGAGCTGTAGCAAGATCATCACCACGGGGGTTCGAAGGGAAGCGGAAGTATCGTACAACACCATTTGTAACACCACGTGAAATTAAACAGCGAAAATATAGCCCCAACTATGAAACTTGGAAGACCTTGAAACTTATGCAAAGGAAATGATTGAACAAGTGTATTATAACGCTGCACATCCAGCAGGTTATGGTGGAAGTGTAAAATTGAAAAAATGTTTAAATAAAAAAGTCAAAACAAAATATATTGATGAATGGTTAAAAAAAACTGATGCATACACCCTCCATAAACCCATCCGTAAAAAATTTTCCAGGAGTCATTACGATGTGACGAACATCGATGATTTATGGCAAGCAGATTTAATTATTTTACAATCCCTTAAAAGTTTAAATGATGATTACACTTGTCTTTTGACTGTCGTTGACGCTCTTAGTAAGTACGCATGGGTTGTCCCACTAAAAGATAAAACAAATAACTCTATAATCGCTGCATTTAAATATATTTTTGAGAATAGTGAACGGAAGCCTGAAAGCCTGCAGACCGATAAAGGAAAAGAATTTGTCGGACAGAAGTTTCAGAAATTTTTAGAAAATGAAAATGTATATTTTTATACTACACAGAATCCCGACGCGAAAGCGAGTTTAGTTGAACGTTTTAATAGAACTCTTATGGAAAAACTGTATAGATACTTCACACACAAAAATAGTCAACGATATATTGACGTAATTCAAGACTTGGTGAAGGGTTACAACGCGTCTATCCATTCAACGATACGTATGAGGCCGAGAGATGTTAATTTATACAATGCAGTCAGAGCTTATAAGAATATGACGAGTAAATTTTTAACTTATGATTCGCGTCCTAAATTTGACGTTGGCGATACCGTAAGAGTTTCTAAAGAAAAAGGAATATTCGATAAAGGGTATAAAAGCAACTGGACTGAGGAAATATTCAAAGTAGTACGCATACTTAAACATCGACGGCCTATTGTATACGCATTGGAGGATCTCGCCGGTGAAACAATTACAGGCAGTTATTACGCAGAAGAATTACAAAAGGTAATAAAAAGGGAGGACGACATATTCCTTATAGATAAAATCATTGACTCAAAGGGGAAAGGTCGTAGTCGACAAGTGTTAGTCAAGTGGAAGGGGTATCCCTCAAAGTTCAATTCGTGGATTTTAGCCGATAGCATAGAAGCATGGAAGTAAATGAAAATTTCTATTTAACACTATGTTCGAACAGTTCAATGTCTTACTATCCAGAAAACACAACAACACGATTCACTACACAATTGCCTGATCCCATTAATTTGAAAGGCGAATGGGAAGCAGCTCTAGTTGAAACTCAAATACCGATAACTTTTATTGCTATCAAAGATAGTTATATAAGGCAAATCGATGCGACGCCAGCGGTAAAAGAACCTCAAAAGCCTTCGAATACTAAGGCCCTAAGCAGGGATTTTCAAACAGCTGATGACCCAAGGAAAATTAAACATTCTCAGACAGCACACGCTGCTAGGGGTGCCGGTATTAAGAAAAATATCACGTCAACACTATCACCACAATCTATTAAAATAGATACTGAAGAAGATAGTCTTCAAACGACGAACGCCGTGAATGTCAGCGATACTATTCATTTTTTCCCTAGCGGTGAATATGAAAATTTAAAGTCTATAACGGACCTGATGGATAAGCTTTTTGGAGATCACATCAACATTGGAGTATTCAAGAATGAACGGCGTGTGTTTATACAGAGAGTCTGCAAAAATTGTCCACAGACACACATTCTACAGTTTCCAGAAGACCTCACCGAAATATTAGGATTTACAATGTCAACACTCAGCTTAAGTTCTACAGGCACCAGCTTTGTAAAAGCAGGAAATCCTGGCTGTATCACTCGACGATTACCGAGCCAGCTCTTTATATATTCAGACATCATTCTTCCCCATGTAGTTAGCGATATTCATGCGCCGCTCTTACGCATTGTCGAATGTGATGCTCAAACACATCCTTTTGGGAGTACCCAGTCTAAGACTTTCTCCATGCCCCATTACTACCCCATAGTTGGTGGTCCAATTCAATCAATCGAAACTGTTATAAGCGATCACGCTGGTAGGCCAGCGCCATTTGAATACGGTACACTGACGGTTACATTACATTTTCGGCGTCGTCACAACAATTGAAGACATTATGAACGCTTATGAGGAATATTACCTGAACCAGGTAGGCGGTAGAGTAGACGTTGTATATGCCGGTGCTCCTTACCAGAGGGGTCATGGCTTAGGATCGTTTATGGCTCGATTATTTAGACAGGCGCTGCCCCTAATTACTAAAGGGTTTAAAGCCGTAGGAAAAGAGGCTCTTCACGCAGGACTTAGAGTCGTGAACGATGTCGAAAATAAGACACCTTTCCGTGATGCGCTGAGTAATAGATTTAAAGAATCAAAAGCAAATTTAAAACGAAAAGCGGTAGATAAACTTGATGACCTGATGAAAGGTTCTGGTTATAAATCATTACCTCGAAAGTGGAACGGTCAGTTTGTTACCGTACCTCCGGGAAGACGTTTCACTACGGGAGGTAATTCAAAAAATAAAATTACGAAAAAGAAGAAGCAATCTAAAACATCGAACAAGAAAAAAAATACATTCAAGAAAAAAACTATCAAGAAAACTCGAGATATTTTTGAATAATCGTAAAAGTAGAAATGTCGTTCCTACATTCGCATTCAGGTGAATGTGTAAAAACAGAACTGGATCTTTTTAAAATACCGCCTACGCAGACATCTATTGAGAGTGGCAATTGGATACATTATAAACCGGTTTCATCACTTTCCGATAATGCTCCGATCGAATTTTCTGTATCAGGGCATGGAGATGAGTATGTTGATCTAGCTCATACTTTTTTATACCTGCAAGTTCAGGTAAAGCCCTCTGCCCAGCCTACATCAGGAGACAAAGTGGCGCCTGTCAATAATTTTTTACACAGCATCTTCAGTCAAGTGGATGTATTTTTTAATCAAAAACTGGTATCACCACAGAGTAACACATATCCATACAGAGCATACATTGAGAATACTTTAAACTATGAGTCTACAGCGAAAAATACGCACCTCACGGCAGGCCTGTACTATCCCCAATCACCAGGTGCTTTTGACGACATTACCAAATCTGTTGCTAGCGGTAACGCTGGTGTTTTAGCAAGTGCCATCAAAGATGGCAGAATACTCGATCTCATTGGGCCGTTACATTGTGACGTTTTCAACCAGGAGAAATATTTGTTAAACGGTGTTGACATGCAGCTACGACTTGTTAGATCTAAAGATAATTTCTGCTTAATGCAATCTGGAACTGGGGATTATAAGGTCCATATCACAGAAGCCACGCTACTCGTGCGAAAAGTGAAAATCAGTCCAATGATTCTTTTAGCTCACGCTAAAGCTCTGGCTCAGACGCCGGCGAAGTACCCCATAACAAGAGTCGAAGTAAAATCTCTTTCTATACCATCCGGTATACAACAAGAGACTCTCGACAATGTTTTTATGGGTCAATTACCGAAACGAATCATCGTAGGTTTTGTCACAAATAAGACTTTCAACGGAGCGCCTGCAAAAAATCCGTTCAATTTCCAACATTTCAACATTAATAATCTATCGCTCTATATCGATGGCGTTCAAATACCCAGCAGACCTCTTCAGCCTGCATATGATAAAGAGTTATCAGTCCGAAACTACTATACTCTCTTTATGGGAACTGGTATTCACTACGGAAATACAGGAAATGGCATTGGCCGTACGGAATATGCGAACGGACATTGTTTCACGGCGTTTGATCTAACACCCGATTTGAGCGCATCTTGTGCTATGCATTGGAATCTCATAAAGCATGGAACCGTCCGAATAGAAGTGGGATTTGCTCATGCTCTGGAGGCTACTATAAACTGCATTGTATATGCCGAATTTTACAATATCATAGAAATAGACTCCTCGCGACAAGTGATAGCCGATTATTCCAGTTAGTCGAGTTAATATGTAGACGTGCAAGAGCTGAAAATGTCTAGTTCTTCATTGACACTGTGTAAGTCATCATACCTAACAAGAAGCATGTTTAAACGGCGAGAAGCGTTGACAACACCTGAGATTCAAAAAGTTCTACGGGGCATACAAGTTAAGTCGAAGGGGGTGTTTCCAGCAGACAGAATCCCCTTACGTCTTAATAGACCGACGGCTATAGTTATGAATACAGATCCTCATAACAAACCCGGCACTCACTGGGTAGCATTTTATATCGATCAGCGAGGAGAATGTGAATACTTTGATAGTTATGGGTTAGAACCTTTTGTGAGGAATCATCAGGAGGCTATGAGAACGAATTCAAGAAAAATTACATGGAATCAAAAACCGTTGCAGTCTCTCAAGTCGCAAGTTTGCGGGCAGTACTGTCTGATGTTTTTGTATTACAAGTCCCGCGGATACACAATGCAGCAGTTTCAAGACTTTTTTTCAACAAATTATAATAAGAACGATTATATAGTTAGAAAATTTTACGGGAGAATTAAGAAACACACCAATAAAACACATCATTGTACTCAAAGCTGTCGATCTTACTTATAATAAATATATATATATATTATACCCCGAAAATTATTATTTTATTATCAACTAGGCCCTACATTCCCACCTTAGGTTTAAAGAGAGTAATTTTGCGAAGGATGAGTAAAAGAGGGACACGTTATTACAGTATAAAACATGTTTTTTATTATTAATATTATTATACAATTATTTTTACTACTTAATATTATACTATTATGCTATCATCAAGCTTATAAAGGTATATTTCTGACAGCCTCGTCGATATTTAGTAAATGCTCTAATGCCTCCTGCACCTCAGGAGACATTAGAAGCATATTGTTTTCAGGGTATATATCTACAGCCTGTTCCTCCTCCATAGGTGGTGGTGATGGCGAAGTCGGCTCTTTTTTAATTACGACATCCTCATCGTCGAATATCGTGATAACCGGAGGCTGCGATATTTTCTCTTGCAGTGACGCGACCTGCGCAGATATAGTCTCGAGCTGTTGTCGCATAAAGGCTAAATCCTCCAGATTGTTGGGTTTTTTTACTATAAACAGGAATAATAAGTATTAAATGAAATTCTTGTTAATAAAAATATATAATATAGTTATAGAACCTACCATCCTTAGTCTCTACAGCCTCCTCCTCATACAATCTTTTCACGCCTCGTTGTGGCTGAGGAGTAAATGATAATGGTTGTTGTGGTGACGATGGTGATGATGATGGCTGTATTGGCCCTAGTGGAGAAGCTGATGATGACGATGACGATGATGATGATGATGATGATGATGGCGACGGAACTGGCGTTGGTAATAGCACCGCCGGTTCCTCATGAACGATGGCGGTTGTCGTTATAGAGGTGGAAGATTTTATTTGAATGGCTGTGGATAAATTTATGACGTTAGTACGCACTTTATTAGATAGAGAGAAGTAGAGGTACACGAGCCACCACTTGAGCATCACTTACCACGGTTTCTGATCACCCGCACTCGGCTATCGCGATCTTCACCACGAATTTTTAATGCTTCAAGGCATAGATTTATAGTACCCTGATGGGCCATGCACCCCTTCTTAAACCATTGCACTATTTTTGCTATTTTCGCATTCTCAAAAATTCGGCGTAGCACTCTGGAATTTCTATCGGGTCCAGCCGGTCGTTGAAACTCTTCACACATTATATCCTTGAGGAAGGATGTTGCCGGGTGGTGGTGCAAAATTTTGTCTAAATCTTTTTCCATTATGTTTGGTTGCAGTGTCTCTAGGATATCTGTATCTAGTACTGAAGTGCTGTACCATCTCTATCCACTATTTATAAAAAAGGATGATCTACCCCTACCACACAGTGGTCAAAAAATGTGACCATCCCTTCCGCAGACCTACAAGTCTTTTCCTTATTATTGCACAATGGGGTGATGCAATAGGTCCTTGGGTTTTTGGGGGTGGTACAGTTTTAGATAGCCGTCTTGTGAAAAATCGTGCACGCCCAGTTTAAGAAGGAAAACGTTAAAGACTGTGAACACTTTATTTACTTTTTATTATTCCTTAAAAAGTGTACATAGTCGTAGGACATTACCATAGTCTAAAATTACATAAATTTACAACATACCGTATGGTACTGAATCGTAGTTATCAACTAGTCGTCGCTTCACAAAATTATTCTTAAACGTTTTTGTTTCGTTTCGTGTAATGACATCGTGCATTGGGGTTCGTCTTAAGGATTTATAAGAAAGAACCACCTCTTCGTCTCCTTCGGGCGAGATACCAGTAGTTGCAAAAGATTTTAATGTGTCAAAGTTGATGCTTTTCGTATTTGCATAGTTAAGACTAATACCCTTAACTTTACAAATATAATTAGTAACACTTTTAGGGGTTTCAACTTTGTACGCATAGCACTTGGGACCGCACGATGCAAACTCGCTTATATAGCTACCTTCTCCGTAATCTTCTAACTCATCGGTTAAATCCCCTAAATTCGTCCCTGTTTCTAAATCTTTAGAATCAGGAGTGTCCGATCGAATGAAAATAATACTATCCGTATCGTAATACAAGCATTGTCTACCAATCTTCTCAAGAAGAGCATACAGTCGTAGTCTAGCCTGAGCTGTTGTGTACGCGGCAATCACAACGTTCGTAATTTTCGAGGGCTCGATAGTATCATCTACGTTACACCAGTTAACATATACCACATCATCGCTTACCGGGAGAACACTAAGTATCTCTTTCTTAGGATCGCTAACTGTCTCGAGGAATGTTTTGCCATCGGTTACGACCGTTGTTTTTGCTTGATTCTCACGTTGACCAAATTTTCCCCAGAATGAGTTTAAACATAATTTTGCAACGGCTCGCAGCCCTGAGTTTTTTGCTACGCGCTCACGTTCGAGTGTAATTCCTTCAACCTTTTTGTAATCATCTAGATACTTCTGTTTGCTCTCCTCATCGATGCACGTTATAGGCCAACCCGAAGATTCCTGTTTTACCTTTAAGAATGTATCAATATAATCGACAAACAAACCACCTATACGTGTACTAGGGTCGTACTGACTAACCTCGTATTGCCATATTTCTTCAATTTTCGTGATGATATAACCCATACCGACTGCTTTTTGAAGTTCAACAGAAACCCACGTACCTGTAAAAGTCCTATCTTCCGAATTTTCATGTGTACAACGATTCTGATTTAACTCATCACAACAAGAACGACATAGCGCAAACATTAGTTTACCATGCATTCTTACAGGTAAAACAGGATGATACAAATTTCTCGGTGGTAAAACTGTACATTTTATCAGTCCTTCAACTTTTGATATGTCATTATCATCGCCTGTAACCTGTTTACACTCCTCATCTATATACACTACAGGATGTCCCACGGGGAACTTGTCGTATTTATTTACAGTGGGATAGAGCGAAGTAACATCGAGGTATCGAATCTGTTCTCCATCGTTAACCTTATAGTACGTTCGAGTATTACCCGTGCGGCCCCCGTAGAACGCATGCCTCGGAGCGAGGCGACTCTTTTTTAAAACTGGTGGCGCCGCGTGTTCGATAAAGTTTTTACACTTGTTATCCGTGGCTCGTAAATGACGGTATTCATGCTCCCAGATTTCTTCTAAATGATAACCTAATGTTCTAATGCGTGATGACTTTAACATGGTGCGTTCATATCGCTCATTCAAAGTTAACCACACATCATTAACAATATTTGCTTTATCCCGATCGCTAGGATAGCATTTGGGACAACCGTGAAACCAACATCCGTGGAATTCAAATACTGTTTTTCCACTATCTGTTTCATAATATCCATCTACCTTCAAACCACCGGGTAATACCTTTTCAGCACCACGACCTGCGTGCTCTATGCGATATCCGCGTTCATGCTCAACCCACGCAAACCATTCTAATGCGATGATCGACTGGTTATCAAATCCTCTATAACCACTCTTGGGGATAATGCCGATACTGTCTTGTTTTAAAAAGTTAGTTCTGTAAACAACACTACATGCGGATGCGATGGTTACAGCTTTCGCAAACGGACAGATTTCAGTGATCTCCATAAACATCTTACGAAAAGATAAACAACCCTGTCTCAAAAGATTCACGTCCGATATACAATATCGTTTAATCTCGGCAGCAAAATCAAACACGTATTCAGCTTTGACAAGCTCATCGTACCAGGTAAAAAATTTTGCACGATCTACAATCTTCATCGTGTCAGGGGAATAAAACAATGCGTCTGGTAGTGGTCCGACATAGTGCTGATTTTCAGGTCTGTTAAATAGATGGGGGAAATATCCTTTAACTAATGAACTAGCGAGATTAAAAGTTTTGGAAAATCCGGAAAGTGGCATACTTAAGTAACATAAAGAATCCAAGAATCTAACTTTTTCAAAAGAAATCTCAAGGATATTAGTACCGTTCAATATAATCTGTGGAGTTATTTTCAGTGTCTCTACAATATATTTCAGTACAAATTGAGCATCAAACCCTCGAGCATTGTGTGCTATACATATCACCTGTTTGAAATCTTTCATATCTATAACGAGATCTATAAACTGTTTTAAGGGTTCATGATCAAAAACGAATTGACGAATACCGCAATAACTACAGAGGTAGGACATGTCATTATTGTACATACATTTTTCACATACTTTTTGAACTACACAAAGATTAACATCGTGAACTTTAACATCCGGGTTTCCCACCTGCTCGCGAACCTGCATCGTTTCAAAATCGTAAAATACAAAAAGATTTTCTTTTACAGGGGCGTTTTCTTTTTGCTTGGCTAATTGAATATTTTTCTTTAGAGGTGATATGTAACACCAATGTCTCAGCGGCCTATTAACACGACACGTATGACAAAAGCGTTCGTAACATCTATGCTTAAGCCTTTTCTTAGTCATGATTGATATTCCACAATACTCGCAATTTTTTATTGCGTCACATATAGATTTTGACTTAGCATATGAGTTTCGTTTGAGATGATTAGCAAGACAATCGTTACCATGAAATGTACGCCGACATTTCAAACATTTAACACCTAACATCTTATTATTACAAGCAGGGGATGCTCGACACAATGGACACGTTCCCTCGCATCTATGTTCTCTGTTATAAGTGGTCCGGCAGGCGTAACAAAATTTTTTCATCGCGGTAGCGCCGGTCATGTTCAGTATTACGTCAAAATGATTTTCGTTAAGGATCAAACGCATGGTACCCGACAGATCCGCACCGTGCTTTAAAACTTCACTACGACCGTCATATACGGGTTTCAATTTACGACCACCCAGTTCTTTAGGTTCGTAGACCTCTATTGCTAAGCCTTGAGGATTAAAGAATTTTTGAAAAATGGCAAGTTCTCTTAGCCCCATACCTCGATTTTCGGGAGGTATTTCTACTCCGGCCTCTGTCATCAATTTCCGCGCAGCCTCAAGTTGTAATTTGTTATTTAGTCTAGAATGAGCTAATCTACGAAATTCGTTATGAAACGCCCCTGCACGACTATCCCCACGCTTATAATGCGCTAAGGCTACAACGAGTGCTCGAGGTAGGCATAAATTATCATTATTGGTAATTAAAACAATAGATTTCTTGCTTAGAGTGAAACGATCATAGGAGCCCACCGTAACTCGACCCTTGCCAGTAATCATTTGAACTCTTTGAACTGTTATCATGAAGGACTCATCGATGGCAACATCGTGCCCACTTTGAGCAACTTTTTCTACGAGCGACCAGAGATGCTCGAAATTACAGTCTTGCGCAGGACGGAATGAAAGGCCTGCTGCTCGGTTTTGGGAAAATCCCGGAGAATTAAATGTAATTCCTACAAGATCTGAAGGTTCACCCTGATTTTCTATCATATGCCTATGTAGATCTACAAAAGCTTCTCTCAACCAGGTCATAGGATTTACATCTTTTTCAGGAGCCTGAATTTTAAATGTTGTACACGTTCCGTCGAGTCTAAATCTTTGAAAGTGTCTCGTTGACCGATCTACAATTTTAACTCTACCTCCAGGCAACATAGTAGAATCTTCTGCGCCTCCGCCTATCTGATGTACTAACGTAGTGTCTTCACCGATGATATCCTCCAGATCGATCCATGAGTTGTTCTCGTCGTTATTCATGATGTCATTATCATGACCAGCTTGTAGAAATCGTTTTATCCGCTCAATTTCGATAGCCTCTTCAATTTCATTGCTAACGATGTTGTATAGTTCTGACTGTATAGCCCCATCGTCAGTCCTGTCTAGCAAGTGAAAACATTATTCGTTAGGAAGATGCAATTTTGTATTAATATACATTTTACCTACCGAAAAGTTCTTAAAATGTACTTACCATTATCAATGTGTGTGTTTAAACCCACACGTTGAATTTTTCTTCCCGCGACATTATTGTCGTTGTTTTCACTGTTTTTTCTTTTCAAATTTTTATCACATTCTGCCATAGTGATACCGTGATATCGATGGGGGTACTGCTATACCATTACTGAATTCAAAAGCGGAGGAGGGGTTTATATGAGAGTACGTTTAGAATAGTGAGGTGGTGGGGGTTGCGGGTGGCGTAGGTAGGTTTCAGACATTTTTTCATACCAGCGGGAATTAGAAGACAGTTTCCAACCCTTAAACGGTCATACTTTTTGTATCACGAAAGTCGTAAAATCACCTTGAAGAATTTTGAAACTGGAAATCGTCTGTCATAAAATATTTTGTCTGCGAAACACGTGGTCGTCTAGGAGCGTTAGATTGTCTGGCTGAAATGTGAAGGCTCCAGAAATCCTAGCCATTCGTTGCAGTTCTTTTCCAAGATTCGAGAAAATTTTCGTTGCACAAAAAATATCTCAGCGACTGGACGGCGCCTCTTATTTTATCAAGATGTCGACTTGTCTTTTAGTTTTCCTTTTTACTTCCCGACATATCGTTTACAAACCTAATTTATTTTTGACCCATATCTTAAAGTCAATCCTAATTTTTACTTAGGTAGCTACCCTTACTATTGTGGGTTGAAACTCTTTGTCTACGAAACACGTGGTCGTCTAGGAGCGTTAGACTGTCTGGCTGAAATGTGAAGGCTCCAGAAAATCCTAGCCATTCGTTGCAGTTCTTTTCCAAGATTCGAGAAAATTTTCGTTGCACAAAAAATGTCTCAGCGACTGGTCGGCGCCTCTTTTTTATCAAGATGTCGGCTTCTCTTTTAATTTTCCTTTTTACTTCCCGACATATCGTTTTGGCTGATAGTTTTACTGCTACCGCTTAGTTTTCGTACAGAAAAATGCCCACTTCCCATTTTTGAAAAATTTCAGTCGTAAAACTTTTGGGGCGTCGAGTTTGAAACGAAAAAATTTCATTCGCTAAACTTTTGGGGCGTTGAGTTTGAAACGAAAAAATTTCATTCGCTAAACTTTTGGGGGCGTCGAGTTTGAAACGAAAAAATTTTAACCGTAATACTTTTGGGACTCACCCCCACCCCTACTTAACCACGCCCCCAGGTCTCGCTATAACGGATCTATTACTACTGCCTAGTGCCCAATACTTAGCCTATGACCCTGGAGTTCGTGGTCGGTTGCGTGTTATTTCATTGGAAAAGGGGCGTAAATACGTCCCGAAGTCAAAAAACGGAAGTTACAAATACGGAATTTTTTTGTGACGTAAAAATAACGTCATGATTACACCCGAAACCCACACAGTTGGCGATAATAAATGGAAAGGTCAGGACGAGAATACATCAGCAATATATTCAGCAACAAAGGTATCAACATGTCCCTTCGAAGACGAACCGATGGATTTTGCATATTAAAAAACTGCAGTTGACTACTGGAAAAGCGGTAAAAGGAAAAAGTTAAGTACGGCAACAGTCAAACACAGATATAAAAAATATGCCTCTTTAAAATATTTAAAAAGATGGGAGAAACAAGTAACTGCAGGTGGATATTATATAGATAAATTGTAGTGAATCTCGGAACGTACTTTACAAAAGTTTATTGGGGTTAATGACAAAAAAGTAATGATCTATGTCACATATGTTTGTCGATGGGCCCTTCAAGCTAGTCACAAAGTCGACTTATTTACTTTTGAAGCATCTTATCATTGGTTAACAAATTTCAAAAATAAGTATAGAATTGTATGATAGAAAATAACAAAATTTACGAATAAAACTAGTTTTATCCAAAGAGTGGACTATAAAATCGTGTAAAAAGGAAATTCGAAAAAGTTTGAAATTCGATCAAAGTAGATTTAATTTAGAATTGTATATTGGTCAAACATTGGCTGTACAAGGAAC
Organism: Cephus spinipes; assembly: GCA_963971525.1. Lineage (NCBI taxonomy): Eukaryota > Metazoa > Arthropoda > Insecta > Hymenoptera > Cephidae > Cephus > Cephus spinipes. The sequence goes on along the minus strand of OZ020575.1, from coordinate 14,547,128 downwards.
ATGAATATGTCATATGCGGTGCCCCAGCGATAATTACATGTACTTAGTGTCGGAATTCTTTGTGTTTTCAACATTTCTTCACACAATATCATTATTGTATCTAGTCATTTGAGACATAAAACAAATCTTATGTACACACATATACACTGCCGTCAAAAAGTTTCTGGACAAGCAATTTTTAAATTGGGAAATATGAAAGTAAAACGTCGTCTACAAAATTCGTTTCTAATCTTGAATGATTCAACATTTGAGCCCAATGAAATTTCCTCTTCCCATTTAATCGTGAAATTGGTTTCTTAGTAAAAATTCTGTTCCAAAGCCAGCTCTGTGCAAGCGAACCTTGGCAATAGTTAATGATATCTGTTTCTTATGAGTTTCTTTGAACCGCGTTTGGATTTCCGATGCAGTAAGCTTTCTATTCATTTTGGACATTATTACTCTGCTTTGGAAATGACTCAAGCCCTTCACTGCATGCTTTGTCTTTATTAGAGCTTGTTCTCCAGAAGAGAGTGTTAGCATCTCTTTTAGTTTTTTTGGCAACATAACGCAGGCGGGGGAGGGGGGATAAACGTTTTCCTATAGACAAGTCGTAAACATGATTTAATCGGATATTGTTCGAGAAAGACTGGCGCAAAAAAAATTAGTGCAGTTGTAGGCCTTGTCCGGAAACATTTCGACGACAGTGTATATTGTTATTACGTTAGATTTTGTATACGAGAAATATAATAACCTACCTTTCAACTTCTGTCTGTTTTACATTGTAAAATAAATATGTTAAATATTCTACTGCAGTGAGTGATTAATATCTCATTTTGCATGCCAATTTAATTCTCATCATTTTGATATACGGCTTATCCACTAGTTACAGCGGTAAATGATGTAACAGGGTGGTTTATCATATATTTGGATTCAGAATGTGATTCTGCACATTTTGAGTCTTTACAAACGTGCTTATAAACATTGTTTTGTATTTCACATATCTGACCCCTTTGAACCCGTATATGGACCGCCATCTCTAAGTAATCTATTTACCTACCAAGTTTTATGAAAATCGGGGGGGGGGGAGATACATCTCGGGTATTTTCCTTCTAAGATTATTAATTTTTTTTTAACAAATATAACTATCTACGTTAATATACAACATACATTTTATCTTTATCGATAAAAGAGTTAGATCAATTACTTAAATTCTTTTGAATAGTACGAAAATAAATCATGCAATAAAAAGTAGATTCGAGCACATATTACACGTATTAATTACGAAATCTTGTAAGACGATATAAGAATAATCTTTTTAACTATCAAATTCACTGCGCTAACCGCATTGTCATTTTTCACTGAATCTTTTTCTTATTTACTTTGAATTCTATAATATCTAAGTTACAATTTTACTAGTAGATTCAAGTTACATCACTATCAGTAAATAGGATTTATACAAACATAACTGTAAATGTAAAAATGTCCAATGTATTTAATTTACAAGCTATTCATTTTGCAGCTTATCATTCATCTAGAGATTCATTAAAAGATAGAATTTATTACATTTTTTTAAATATCACATCCGAGATTGCATGCAAAAAAATACAACTTCTTAGACACGTTCAGTCACCGAATCCCGAAAAACATGAAGATGTCAATAATGAAAAGCGTTCTTTATGAAATTTCACGTAAAGAATATTTGGTACTCAATATTACTATATCCATTTTATCCATATCCATATAACAAAGTATCTTGAATCGTAATATTGAATGTAGAATGATTTTGATAATTGAACAATTTATTGGTGTAGTCTCTCAATAATGATCGGTTGTTAATACTCATGGATAAAAAATTATACGTTCAGTGACATTTGCATTTATGAATCTAAAAAAAAATTATCTTCCTTGCCAAGAAGGATGCATTATGTACTGGAAGTCAACACATTTTTTGTATATGTAAAAATTCATAGAACAAGATTTGAAGCAATGATCCAAAAATTATGTTAATAAACATGGATGGTAAGAAAAAAAAAATGCATACAGGCAATCCCACATACCTTCCATTTTTTGTAACAATCATCTCGTTGGTAATGCACTGAAACCTGGTCCAAAGTTCTCTGTCCTCGAGTGCAAGTGATAATGGCTGCGCAGAAGAGTTACATTGTTGTATCGAATTCGAATTACTCGAATTTCTATCGTTTCTCTCATTATCATCATTAATGCGTCTCTCACGATCACGATCGCAACAAACTGTACGTCCAGGACTGCCTGTATTTCCGATAGTCGATTGCATACTCTTAAATATAACACCACCACCTTGGCGGCAGTATAAAAAGATCCGTGAAATTTCTCAAAATGATATTATCACTATTAAGCATACGTTGACGAGGTAATCGGATACGCTCTCAGGTATACACAGTTTACACATATACGGTATATCACTGATGAATTTATCAATTAGAGACGATTTAATCATCAAGCACCGTTTGCTACTTGCTGCTATTACTACTACTAACAGTTGCCTAAACAAAGTAATTATTACACGCCGTTATGGTATACTATAGGAAGTAACTGCGACAGCCGCAGGAACTCTTACAGACTTTCGTACTTTCGTGTGAACTTGCTTATAACACTTGGGCGCGATATTTCACACTACTCGGTGAACATGACCAGCGGCCTCGGCAGCCTTAGGAACCAGCTGGCAGCTGATTGGTTGAGATCTAATGGTGGGCGACTCGTTAATTGGCTCTAATTGAAAATGGTTGTAGGCGGGTCCGAATATTCGGAAACTCTTATTGGTTAGACTTTATTGTGATGGTGGAAATATTTTCTCTTTATGGTGGGGATGCCGCATCGCTATTGGCCTGCTATTACATAGGCATTCCTTATACCAAAATGGAAATATCTACCAAGAGATACAGCAGTATTTTCGGATCATGGATCCTTCTGTGATTTAGTTGAAGCCTTAACTCGTTATTGGATTAGGTAGCAAGATTCTGCAAAGCAGTCTTTAATACCGGCTTAATAACCATAATGGATTATTATGGTGTTTTTACAGTCATACTGTGCATATGTATCCTAAATGAACACGATTTTTTCTTAAAAGTTCGATAGTGTTGGTTATGATGAATTGATTCCTTATGAATAAATGTTGTGTACAGGTACTTTAATGAAGGCGGGGCTATTAAAGGGCCTATTAGTGTGATCAATTATCATTTATTGTCTTAACGACTTGCTGATACTCCCACTAGTGAAGGTAATTCATTATAGTATTTATATTCCATTACGCACATATGTATATGTACGATCAGTCTATAAATAGTTCTCAAGTGTAGTTTTTTCAAACAGTGCGCTCCGAATATATGGAAACCATTTTTATGTAACCATACTTTCATAGAACCTTAATTGCTATTTATTATAACAAAATACATAGATACATATACAAATATCCCTTGTAATAAACGTAAATAATAACGTGCAAAATTTAATCAAAAAAGGTTAGGCATTAGTATTAATATTCTACATCTCTCACTGTATATTTTTTAACTTGTCACGCCTTAAGAATCAAATTTTTTCACAAAGATTTTCAGTTTCTTACATTGACCACGACATGTTAATATATTCTCTTTGACCATGATTTTATTATAACAATTCCTCTTATTGGATTTAGTATCCAATAACGATATTGTATTTCCCGTATTTCTTGCCCAAATATTATGCACTGAGCACATTCTTTTTATATCCACATCGACATGCTCAAAAAAACTACCTACTAAGTTTAATTTGGATTCTTGATTTATTGGTATAATAATCATTTTTTATGAAGTTTCAAATAATCTGAACATACGGCGTATATTATTATACATGACAATAAAATAATTAAACACGCAAAAATTTGGTCCAAATATATTCTACACATAAGTTTCCTATGACTAAAATATTCTATACGAATCAGTATATCGATTTTACACGAGAGAAGTATTTTTATTACACTTTCGCGGGAACTTCCCTTTCGTGGAATATTTTCATGACATGAAGTCCAACCATGTACTGCTCAACTGTAAACCGACAAATTGTGCACCAATAAGTATATCATTCAAGTAACTGTGCACGAGGTTATTTACGTAAAGAACTGAGCACAATTTTTTTTAATGACCTGAAACTATGCCCGAGAAATTATGCGCCATAATAAAAATCTATCTCCAATCTAACTTTGGATACAAATTTGCAATCGTGGATAAAGTGTGAAATTACTGAGTTTGAGGCGAATTAGATTCTTCTCGGTTGTTGTGCATTCCAAGAAAAAAAGAATGTTGTAATTGAGAGAATCTAATTTGTTTTAAAATAAATATATTTTTTACATCTATAGGTAATATTGGCCCAAAATTGGCAAAATATATTCCACCAAACTATGTAAATAACATTGGCGATTTTTGGGCCGAGTTCAGTAACTAATGTTGGTCCAATACTGGCAGCTGAAATTAGCTCGTATTGTGCCAATATTACCATTCCACTATATAATAATTAGCGTTACTATTAAGCGTATATAGGCTATAACATATATGTCACGTGCCGTGCTTTTGGCTCAACTTTCTCCCATATAAGCTAATAAAAGAAGAATATTAATAAGACACGGAAATGCAACAAAGGAACCACGCGAGCTCGGAAATGCAGACAGCGGAATTATGAGAAGAAGCTACCTTCCAGTATTATCGCACCGCGAACGTGCCTAGAACGTGTGAACCAAAAATTCCAGAATTCACTCGTACGGGTAAAACTGCTGAAATTATGAGATTTGCACCCGTGTATCCACCAACTATCAGCAGTAAGTATGATGAAAAAGCGACGACAAATTAGTCTTCAGATACACACCAGAACGCATAGGTCGGGCTGGAATAGCTCCTCACAATTGCATCGTGCGGAGGCTATCGTTTTCACGGAAGTTCCGCGTTTTGTTACATATCGCCACTCGTAAGTCGATAAAGTCGTATCGAGACCGAATAGTTGCATGCATAGCGTCATCAGCCAATGTGAGAATAGTTATAAGTTCATTGATTTCCGCTACGAACAATATTGTCGTGTAGTTAAAGTGTTATTATAAAAGATAGATGGATCGGCCGCTGTGACAAAGACGGAGTGTGAACATCGAGGCTGTGACGGCGTCCACTGCCTACTGTGTGAATATGCATGTGTGAGATCCAGAGCAAAGACGGCATCGCGATATCTTCTTATATAAACATAGCTTGTAAGACATTCCGGCATTTTCATAAGTTGTTTCTAATTATTATCAGCAACACTATCATTGGGTTGTAACAATATATTCAGTAACATATTAGTTCAAGGGAAATTTTAGATTTTTTGATTTAACACCAATTCCTCATCCTACGATCATCTAAAGGACCCGGGCCTATATAAGAAGTTTTTAGGAAGCAGTCAAAAATTTACCCTAAATAAAAATAAATATAAACTTCCACGTTTAGCACGGAAGATTAAATTTTCTAGAAGTGTATTAACGCCCTTGCATGTCACATCTAGTCTGGTAAACAATGTTGGCCCTATTGTGAAAAAAAGCTGCAAGTTGAAACTTGCAATTTGCTTCCTCCGAATCGTAAGTAGTGTACGAAGTCTTTATATGAGGAAACATTTTCATTTTTTTTTAATCTTTGGCTTCCTCATAGATGAATTTTCATCTACTACCCACGATTTGGAGAAAGCAAATTGCAAGTTTCAACTTGCAGCTTGTTTAACGTGAGTCCTTATGCCTCTCACAACTTGGGATGCTTCATACTGTAGAGAACGCATGTAAGGATAAATCTCTTACATGATCTCTTCGGGCCTAATATTTTTGAATTGGCTGAAATTCAAAAACTTGAATATATGTATAATCAGATCCATTTTACCGATCTCCGCCAAATTTGAGATATATCACGGCTAAATTATACTCTATACTTTTCGAAAATTGGAGCCCAATCGGTCAATGTTGACGGGAGTTATATTGATAAATTTAATTTTTCGAAAAATTCAAAATATCATAAAATGAAAACTTCTCGATGGATTCGGCCCAAATGCAATACTAACCAACCTTGGATACAAATCTCTTTCTCAAGAACTATTCAGACGATTATCACAAAATTTGCGATCGCTAGAGTGATAACGTCCTTTTTTTGGGAACTTAAAAACGACATAAAATCCGAGCCGCAGCATGAACCATGACGAAAATTATAGTTAATGAAGGGATTATAGAGCTGCATATGCTTGCAAAATTGGGGGGCTCTAGTTAAAACCGTTCTTGAGTTATATACGTTTGAATTTTGGGAGGCCATTACACACACACACACGTGCGCGCGCGCGCGGACACGGACATTTTCTCCAAACGTGTTTTCTCGACGTTTTGGCACATTCTGAACATGGTGACATGAAAATCTCGACAGGAAAATTTTCCATCGTCACATAGCTTCCTCTATGAGGAAGCAAAATGCAAAAATTATAAGCAATTCTGGCTCAAGCTTGGCAACAAATTTTGGGCCGATATTAGCAGATAAAATTGGCTCGTATATTGCCGGTATTATCATTCCACCAAAGGCACAATCTTGGTTGTCAAACTTGGACAAAGTTTTATCAATATAGGGCCAACATTTGGCTGAATATCAATTTTTGAATGGGATCTCGTTGGCAGCATGATTACCGCGTATTTGAATAAATACATACTTTTTCGTAACAATTTTTCTAATTTTCCATATTCTATGAACTAAAGCATTTGCATAATACCTTTATTTTTAATGAAAAATAAATACTAACTCTATCATAAATTCAATATTGGACCAATATAGCTGTCAATATAGAGTCGATATAAGGAAAATAAATATGCTTTGTAACGTATGCCATCCATCGGCGTTGCCTACAAATAAGCCGTAGCTGCTCCCAACGTGCTGTAATCGAAGAAAAGATCCGAAGGTCTAATTGTTGGGCGCCAGGTGCGGCTTCCCCGCAACATCATCCCTCATCACGGCCGTTTTCACGTTTCCCGGCGGCTCAGCCTCAGCGCATTGAAAATGGTAGAGGGGAACATGGGGGCGACGAGAGAGAATTTCAGAGTTAGCGGATAGGCGCGCAAAATGATTAGACAGCGAGTAGGATACCGTTTCGTTTATTACCATTAAATAAACGGCGGATTTTACAATACAAATCCCGTCGCGTACGGTATGTTCCCTAACGGGGGCTCACGACTATTCCGAGTCGTGGTGGCTAGCCTGCCCCAGACCTGTCGCTACCTCGGTTTATACCGAATCCACGAATCCCCTCGCGGCGCGATTCGCGATCCCAGCAGGTCTCGTTGGAGACGCGCATTTTCTTCCTCGAGAGTGTACCCTCCGACGTCGGTAGCCACCTGAGACATCCGTGTGTCCGCACCACTCCCGCTCGACTATCTTCCCGCGCGAGATATTCTCTTAATAAGACCGCTTTCGCGGTACTTACCGAGAACTGGCTACCCCATCAGTCCCTTAAAACAAAATCCCAATAGTGGTGGCCGTGTCCCTTCCGCCTATCTTCATGGTGCCGCGTCCGGCTCCACGAGGGCGTCCACCGAAAACTCGGGGTTTCATACACTCGGCTACGCACTGGCACTATACTATATAAAAAAAAGACCGGGAGCCATGGTTCTCTGTAAAAAATCCCGATAATCGCAATCCGGGATTATCCGATAGATCCGCTATCGCCCGAGCACGGAAGAAGAATTCATTTTTCTCGCCGGGCGCCCGAGTTCTTACACGCGGACTCTCCGCAACACACTCCCCTCTCTTCTACCTCTCTTCAGCCTACCGCTGTCCGCGGTAGGTCAAAAATCAAAACAATTCTCCTCTCCGGCGCCCTCCCCGCGGACCAGCAAACCGTAGCCGGTCAAAGTTTTCGGGGTACCGGCAGTGCGTCCCGGCGGTTGAGCACTCCTTGCGTGCGGGCTCTCAACCCAAAAAGGCCCCGTGCTTCCGCCGCCAGTCCACTATTTTCCCCTGTTCCCTCCTCCTGCACCGCGGACCTACGAACTCCTTGAAGATGGAGGCCGGAGGCACTGCCGTGCTCTCGGCAGCGCGCGGAAGTGCGGAGCTCTTGTAACGTGTCGTCCTGACGCCACGTTACAAAACATACTATGCGTCCAATGAGGACCCCATTTTAATACGCTATCCGTTAAATGTGTTAAAAGATGTACATTAAACGAAATGTGTTCTAAAGAATATAAAGTTTTGGCATCAGTTACAAATTCAAATATACAGGGTGTCCCAGAACTACCTGACCAACGGCGTATAGCGGTGTTCGAGAGGCACCACTAATCACGAAAATGACCTTCCTTTTGTCCGGAAGGTCATAGTTTTTAAATGGGAGCAGGTCAAAGTTGACCAATCAGAGGAAGGCGTCAAGAGAAACGTAGGCACCTGCGAACTCTGAGTTTTCTTCCCTCACTTTTGTTTCTCGGTGGCTTCGGGCAGGATGACGTCAGCCGAAGACATGCCTATTGGGAACAAGAAACAAGCTACCGAGAAACAAAAGCGAGCGAAGAAAACTCAGAGTTCGCAGGTGCCTACATTTCTTGACGCCTCCCTCTGAATGGTCAACTTTGACCTGCTCCCATTTAAAAACTATGACCTTCCGGACAAAAGGAAGGTCATTTTCGTGATCAGTGGTGCCTCCCGAACACCGCTATACCCCGTTGGTCAGGTAGTTCTGGGACACCCTGTATATCTTTCAGCTAAAGGCCGTTCTACAATGCAATGGAATACGTAACACGGAAGAAATAAGCAATAAGATCTTCAATTGCATATTTACCTAATTCCATTGATCCTCCAATCAAGAAGGAGAAAATCGTTTTTAAAATCGAGCGTTTACTAAAGCCCGTATTCACAACTCGCTCTTAAAGTCACTAACAGAGTCGCTTGTAGTTAAAAGTCACTAAGAAAAAATTTAAAAGCGCGCTATTAGCACTAAAAGCGAGTTCTGAATACGGGCTTATGTCTCTACGACTTTGGTGGCGTCTTGGACATAGCAACGATACGACAGCGGTTGCTAGGGTCGTTAAGGATTTCACGGAGCACGGAACGTCATTGTCAAATGTCATTACTTGTCACCTATCATGATCTGTCAATATATAAATATTTTTAAAAAACGTGTATGTATGTGTTGTAACGCATTTCCTGACCTACGTTCTATCTCCCTGACCCCAACGTGGCATTCCGCGGATCCCTTGGGCGCCAGGTGCATCCTTGCACCAGCCCGACTCATCGGGCCTTTAATTTTTAATCCGCGGCGCATCACTTCCGGCAGTCTTCTCGACCGGATCTTCCCGCTAGCTCCTATTGCACCATGGTAGAGGGGAACGTGAGGGCGGCGAGTATCTGCAGGAATCAGCCGGCTTCTTTGGCAATAACTAACACGGTGGCATTTAACTCCAACAACGGCCTTTTATTTTGCCTAGGTAAACGAGTACAGTCGGGTGATGTATACGAGCGCGGCTCTATACAATTCTAATCCAAACGCGGTCGCGGAGGTCATCTTTGTTGACGGTGGACGGTTCAAATCTGCAACCGCCAGGACGCGTGGTGAGGCCCGCAGCCCCCCCCCCACTCCTCGTGCCCAGATGCACCGGCGGATGCGCTTCATCCCCGGCTGCATGGCTTCGGGGCGGTCGCCTAAAACTGCACTTACCGAATCTTCCGGCGAACCGTACCTCACTTCCTCGTCACTCGGGTGGTGGTGGCTGGCAATTTTCCTCCCCGGCTCATATTCCTCTGCATCCGACCTGGTCCACACCACAGTCTGCTCCGAATCGCCGTCCCGGAAAAAGCCATGTTGCCCAACAGGTCCTGCAAATCTCACACACTTCCACCACACTTAAACCAGAAAAATCGCGATATCTTATCCGCCGATTTTCGGTATTCCCGTTCCGCGGTTCACAACGAAGTGGCCCCCTTTCGGCCCCCGGCCCGAGGATTCCCGAAGAATCCCGAGTTCACCCGAACTCGTGCGCTTACGCTCGCCTCGGTCCGCTCTTCGCTTTTCGGCGCTCACAGCCCGCCAGTCTCCGGGCGGCGCCGATCTTCTCCGAGTCCGCCCGAAGTTCGGGCTCGGCGGTGCCGGTTTCTCTTCCCGGCTTCCCCTTGCCACGAACCTTCGTCGTCATAGGCATTCTCTAGGCGGCTTTCGTCGGCGACACGGCTCTCCGTGCCCCTATGCTTTCATGTAACTGGCCGTCCCACGGACGCCACGTTACAACTCCCCCCCCCTTATCCGGGACGTATCTTTCACTAGGGGAAGATGCGTTCCGCCTTATTGCACCAATCTTGCGTGGCGGCTTTCCTCTGATGCCGCTCCCCGCAGTGGCTTGCTTGACGTCTCGGCTTCCCTCAGGTGCCGCTTAGTCTTTTCCCTACGGCGTTCGTGGGCCCGGCAAGGTCTTCGCACCGAGCCGAACTTTGTTGCCCGCCTTCTCTCTAGCTGGCCAGGGGTCGGCCGGAATACGCACGGTCTTACGGCCCCCGGACTTGCTCACTAATTTTCCAGACGTCCGGAACCCTTCTCGGTCGGCCGTCCTCTTGCACCGCACGCCTTGGTGGGAAGGTCCTGTCAGCCAACGGTCCCTGCCGTCCGAGGTTCTTCCACCGTTCGTCGGCCTATCAGCCCTGCCGGTTGCTCTTGTTGCACCCCTCGTGCTTGGCACACCGTGCAGGCTCGTATCCCATACGCCATGTCAGACTCCTTTCCGGCGCACTGTCTCGTAATCATACCATGAGATCTTCAGTGCCCGATGCGTCAACCTGCCCTTCGGGTCCTTCAGGTTGTGGAGCCCTCTTCAACGGTGGTGGTAGATGATTGCGGTGAAACGGTCTCTCACTACATGTGCCCGCACATTCCCGGTCACCCCCGCCACTGTCGATCCTTCTGTTCGGCTACCGTGTACTCTTCTCAGCGTCCGCTACTGTCCGTCTGGCGTCGGCAATCACGTGCCCGCCATCGGTGGACGCCTGTTCCACGGCTCCGAGTCCTCCCGCGCTCGCGTTCGTCTTTCATACGAACGGGCGGGTAAAATCTGGATGCGCGAGCGTCGGCGGAGTCTTCAGGACCTCTTCCATGGCTTCCAACGCCTGGGCCTGCTCCTTTTCCCCGCTCCCTTGTCGGCTCTGTTCAACCATGCCGTGAGCGGTGCCGACCTCTCCGCGAATCCGTCTCTGAAGCGGCGGTACCATGAGACCATCCCTAAGAACCTGCGCAGCTGTTTCAAATTTCTTGGCGCTGGTACCCTGGAATAGACGCCATCTTCTCCGGATTCGTTTCCTGGCTCTCCCTATTCCCCCGGAACCCTAACTCGCCCCTGTGATCAGCCAAACTCGCATTTCCTAGGGTTAATGGCCAAACCTGCCTTCTTAACTCTCTTCAGAATTTCCTCCGGGGTGTCCTCACTACGGGACCATCCCCCCCACTTGACGTCCTTTTCCTTCCCCGAGGCCGATACACCGCCGCCCTCGGAGAGGTGGTACGCCTGATCCGCGTAGTTCATTCTACGTTCCAAATTCTTTCTTTTTCCCGAGCAGTCCCTCCTTTCCCTGTCCTCGTGCTTCCTTGATACTAGCCGGGGCACTATCCCCTCGGCTCTTCCATTGCACGTTACTCTGGTGGACGCTCACGTCTGTCAATCCTAGGGCGGACCCGCCAGGGGAGAGCGCCCTATCGAGCATACCCTTCAGTCTGGCTCCTTGCTCAGCTGTCAGCTCCGATAGGCCTGCACACTCCTCCCCTCCGGACTCCCCGCCGTCCTGTTCCTCCGCCGAGGCCGGTACACCGCAGCCCTCGGCGAGGCGGTACGTATGGTCTGCGGAGTTGAGTCTTGCTCCAAACTCCCTCAGAATCCATCCCCAGGATACATTCGTGCCCCGTCCCGTGACTAGCCGGACTTCTACTCTCCCGGCCACTCCATCGAAGGTGGCGGCATCTTCAGCCTGCTCAACCTCTGGAGGGATTCTCCGTTGGCCCCGATTACCTCCCTGCCCATCGGCCTTCGGGGAGACTCGTGCCCTAATCCTTCGCCGGATTCTGCCTCGACAGGCTCTCCTGTCCGGCTCGTGTCGTTTCTTCCTGAGGTGATGGGGCGTCCGGCCCTTGGCGGTCGCCCTCCGTCGGCGGGTGACACCGGGTCCTCCCCTGTGTCCTGCCGCCCGGGTCACCTATGTCGGTCCGCGACGTCTTCGTCGGAGTTTGCTTCCGGTACGTGTCGCTGTGAGAGATCTTCTCTCCCGTCCGAGGCCAAGGGCCCGTCCGGCCTCCTGCCGGCGGTCCCTGCACCAGCCCTCTGGTGTCAGTGTTCCACTTCGGAACGGAACTCTCGCCCTCCCTCCACTGGAATACGCGCGCTGTCCCAGCGGGGATAGCACTGGTCCCCAAGCGGGTGATTCCCTCTTCTATGTAAGGTACCCGCGCCTCGGATGAATCTGGCATAACGTAACGCCGTTTGTGCCATTTGGCTCTGCCGGAACGCTCGACCGGACCTCGTTTCTCGTCCCTAACGTCTTCGATCCGGCTGGCCTTCCCTCCGGCTGCTTGCTCCCGCAACCGGGCTCTCCCGAATTACCTGCGACTCATGCGCCTACGGGGTAACGTTGCCCTCTGGCCTCCCCGAAATCCTCATTTCCACGGGGGAGATTTTCTACTCTAATCATGCCACTCTCGAGATCGCTCGATTATCCTGGTGGCTCGTGATCGATAAACAGCAACGCTCAGCTGTTCTGACTTCGTTCGAGAACCTTGACCTACTACGCTTTTTAATCTAGTCGGCAGTTTGTTGTGTCTCTTACACGTCTTGACAACAGCCGATTTGCCGCGCACCCAACTCGTTTACCTAGCCCACCGTGTCCTCTAGCTCAACAGCAATCAACAATCAAAACATGGCCGGCTGGTATATCTTTCTCGTCGGGCCCCACGTTGGGCGCCATTTTGTAACGCATTTCCTGACCTACGTTCTATCTCCCTGACCCCAACGTGGCATTCCGCGGATCCCTTGGGCGCCAGGTGCATCCTTGCACCAGCCCGACTCATCGGGCCTTTAATTTTTAATCCGCGGCGCATCACTTCCGGGAGTCTTCTCGACCGGATCTTCCCGCTAGCTCCTATTGCACCATGGTAGAGGGGAACGTGAGGGCGGCGAGTATCTGCAGGAATCAGCCGGCTTCTTTGGCAATAACTAACACGGTGGCATTTAACTCCAACAACGGCCTTTTATTTTGCCTAGGTAAACGAGTACAGTCGGGTGATGTATACGAGCGCGGCTCTATACAATTCTAATCCAAACGCGGTCGCGGAGGTCATCTTTGTTGACGGTGGACGGTTCAAATCTGCAACCGCCAGGACGCGTGGTGAGGCCCGCAGCCCCCCCCCCCACTCCTCGTGCCCAGATGCACCGGCGGATGCGCTTCATCCCCGGCTGCATGGCTTCGGGGCGGTCGCCTAAAACTGCACTTACCGAATCTTCCGGCGAACCGTACCTCACTTCCTCGTCACTCGGGTGGTGGTGGCTGGCAATTTTCCTCCCCGGCTCATATTCCTCTGCATCCGACCTGGTCCACACCACAGTCTGCTCCGAATCGCCGTCCCGGAAAAAGCCATGTTGCCCAACAGGTCCTGCAAATCTCACACACTTCCACCACACTTAAACCAGAAAAATCGCGATATCTTATCCGCCGATTTTCGGTATTCCCGTTCCGCGGTTCACAACGAAGTGGCCCCCTTTCGGCCCCCGGCCCGAGGATTCCCGAAGAATCCCGAGTTCACCCGAACTCGTGCGCTTACGCTCGCCTCGGTCCGCTCTTCGCTTTTCGGCGCTCACAGCCCGCCAGTCTCCGGGCGGCGCCGATCTTCTCCGAGTCCGCCCGAAGTTCGGGCTCGGCGGTGCCGGTTTCTCTTCCCGGCTTCCCCTTGCCACGAACCTTCGTCGTCATAGGCATTCTCTAGGCGGCTTTCGTCGGCGACACGGCTCTCCGTGCCCCTATGCTTTCATGTAACTGGCCGTCCCACGGACGCCACGTTACAGTGTGTGTAACGTTCATTTTTAAAGTCACGATGACTTTTATCGTAGAGAAATTTCATTTCTCTAACGATATTGATAATCACCTTGTCTATAGAGCTGGTAATGACAGGTGACAGGTAATGACATTTCACGCATGGAAATATTGGCGAAATATTATGTATTTCACGGAGCACGGAACGTGATGAGTAGCATCGAGCATGCCCCGTTCCGTAATCTCTGTAACGGCTTACTTTAAAAATACATAGCAACGATACTCCGCTTCCGTATCGTTGCTATGTCCAAGACGTCACCATAATCGTAGAGTCTTAGTAAATGTTCGGTTTTAAAAACGATTTTTTCCTTCTTGATTGGAGGATCCAATGGAATTAGGTAAATATACAGTTGAAGATCTTATTGCTTATTTCTTACGTGTTACGTGTTATTATATTGCATTGTAAAATGGTCTTAAGACTAATTTAGATGGCATTATAGAATTTTGCAGTAGAATTGAAATCCCATTCACAAGCAGTATACAGTGATTTAGATATAATATTTTCGTGGAAAAATTGATTTAAGAACTGGTAAACTGTAAAATAGTAACCAAATAGCGCATTCGTGCGCTCTCCAAAGCTGCTTTTCAGACATTGTTCTAGACGATCGAGATATTTCTGTATTAGGTTTATATGAGAGTAGAGTAGAATTAACGAATTCAATGTGGCGGCTTATATAAAATAGATCATTTTTATAATGAGAATCGAACCACAATTTTCCAAATTGTTTACAAATTCCTAGTATATTCTATGTGGTTTAACATTAGTTTATGATACGTTTGGTTAGATAAGGTTAGAATAGGGTGCAATGTTCAAATTTCGGAGACTGGATAGGTTAGTGGATAAGTATATCGTCGGCAAGCGAGCGAAGCAAGCCACCCGATTGAAGAGAGCATTAAATGTTTGAAAAGGCTCCGTCAGATAAAGATGACTTACAACATCGTTGAATTATTGATGGCATATCGCTCAGAAGACAGAAATTCACATTTGTGTCCAATTGGGTTTGTACGCAACTGGACATCACCCTTTGCGTAATATGCACGTAACAGGAATGAACCCTTAAAGGAGTATTACGGTCTAGACGCTTGTTTCTAAAATAATTTTTAGGAATTATTTTGCAAAAACTATTAAAAATACAGTGCCGGGGGTTTCGATGCATATGAAACCTAACCTAACCAAGCAACACAAATTTTTATGAGGTATTTTATTGAAATTTATGCTCTGTTTTGCAGATCGTGTCGCGAAGTGCCTGTCCAATTGGGCGCACGAACTGTGACGATCCTAGTCGTCTGAAACAGAAAAACAAATTATTTTTTTAATTTATACAAATGTAATTATACTCCGAATTAGAACTAAACAAGTACGAACATTTTTATCAAAATCGCAGTTGTTTGAAAATTAAAGTTTAATTTTCCCGGAAAACATTCAATTTGAACCATGAGGGCGGGGCCAAAATATTCAAGCTCTCGGTGTAATTATAATTCAGACTATCGATGAAGATTTCCTCAAAATATGTATAACAACCTAAGTCGATCGATCTAATAGATGTTCAGAAAAATATCTAACCGATTTGAAAACTGTTGTTTCAAGAAAAACGCGTTTAAAGTTTGCCATACATTTAGCACTGATATGGCTAAACTGACGGTGGATAATAACTGATTTGAGTAACCTACCCCTGATTAGTTATATCGGGACTATATAGACCACCTTCCTTAATTTCGCAAACAAAATATTGAGCAGCATTCTCTTCTTAGCTCACTCTCTCTTCTTTCTTCAGCACTCACTACTATCTGCCGAACCACAACGTATCGCAGCTTTCCAGCCTTTGTAACTATGGAAATTCTACAAATTTTAACATAAAATTTTCGAGACACATTCTCAAAACCTTAAGTTATGAGAAAATGTAAAAAAAAGTCGAATTTTTCAAGTTTATAGACCGTAATACCCCCTTAATATACAAAAGTATGCTAATACTATACAAGACGAATATGATGTCTTCAAGTCATAAACCTCTTACAATTGCTATTTCTAATAGATCTAATTTTATTTCCGTTCAATTATACATATAACAAGATTTACCACACATAGAGAATTATTCATTAATAAGTAACATATAAATTACAATAATCAATGTACACTGTGTCCATTTCCCAAGATAATGACTGTTTATTTTAAAATAAATCAGAAAAACATAATAGAACTAGTTTAATGCTCTAAAAAAATTGCATTTTTTGTGAATCAAAAAAGTAATAAACATTCCGAGTCAAAATTTTAAGCCTACGTTGGACCTCGAGGTTCTAAACTAACCCTCTTTTGTTTCCTTTCAATCCATAGGTTTTGCTTTAAACCTGTAAGTCCTATCATTTTCGATTTAACTTTATTTTGAATCTTTTTGACCTACTACAACTTATTTTAATTTTCCATGCCCTATTAATTAAAAAACTCGTTTACAAAATAATCATTAAAATGTTTTGCTTCCTCATAGATGAAGCTATGTTTTCATCCAAAAATTTGTTTTCGAGATTTTCATGTTAGAATACTTAACATGGTCTAATACGTCAAGAAAAGTAGTTTAGAAAAAATATCCGTATGTATCTATGTATGTATGTATGTATGTATGTATGTATGTATGTATGTATGTATGTGTGTGTGTGTGTGTGTGTGTGTGTGTGTGTGTGTGTGTGTGTGTGTGCAGGGCTTCGAAAATTTAAATGCCTCTTACTCAGTAACTGTTAGAACGATCGGACTGAAATTTGGCACGCAAGTAAAGTAGATATCCCTCTTTAACTGTTGCGATTTTTATTGAAATACATGCAGCCATTCAGATTTTGTCATTTAAAATTTTTTGAAAAAAGGGCGTGGTCGCTCTAACTTTCGTAAAGGTTCGACGATTTAGCTAAATAGTTCTTCATAACTAAAGATACGTTCAATGTTGTTTGGTATTGAATTTCGACAAGATCGCTAAAGCGGTTCAGATTTTACGTGGTTTTGAAATTTTCAAAAATTATCGTTATTTTTTTGTTTTTTTTTTTACCTCATTTTTAACTGTATTATCAATTAAAAAAAGTTACAACATTCGGACAAAAGCTGAACTAAAAGACGGTAATATATGTATATAAATAGCCAAAATAAATCAAAGAACTTCCTCATAGTGGAGGCTCTCTGAACGAAGGAAAAGAATCAAGAAGCAAAAAAAATGTTCACACATACTTCATAACGTATAAGCACGTTTGTTATAGCCATGTGATTACTTTTCAATATTTCAATATTATTTTGAAGCTGAGACGACGGCTAGATATATAAATATAGATACATGTATATTGATTGAAAAAATCGATTTGAGAGAGACGAAGGGACTCACATTTAAAAAAGCATGCTGTTTCATCAGAAGCAAAGTGTAAGATTCTACTTTGCATCATTGTGATAGAAAAAACCAAGTAAAATAATGAGGAAGCAATTTGCAAAGTTCTTTGCAGCCTTGTTTTATTTATGTATACGCACGTATTTATATAATAACATTTGCTAAGTTATTTTCCCTACTAAGATACTATTTAATAACCACCCCAATTTTCGCAATCAAAAATCAAAATAATTATGGTTTTTAAAAGATATCAAAAACGGCTAATGGCATGTGAAAACATGATACGTTCCTTTATAATTCTTCTTTTATTTTTGCGCATGCAAAAGAGAGGGGAGTGTGTCGCGGGGAGTCCGTGTGTAAGAACTCGGGTGTCCGGCGAGAAAAAAGAATTCTTCTTCCGTGCTCGGGCGATAGGGGATTTATCGGATAATCGCGGATTGCGATTATCGGGATTTTTCACAGAGAACCATGGCTCCCGGTCTTTTTTTTATACATATAGTATAGTGTCAGTGCGTAGCCGAGTGTATGAAATCCCGAGTTTTCGGTGGACGTCCTCGTGGAGCCGGACGCGGCACCATGGAGATAGACGGAAGGGACACGGCCACCACTATTGGGATTTTTTAAGGGACTGATAGGACAGCCAATTCTCGGTAAGTACCGCAACGCGCATGCGTATTACGCGCCGCGCTTGTGCAAGCCTCAAATGTCAAACGACGCTAATATTGCCACGATACGAAAAAGTAGCGTCTGTGAAAGGTAATACCTGATTGGTCGTATACAGTTCCCGTTTGAATTGTAGACCAATGAGGTTCCTTCTTACAATGAGTTTCCTTGTTTCATACATAAGCGTAATTGAACGCTATTACCTAGCTGATCAAAGAGCTGTTCAAATGTAAGTACAGATATCTCATTTAAATATGATATTAGTACTTTGCGATACAAGTGCGAGAAAGCGAACTTTATAGGCAGGTGGTGAAGTTGGTCGCACGAGCCGCACACGAGTAACACAACGGCACGAGCCGAAGGCGAGTGCTGTTTGTTTTACGAGTGCGGCGAGTGTGACAAACTTCACGATCTGCGTATAATGTTCGCTTTATTGTACCAGTATCGCATAATATTTTCTGTACCGAATGCATGAAAAACGCTACTTTTGGTGCCTCCAAAGAGACTGGAACATCTCTTCGTTGCAGGAGGCAGCCATAAGAAGAGCCAGGAAGGCTTCCAAAGTGAATGCATTTCATGACAGCGCGCGAGAACAAAGTTTACTTTATCGCACTAGTGCGAGAAGAAAGCACTAGTGCGATAATGTAAAATTGGGCTAATTTGCGCATGCGCAGCATTTTTATCGTATCCATAGTTATAAAGCGTCACTTTTGCCACACTTCGGAGGCACGAAAAGTAGCGTTTTTCATGCATGAGTTACATAAAATTATTTATGTAATTGTAATTTATGTATTTATAAAATTATTTATGTAACTCATGCATGAAAAACACTACTTTTCGTGCCTCCGAAGTGTGGCGAAAGTGGCGCTTTATAACTATGGATACGATAAAAATGCTGCGCATGCGCAAATCAGCCCAATTTTACATTATGCGATAAAGTAAACTTTGTTCTCGCGCGCTGTCATGAAATGCATTCACTTTGGAAGCCTTCCTGGCTCTTCTTATAGCTGCCTCCTCCAACGAAGAGATGTTCCAGTCACTTTGGAGGCACAAAAAGTAGCGTTTTTCATGCATTCGTTACAAAAAATATTATGCGATACTGGTACAATAAAGCGAACATTATACGCAGTTCGTTAGGTTTGTCAAACTCGCCGCACTTGTAAAACAAACAGCACTCGCCTTCGGCTCGTGCCGTTGTGTTACTCGTGTGCGGCTCGTGCGACCAACTTCACCGCCTGCCTATAAAGTTCGCTTTCTCGCACTTGTATCGCAAAGTACTATTATATAATCGATGATAAATATTGATAGAGGATTATCATATGCAAAAATGCTTTAGATATCAGCTGAAAGATCAAAAAGGAGAGAAAACTTCAGCGACGAAGAGAAATAGCGGATTCTTGAATTCGTTCAAGCAAACGTGAGCATCTTGGAGGACAAGCATAGTCATCCACGAATCCAAGACGAAAAGAAATGGAAGTGGAAAGAGTTGGCAGAGACCATGAAAGCTACTGGACCCATCAGTGACTGGAAGGATTTCCGCGGAGCTTATCAACGGTGGAAAGGGATAGCAAAAAAAGTATTTCGGCCTACAAGAGACAGCTGAAATCTACTGGTGGACGACCATCTACCACGAAGCCGTCGGGAACAGATTACTGTTATCAGAAATTTGTCCTGCGGACTTCGTGGTAGATAAAAATCTATTCGATAGTGACGGCTTAGTAAGTTATTTGTAGAAGATAACTCACTAAATACATTCTGTATCCTGTAACTGGGTAAATTTCCATAATCAAATTATTCTAAAGCATATTCGTTATAATAATATGGAAAATAGATAATTTAAAATATTTTTACAGAACTTCTTTTGGAATGGAGCCGCAGCAGAATGTCACCAACATCGGACCCACCGAGTCTTCGAAAAGTGCCGACATCTCTGAACCACCTCCAAAGAAAAGGAAAAAAAGAGATGACGGCGTACGAGGAGAGCCTGCTACGGCTACAAGGAAAGAAGCTCTAGGACGCCATCAAATTTCAAAGAAAGGAGTATGAGGCGAAAATGAAGTTAATTGCCGCTGAACATAAATACAAGGAGGTAAATTACGCTTTAAGTTTGGAAACGGTAAAAAAATCTAATGAAGAGTCTTCATTGAGTATTGAACTTTTGCGATTACAAATGCAAAAACTGCAGAATTCTTTATAAGAATTCAGGTTTTTGTATTTGCTATCGGGAAAGTGCAATTATCCAGTAAATTTTCTTGATTAGATCTGCCTACTTATTTAACGTAATGTTTTTTTGCTAAATTTACATTCGGCGATTTAGGTTGATTTTATTTGAACTTTCATGTAACTCTCTTTGGAATCATAACTGTCGAATCTCTATCAGTTAATTTTAGTTTTCTGTAGGACAAATATTTGTTGCTCTTTCCACCGTTGATATTGCATAATTATTTCCAGCCACGTGTAAAGCCAGTAGCTGTCAAGTTTTTACGCAACTCTTTCCACTTTCTTACCATTTCAATTTGTTTTGGCTTTGTGAAATACTTACCTTGTTCTCCAAGATGATCATATTGTACAAATTCAAGAATCCGTTGTTAATTTTCTGAAGTTTTCTCCCCTTACTGTTATATACAGGGTGTTCCAAAATTACCTGACCAACGGGGTATGACGGTGTTCGGGAGGCACCACTGATCATGAAAATGACCTTCCTTTTCTCTGGAAGGTCATAGTTTTTAAATGAGAGCAGGTCAAAGTTAATCAATCAAAGTGAGGTGTCAAGAGAAACGTAGGCGCCTGCAAACTCTGAGTTTTCTTCCCTTGCTTTTGTTTTTCGGTGGCTACGGCCAGGAGAATGTCAGCCGAAGACATGCCTATTGGATGTCACTAGCTGAGAACAGAGGTTCCCAGTTGAACAGTCAAGCAATAATTGAAAACTGCAATATCCTATGATAATGCCATTAGACTTACACATATATCTCTGTGACGTCTTACATAGGTTATCCTGATTTCGCTTTTCTTCCATTGATCTCCAGCGTTCGTGCTACTTAAAAATGATAATTAACACTATTTATATTGTAACCTTATTCGCACGATACGGTTCTCCGGATCGTGTCAAAAGGCGGGTTCGAGCCAGAATCGACTATTAGGAATTTAGGAAAAATATCAGGCGGAACAAATGAAAGTGAGATTTTGTTTTACAAATTACAAAAGAAAAATATATTATCCTATAACGGAATATAATAACGGTTAGTGCAGGTCCAGCCTATAGAATGCTGGATGTTAGTAAGCGAAGAATAGATATAAACGCAAGCGGAAAGTAAAAATGATTATAAATGATATATACAAAAGATTAGTGTTCGGAAAGTCAATTGTATCAATACGATTGTTACACGCAGTTTACCTATACGATATATTTGACGGGAACGGAAATCGTAGGTAAACTTCTAGTCTTGTGTGTTTCTATCTTGGCTCTTATTCTGATCGTATCAATGAAATATAGAATCGTGTCTGAAAGCAGCCTCCGACCAGCGGAATTTGATTACAGAGTTGACTCGTTAAAATATAAGCGTCGTGCTGTTGAGCAGTCTTCCACTAGGGAACTCGTGATCACAGGTAGACGTGGTCCTATCTAAAATAACGTTGCTATCTCGGCGAGGTGAGAAGTCTCATTCGCAGAGTAGCTAGTCGTGCAAGTCTTTAAACACAGTTATGATGGCATGTATAGCGGAAACGGCACAATGATCAAATGTATCAAAGTGACGGCCCAACTGAAATGCAGGGATTGATTCTATCTGGCAGAGGAGACGGTTTGCTCCCTACCCGACACGGTTTGCTCGATTACAAGAGTAGAAGTACCTCTAGAAATCATGGTCAAGTGGGACGGTTTGCCCGCTTGCCCGAGACGGTTTGCTCGTTTACTTTACTAAAGGTAACCTAGCTAGCTCAGGTGATAGAATGTTATTACTGGATGTTAAGGTTATTCGGGTTAGCGGGATCTTATTATTACCGCGATACGAATATCCCCGGATGTATAGGTTACAATATATGTATATGAATACCATCAATTTTGCGGAATTTCTTTTGAAATTATAATTCTGATATTGATTATAAGCCTTAATCAATATGGAGATTAGCGAATGCCTAATTCGGACCCAGATAGGCTTTAATAGTTGGGGAAGAGCAGATCGTGATTTAATTTATTACTTAGATCCTTTTAGGTCCTAGACTGTGGTGAGGCGGGTGCCTCATATACAGGGTGTCCCAGAACTACTTTTACACCCGAAAGTGGGTGATGGCTGGGGGTCCCCCGAGTACCCTCCCGCAAACCGTTTGCCAAAATTCGCAATAGTTTTTAAATGGGAAGCATTGAAGATGCACCAATCAGAATGAAGAATTTCCGCGGATCGTGGCTGCGTGGTGGGAGGTATAGTCGTGGCAGGCAAAAGCTAACTGCTACAGCCAGATGGCGCGATTCGCAATTGTTTCTTAATCCGAGCGCCAGGCATTTTCGTTGACAGACTGCCGATACTGGCCGAACTCCTTAGCTTCAAACGGCAAACGGTTTGCGGGAGGGTACTCGGGGGACCCCCAGCTATCGCCCACTTTCGGATGTAAAAGTAGTTCTGGGACACCCTGTATATATTAAATATATATAAATATATTTAAATATATTTCTCATATACGATAGATATGTATATCCTTGAAACGAACGTTATCATGGTGTGATATATTGCACTTATCGGTCCTCGACAGAAACAAGAATGGTTCGCGATCGCAATCGAAAGAAAAATTAGAGCAAATCCAGACAAGACTCTCTCTCACCTCAAGGGCCCCTATGGAAACATAAAATAACACTACTAATGTTCGTATTTTGTTTTTTAGCTTTGCCGTGTTTCGAAATCCAGATTTCTTCACGCTCACCACCCGTTCACTTCCGAAGAAGAAGGACATCATCCGTTGAGAGAAAATGAAAGCAGCCGAAAAACACGAAATGGACATAAGAAAGCAGCCAGCGATTCAGCCGAACGGAGCAGCCCGCGCAGCTACGGCTACCGCACACAACACACCACGCCTTGGTCGAAACTCTGACTCAGGATCGCATCCAGTCAGCACGCGATGGGACGATACACATCAATTCTCAACGCTACCAAAACGATTTAGAGAAGGGGGCAGAACCACTGCCCGCCGTTCACGCGGATCTCGTATTAAGCAGATCCATGGGAAAGCCTAGAGCATCCTGAGGGTCCAACCGGCCGTACGAAAGGGATTAATTAAAACGGGAAGAAAATCTCGAATGAGGGTTAGACGTACTAACCTCGATTAATGACTTGAAATGTGGAATTAAAAATACCTTTGTTTATTACAGAGGGCGCGTAGAGCTACCTGTTGGGGTGAACCACCCCAAAATTATTTTTCATTATACAAAACCACCATAAGTGCAGTTTACTATTGGTATGTTTCCGTAGAATAAAGGAACTTATATTACATAAATTTACATTACCTGAAGTACGCGTTACATTAGAAAAATGTGAATTACCCAGGAATTATTATAACAATAGTATATTACACTACAAGGGCAGAAAACTGAGTTTTCGGCACTGCTCGAACCTTCTGACGAGCAGTTCCGGGTGCTCAGTTTACTGCCCGTGTGGTGTATACTATTTTTCTTTATACCATGGTTGAAAATACATGATCGATGCATCGATTTCAGTGCAGAAAGCCTTGGATCTTTGCTGTGTAGACCCCTATCGGAGTACAGCAAAAATCCAAGGCTTTCTGCACTGAAATCGATGCGTCAATCATGTACTTTCGACCATGGTATAAAGAAAATAGATTTATAAGACCTGCACGCATTCTCAGACTTTATTATTCATTGTATGTGGTACAGTAATGATGGTCTTCGAAAAAAATGCTTAAAACAAAGATTTTCTGCACCACGAACATCTAATAACGGCTACATTTCCATATCCTTTAACTTCACACAATGTGTTGGAAAATGTCTTGAATGAAAAGTCTACAGGATTCTCAAATTCTTTTGGTTTTTCTGTGACGCACGCACCTTTAAATCAAGAGTATTTAAAATGGTTGTGATACCTTGGGGATGATAATTGATTATGTAGTAAAGACTGTTACTTTATTATATTATTTCGCATGTGTAGATTCATGTCATAGTTTAAGAGTATAACAGAATCAGAAAAATGTCGCAATATAATTCTTCCAAATACGAAATCCGTAGATATCAAGGGTCTGAACTTTTCCGATCGTGTCTTTTGGTATAATCATGGGAATAATATTCTTCCCAGCAGTTGATGCTTGCCGTATAACTTTTGGACAGTATCCAGTCCAAGAGTCTATGAGTAACATACTTGTCGGTCCAACGTTCAGAAAGAAAACGTGCTCCAGTCAACTTCAAAAATGTTCTACGCCCTAAATTATTCGTATTGTTACGTTCCACTCCTTATAATTATCAATGGGCAAACACATTATATTCTGTTACACATTATAATCATTTAATCACATAATCATTAATCTAGGGATAATACATTACTAACGTTACATTAACAATATTAAATATTGTTTTCTATTCTGTTAATATTGAACAATGATAAATAAACGGATAAGCCTGAATCTTCTCGGATAACATTCAAGGAGATTCAAATTACGGAGTACGACTTGGTATATTGATTATCGGAAAATGGTTAACTATCAATCGATATATTAAGAATTTTGAAGAAGGGGAGTCACATTGACCAGTCAGAAGTAGTTTTACTGCTATAAAAAGGGAGTCAAAAGTCGCATTCGGGGATGTGGTTAAAAGAGTTTAAGAGAGCAACATTAGAGTTGTCGGGTATGTTAAAACATATTCAAAGTTCCAGTTAGAGTTGCGAGTGAAATCAAAATATACCAAGTACCTCTAAATCTTATCCAAGTTATCAAAATCAGAGTATTTACAAATACTTGCAACCTTCCCGGATAGAACTGAAGCCGTCGTATAGGGCCTCGATCCATCCTTACTATTTCCAAAAAGGTAGAACTGAAGTCGGATTTAGGGCCTCTACCTTATCCTACCAAATCATTAATATAAATCGAAACTTCGATCAACATTCCATACATCATCAGGACTTGGATAGGACTGATTCATACCGAACGACCTAATTGAGATTCACTCACATACTGAGGGAATTCCAAATATACTTGTTATACAAAATCTGAGTAAGTACAGACTTATGCCTAAACAAAGTGGTAGAAAAGTTCAATTATATAAAATATTCAGACAATTAGATAAACCATACACTCAAAAACAAACAAAAGCAACGAGCCAGAAGGATCTAGACGCGACAAAATATCAAGTTAACGAACAAGACAATTTTATCCAGTACTTACCGTGGAAATTGACTCTCATAGAATTTTCAAGTTTGTCAAAAGATCTACCTGCTGAAGAATCACTTAAAAATAGAATATTTCCTGATCCGCGAAGACACATCTTGAGAAATTATCACAACACCAAATCATAAAATTCGATAGGCCTTGTATTAACACATGGACATTACAAATCTCATTTACGATTGCTTGATTTTCCGGATTTAGCAATCGTAACAGTATGTTAAAATTAAAAACCGGAATAAATATGTGTAATTTCTTCAAAGAGCATAATTACTGTACCACATACAATGAACAATAAAGTCTGAGTATGCTTGCTGGCCTTATAAATCTATTTCTTATAATAATTCCTGGGTAATTGACATTTTCCTAATGTAACACGTACTTCTGCTAATGTAAATTTATGTAATATAAGTTCCTTTATTCTGCGGAAACATACTAATAGTAATTTGCACTTACGGTGCTTTTGTATAATGAAAAATAATTTTGGGGTGGTTCACCCCCGTAAAAATTTTTGGAAAAATTTGAGAAAATCACATTATTGATCTCTCATGTTGAGGAAATTTTTCCAGTTGGTTTCGTTCGCAGAAACTATTTTATTTAAAAGATACATAATAAATTGTACTTAGGAGTGGTTACCCCGTATAAAATAATTTTTCGCAAAAATGCAAAAACATGTAAACTTTATTTAATTGTCGCGAGCAACATATTTTCTTCAAGTTTTTTGACTCGAATATACTCCTATTTGGCCATCTTTTATATAATGAAAAACAATTTTCGGGTAGTTTACCCCATTTTTCATCTCATTGTGAGCAAATTTTTCCAATTGGTTTCATTATGAAAGGTACCGCTTTTATATGTGAAATAATTAAATGGGCGTTTAGAACTCCAATTTTTTGGGGCGGTTTTCACCCCCCCCCCCCAAATTCAGTTTGGGCCGATAAGAAAAAACACGTGTCGCTTAGGTTTTCGAGTACTACATATATGTGATAATGAAAAAATGGGAGGCGGACACCTACCAAGGTTTCCTTGTAAGTCACGCGTGTAGGAATTCCTCATTCTAGCCTGAGCAACAATACGCGATACCGGCATCATCATTTTTGTCACAGCAAATAGGCTCATTAATTTCTGGGCCATAGAACGACATGGCTACGTTGTAAGTGATTCAATAAGTGAACAATCTGTTGATAGTGAGCGGCGAATTGTCGTGCCAACACATTGTCTCCGTATGGACTGGGTTTGCTTAATCTCTCGGGTGTTAAAAGAAATGATTCCTGTAAAAAATTTGCGTGGAACCCTCTGGCACGAGACTCCACTGACCGGCAGGGTCAGAACGGTTAACCTGTTTGTTTGTTGCGCAGTATGTATTTGTGTAGGTAATTTTTCCCATGGATAGATTGTATCGAATTAGAATGTCCGCATCTAGTGAGGGATTAACATCGTTAGGAACAATTCTAGATAATCCTTGAGATCGATGAAACTGTCTTTGAATTGTTTATTAAGTTAATTTTGATGTTTTACGTGTATTCGAATTTCGGGTATCCGTAGCGTGAGAACACGCGTTACAACCGTCGTATTCGAGCGAAAATCGGTGATGTAGAGTTCGGCTGGATAGATTCGGTGACCTCCGATATGTTTATTGTTCGTTATTATGGCGTAGGCGATTTGCCAGATTGTCGCTAAGTATCTCAAAAGGCGATCAAGATGCCTCGAAAATTAGAATATTTCAAGTTGTAATTCTTTATTTTCTACCGCGATTGATGTTTCTTGCAGCGTCGGGTTCAAGAGACATGGTCTCTGTTTAGTTCTGTATTAATTCTTGTTATTCTTAAGTTCAGTGAAGTTAAGTCATTTTGTAGTTTTTTGTTCATTGCGTTATCTTCTAAATTTGTTAATTTTATTCAATTTCCGGTTCAATAACCGGATTATTGTTGCCAATTCAACCGCGTATGACGAAATTCTTTCTGGCCTGTATAAAGATCCCCGTCTCTTATGCAAGCCGAGTTTGTCGAGGAGGTATTCAAATTTATTTGGAATTGTTTAGAGAAGAATGGCGAAGACAATTTGATCTACCAGTCGGACACACGTGCAAGGAGTAAGCCCGTGATTAGACATACACGATAACGGAACACAGGTTATAGGTGCCCTCGTGGTGCCTCGATACCCATCAAGATGCACGGCAGGTTCATCAAATTATATATCAATTGCATTCATAAGAATGCAAGCGCTACTCAGCCAGGCCATGTGTCATCGATCGGAACAAGTGATAATAGACAGGGGCAATGTCTGGTGAATACGGCGGGTGGGATAGGACTTCCCATTTATGCATTTCCAAATAGGTTTTCCATGTGGCCCAGCGTTGTCATGCTAGAAAATCACTTTGTCGTGTCTCGGCTCATATGCTCGGCTCAAATGCACCAATTGTAGTCGATAGTGATCTCCCGTGATGGTTTCGTTCGGTTTGACCAGCTCATAATAAAATGCACCTGATCCTACCAAATGCAGAGAAAAGCTTGGAACTATAGATATTCGGCCGTGCCGACGATGTTGATGCATAGCCAGGTTCACCCCACGATTTTCGACGTTTAGTATTATCGTCGTGTATCCACTTTTCATCGCCAGTCCCAATACGATGCAAAAATTCTGGAAAAACTGAAATCGGTTCGGAAATTTTTGAAGTCATTTATGGAGAAAAAAACGTACTCTGAAGTTTAAAGCCATTTATCTCGAAACTACACTTTTTAACACTGTGGACATTATAACTCTTCAACGAATAACTATTTTTACTTAAAATTTAATTTGAACTTGTAAAATACCTTTCATTACAACATGAAACCTCCTCAAGGACGTTCCGTAAGTTGAAAAATAAATACAAATTATTAGCAACAATTTTTTATCGTAAAAATGAAAAAAAAATTAGATATGTATGCAACTTTAAAAATTATCTTTGAAATTCCTCCAAAAAATTCTATGTGTAGTTTTGAACATATAAATTACTCAACTCAAAGCATTTTGCTTTTAGATGATTAGTTCACCTGAGATTACGTCCACAGATTGAAAGCTGCGAGCTACGCAGGGCAATATTCAACTTTTTTCTTTCAAAAGACATGTACAATGAATTATAAAAAATACCGGATCTATAATAACTTAGCTTCTCTGTCGACTCACGAATGTCTTTTCATTTATGTCGCTCTACCGATGACTTATCTCCTTACTATCTTTCACCTATTAGCTATAATCTAAAGTCCTAGTTCGAATAAATTGATATCTGTCCCTCAAAAATAATACCAAGTAGAGTTGAGTCCTACTTGGACCGGACTAAACGTGTAGGCTACTGCAACTTGATTAGACACGTAAGCCCGTATTCAGAACTCGCTTTTAGTGCTAATAGCGCGCTTTTAAATTTTTTCTTAGTGACTTTTAACGACAAGCGACTCTGTTAGTGACTTTAAGAGCGAGTTGTGAATACGGGCTGTAGACTTTACTCAACTCACATTTATACACTGAGAAAAAAAATTCGTTGCGTTAAAGAAAACTTGGTCTGTCCAACAAAACGCGGCGGTTACGGGCGGCGAAATAAATATTATATAAATATGACAAAATATTGGCTGCTTCAACTGAATTAAAACTTGTTCAATTAAACGAATGCATAGGTAATTCAAAAAATGATAAATTCGTGTGAAAAAAGGATTTAGTCTACTGACGTGTACTATTTCGTTGATGCAAAAAAAAATTGTTAGTCAGAATGTGACCTTCTTGAATTGAATAAACTTTTGAACAAAGCAAAGTGATGTTCTGTCTGTTCGACTGAATAGCTTTCAATGCAACTAAATATCTTATTGGAACCACTAATTATCAGTCCGGTAAACTCTAAATCCAGTTCGGTGCAGAATTTCCTTTGTTGATTCGAGAAAACATTTCGGTGTATTGTATATATAAACATTTCGCAATATTGTGCTTGTTGGACTAAATCTTAATCCGTGAAACCGAATATTTAGTTGCTCTCTCAATGAAAAAATTGTTCTCTTTCGGACGAGAGAAGCTGGATATTAGATGCAGGATACAAAAGTATATATCGCTGGCGAAGACAAAAACTGCAAAATCGACGGATTAATTATTTACCCGGTCCTACGTTTCTTCATGCGAGTTGCCTTGGCCATCTAGTGGCGCGGCAGCGAACTAGTGCTCGCTCGGAAATCCCTTGTCTGGTTAAGGACAACAACGTATGTTGTTGATCCAATTACATGCATCCAAACACATTGCCTCTCTACTTTAACCGAATGGTTTTAATCAAAACGACTAATCTATAGTTGTTTTAATTAAAAATGTGGTCGAACTAACTATGTGTTCCGAATAATCCATTTGTTTGATTCAAATGGCAAAGATTTGTTATGGTAATTACGGCTTATTCATTCAAAGAAAATGATGGTCAAAGCAACTATTTTTTAACCAACAAAATCAGTATGTTTAATTCAACGAATTTTTTCTCTCAGTGTAACATTTAAGATATTTAATATGTAGAATATACAGGGTGTTCGTTATGAAACGCACTGTAGTAACACCGTTACATTCCTTTTAAAATTCTAATGAATACGTGTATTTTCATTTTTTATTTCATATATCAAAATTTCGAGATAATCAAGGTTGAAGTTGCAGTAATGCGACCAATCAGAACGCGTTTAAACGGAGCGTAGATGACGTCGCGAGCCAGCCCGCAAGGCCTGCTTACAGTAGGCCAATAACAGTAAAAGTATCGTCTCTTGTATTTTACTCAATTACATGCAGATAAACAGGGACACTACGACGATACTCTTACAAGGGGACCCTCAGGTAGCCGGGTCAGGGATTTTTTTCATATTTATGGTACATAAAGTTCAGACCCCCAATAACACATAAGCAAAGCCATTCCGCTAGATGGCCAGGCATTTTCGAGAAAATCGATTTTGAAAATATTCGAGTACCGGATATCTCTTAGATGTAGACAATGGAAGCAGTGAGGCCGTGGCTCAATGGGCAGCGCGTCAGCTTAGTAAGTGCAAGGTTGCTGGTTCTGTTACGTCCGACGCAACGCAGCCCCATCGCCCCCCCCCCCCTCAGCACCCCTCAGTACCCCTTTAGCAAAGGTCAGAGATCACTATAGATGTAACCGATCCTCCACGAACATGGGTTAATCATTATAAACCATAGATTACGTATATATATAGTAATAATTCAGGGATATCATTTTATATCATACTTTACACGATACCTCATACTCTCACATACTTCCATAAAACACACCAACACCGCAACATTGCAGGTGGACGAGCAGGAAGAAAGAGAGAGCACAGGAGAACGAAGAAGGAGAACGGCACGCGTAGCAACGTTAACGGAATGTGTAGGGATAAGGTGCTTAGAGAGCGTTTTTGATTGTAACACCACAAATACCGACCACAGCAAACTCCTACCCGTTACCACCGCACCCACCTCACCTCCGAGATAATCCTGACAATGCACCAATCCAAAGAAGATTCCGCAATCGATGGCCTATAATCAGAATTCAATCGAACAACAGGGTTCAATCGCCCCCATCATGCCGCAATACCTATCCAAATTCCCCTGACATTGCATTCAGTCCCCTCCAAACTCAAAATTTTCCTCATGAATTCCAACACCGATCATAGGCAGTTACTAATCAATCCTCTGGTAGAGCAGTATCCCTTCTGGAGTCTTGAGCCGATTGTCCGCGCCAGTTAAGTGTTGTGCCGATCAGATACCTTAGGGCCTATTTTGATCTAGCTTACCTTAGGGCCCAAGCGAAAAGTGCATCACCTCAGTGCCGGGCGTCCACGCGAAAAGAACTCATTTCTTGGCATATTGTAACGCATTCGTCTAGGCGAGTGTCCACCTTAGGGCTGGACCAAGAATCTCCCGTCCAACCACATCTATTTCGCTATCACCTCAGTACCGAGCACCGTCTCTCTCTCTCTCACTCTCTCTCTGCTCAGCCACCGGTAAGTAACTCACACTCTTACACCTTAGTATATATATCTTTGTAATTCAAAAAGCTGACGATCACACCTACAATAGTGTTCAGATTTCACCTAGTAAGTAGTTTAATGCACACCTATTACCATATATATAACTGTGACAATTACTTGTAATTCCTGGTTATTATTCCATTATATTGAGTCAATCTATATTTTTCTTCTCTTGATTTCAAACCCTGAAACCTATTACCCAGTAGCTTCAACCAAACTCCCGCAGAAGGAGGGAGTTTCCCAAATCAATATATTTAGTATCTAGTTGTGATCCTCATCTTACCTATCGACCAAGCGACATAAACGCAAATAGGCGTGCTTTAGCACCTTAAAGTGGCAAGGACCCAATACCTTTTACGTGATCTTTGATCGCAACACCTATGCTAGCTCCCTGATGCTCCTGCAAACGGTCGCTCACGCATAGGACGTAACAAATTTGGTGGCAGCGGTGGGATACTTGCTGTCAACTATTGCCTTTCTGCCACTTGGTCGTACAACGAAATAAAACCCTATAGTATAATTGTAAGATAATTAAGCGAGCCTTCGAGTTTCGTAAATTGCATCAGAAATTGAAACGTAGCTATGGCACTACATGAAACCACAGTAGGCGCCAACCAAAGTATGGCCGACGCCATGAATTCAATGATAGAATACTTTTCCGTGCAAAATGCAGTTCGATATGTACCATTTTTCGATGGGAGAAACATCCCACTTAAAGATTTTGTTTTGGATATTGAAAACGGAGGGGCGTTACTGCCCGACGCTTGTGAAACTGCCTACCTACGCGGAATTTTAGCGAAACTCAAAGGCCCAGCACGGGTAAGCACGGAAGGGAAGACCTTCCATACAATTAAGGATCTTGTCAGCCACCTGCGCGAATGCTTTGCACCCAGCAAAGACTATATGGACTACCATGCAGATATCATAGCTGCTAGAATGTACCGCAATGAAAGTGTACGCGAGTATTATGCGCGCATAGCACAGCTTGTTCGACGTTGCCTTAAGACCGCCGAAGAGGAGTTAGGAAAAACGAGCGCAGACGCTCTCCGTACAGCTATAGAAAAATTGGCGATCACTAGCTTTCGAAAAGGGCTTCCAGACGAATTAAGATACGCCGTGGCACTAAGATCTCCAGAAACTCTGGACGAAGCCTTCCAGTATATAGTAAACCTCGAACGTAATCTAGACAAAGACGAACAGACGTACGCTTACGGACGACCCTCGCGTAGAACACGCTTTGAAGACGAACTTCCGGCACGAGCCTCATACAGGTCGCCCGAGCGCAAATATGGGGACCCGTACTACAATAACAGAGATAGTACCCGATACTCTGACGAGCCGTCTTATCGCCGGTACACGAGTCCGGAACGCGATACGGAGCGCGCTGTGTCCCCGAGATACAGCATTTTAAAAAGAGACCATACTACTCAGCAGTCATACCGGCCAGACAAGGAGCGTGCACCTCCGTACAGTGAACCCCAATCGCGGAACGCACGTGACCTAGAACCAAGCGGTAGACCAAATTACGAACGAAAACTTTACGATCCAGATGAAAGACGAGACACCCGGTATGCGGATAGCAGACCTTCGTACGCACCTAGGAGCGAACGTTATCGCTCCGATAGGTCCCCGACTTCGCAAAGAAACCCCATTGCATCCATCGATATGGAGCATTTAAACTTGAACGAGGCACGTCGCGTGGACGCAGCGACGGGCCCAAAGACGATCAAGCGCCCAGACCAAACCGTAAAATTCGTGGAAGCAGCTCAATTCCCCCGGACGGTACTTCAACGTACGAGGCACCCTTCATCTCTGTCCGAGGACGTGAGTTACGAAAGGGATCAGGAAGATTCCTGGTGGACACCGGATCAACAGTAAACATCGTATTACTCTCAGCATTACACCCCAGAGCTCCGATTGACACAGAGGAATCAATTTGCATAATTGGAGTCGGGAACGCTAAAACCTATACCCTAGGCACAACTGTAGTACACGCTTTCGGAACACCAGTCAAATTCCACGTTGTCGATGCCGAAGCACCATTCTATGGAGACGGAATACTCGGGGTAGAATTTTTAAAACAAGAAAAGGCCGAAATATCATTCCATCACGAAACGTTGGTCACACAGAGCCATCCAGTACATCCGCGACCATTCCTGCGAGACATACCCGCGACAACGGACGGAGGAATCTACGCAGTCTCGCTTCTGCGAGCCCGCAGTAGAACCCCCGTACCCATACTAGTTACCTCATCAGAGATCAAAGAAGGATACCTTCCTCGACTCGAATTCGAAGAAGGCATATTCCTAGGAGATGCTGTAGTAACTAATCGCGAGGGAATTGCCGTCGCACTAGCCATTAACACCTTGGCAGAGGACGTTGAAATACATATTGGGCCACAGAATCTATACCCATATCTTTTGATAGGAGAAGACAGCGATACGTCGGAAGGAGACGACAAAGAACAAATGATAACCGAATCCCGTGAAGAGCGAATCCGGAGGGTAATAGAACAACTACGACTAGAACACCTTAGTCCAGAAGAACATGAACACGTGATAGACATTATTAAGGATCAC
The DNA here is from genome assembly GCA_963971525.1 of Cephus spinipes. Classification (NCBI taxonomy): domain Eukaryota; kingdom Metazoa; phylum Arthropoda; class Insecta; order Hymenoptera; family Cephidae; genus Cephus; species Cephus spinipes. The sequence goes on along the minus strand of OZ020575.1, from coordinate 14,513,058 downwards.
CCGGATCGGTTTTACCTTCCCGGAGATGAGCTACCATCTACTAGCTTCACAGAACACACTATACCCACGACGGACGACATACCTGTTTCCACTAGACAATACAGACACCCACCAATACACAAAGACGAAATAGAAAAACAAATAGGGAAATTACTGAACACTGATATCATTAAGCCCTCGACTTCCCCGTACAATTCACCCTTATGGATTGTACCCAAGAAACCGGGATCGGATGGAAGCAAACGTTGGCGCATGGTGATAGATTACCGAGAACTGAACGAAAAAACGGTCGGAGACGCCTATCCACTCCCTAACATCACGGAAATCCTAGACCAACTAGGAGGCGCAAAATACTTCTCTGTATTCGATCTGGCCAGCGGATTCCATCAGATCAAGGTCCGAGCGGAAGACAGACCAAAGACAGCATTCACCACTCCCCACGGACATTACGAATTCCTTAGAATGCCTTTCGGACTAAAGAATGCCCCAGCGACATTTCAGCGCTTGATGGACGCTGCATTGACAGGACTTCAGGGGTCTGAGCTCTTTGTTTACCTAGACGACGTTGTAGTATACTCCGCCTCACTGACGGAACACGGTGTGAAGGTTAGAAGGCTCCTTAACAAATTGCGCGAAGCCAACCTTGCGCTACAACCGGAAAAATGCGAGTTCCTAAGAACTGAGGTAATATACCTAGGACATACCATCACTAGCGAAGGAGTCAAACCCGACCCCCGACTCATTCAAGCTACTAAGGAGTTCCCTACTCCCAAGAACGCAACGAACTGCAAGCAATTTCTAGGCCTCACTGGTTATTACAGACGATTCATACAAAATTACTCGAAACGAGCTAAACCGCTAACTGACCTGTTAAAGAAAACCGCCAAATTTGAATGGACTGACCTACAACAGAAGAGTTTTGAAGACCTACGTGACGCCATATGCCAACGACCTATACTACAGTACCCCGACTTTACACGACCATTCATCCTAACCACGGACGCGTCAGGTTACGCGCTCGGTGCAGTGCTGAGTCAAGGGCCTGTCGGACAGGATCTCCCCATAGCATACGCCTCTCGTATACTCAATGGGGCAGAATTAAATTATTCTACTACGGAGAAGGAATGTCTGGCCATGGTATATGCAGTGAAACACTTTCGACCCTACCTATACGGACGAGAATTCACGTTAGTAACAGACCACCGACCACTAGTATGGTTACACTCCGTGAAAGACCCAACATCTAGGCTGATGCGATGGAGAATGAAGCTTGCAGAATACAATTACCAGGTAGTGTACAAAACCGGCAAAACAAACTTAAATGCCGACGCCCTGTCAAGAAACCCAGTCACTGACGCCGAGGAGATCAGTATAGCTCCACTGACGGGTTCAGGAAACACAAAACGCGGCAGGGGTAGACCTCCGAAAGTTTCTAATAAGAACCAAGAAATTAACCCGACAACTGAACCAGGCACCGAGTCGCGTCTCAAACGAGGTAGAGGAAGACCCAAAATCTTGCGATCTTCCGCGCCACCATCAGTCGAAACGATACCCGAACAAAGCAGCGGAGACGAGTCTTCCTCGGAAGACAACGACATTGCCAGTTCCGACCTAGAGTATCGCCCGCCGATATACCAGCGAAGAAAGAGCATGTTACCCAGCTTGACAGAAGGTATTAACACACGAAGTAGAAGCAAGAGAGCTCTCGACGCAGGTCCAAGCAGTGCCCCCCCTATTTTAAATACGGAGGAAAACTTCTCGGATTGGCAACCACCAAAAACAATCGCAAGGGAAACGGAATCACGAAAACCTAAACCACGACAAGAAATAGTAGAATTATCATCAAACCCCGAAGACACTGATTTGGAAGACTCCCGAGAGAAGGAACCACCAATCAGCGGCAAATCATCGGAACAACAAAACCAACCTCCGATCCACAAGAGGAGATGTTCGATGTTACCCAGGGTACTCGAAACGGAAATGGAACGATATCGGAAACAGAATGAGGATGCATCACAACCACCAAGAAGTGCACCCCCAGGAAGTGGCAACTTCTTCCTTACGGGAGGAGAAGACGCTGACGAACTGGCCGAGAAAATAAATTCCGAGATTGAAACGCTACATAAGATTTGGAAACAAGGGCAGATCGATCAGACACCCCCACGGGCACCTAAGAAGAGAAAGGAGTCTACCAACGACATCCTTCAAGACCTCGATAACTTCTGCGTAGAGCAAAGGGGACAAATCAACGACGCAGAACAAAGTCTTCAGAGGATTAGGGAAAGTTTAACAAAGATGGGAATAGTCTCTGATGAGAGTTCGGAAGATGAAGAAAATGGAAGTGAACCAGAAAACAATACGGGCTTGCATAAGTCCTACCTACCAACACCGCTTCCGAACTTCCCACCAAAGGCACGATCGACACCTCAGGTTCGAGCCAAAGATGCAGCTGAACAGCGATACGAACAGGTGCTCCCGGATAAGATAAGCTCAAATAACAACAGCACGGAACCGAGGGGGGAGAGCGTCCCAACACACCCAGGTAACCGGCCTGATGCCACCATGGATCTAGGAATCAACATAGACTGGCCCTCAGAGAAGGATTGGGATAAAACAATCCCTATGATAAATATCAGAAGCAGTCGCGAATGCATGACTTTCGAAAAAGATAATTACGCACATTTCATCTCAGCTGACTGTGAACTAACAACGCCTATAGGGAAGCTAATGGTAGACTTAGGCATCATAGATCTGGAAGACTTCAGAGATCGGAATTCTCAGAAAGGGCAAGTCCTGATCAGTAAAAGAGGGAAATATCGGATTTTCAGCATAGTATGTAAAATATATCATTTCGACCGGATTACGGCAGAGGATATACGCACGGGGTTAGATAATTTGCATCTGGCCTTGTTAGAAACGAACACCAAGACCTTGCGCATGTCATGCGTAGGTGACGAACCAAGCGCTTTACCTCCTAACACACTGCGCGAATTGCTGCATAAGGCATTCCCCGACAGTGACGTCACCATCACGCTCTGCTACGGGCAAGTACAACTACCTCCGAAAGAACTGAGGAGGGAGATAATCCAAGAGTACCACGATAGCCTGGTAGGAGGACACAAGGGCGTAACCAAAACATACAAACGGATACGCGAACGCTATTATTGGCCAGAATTAAAACATGATGTCCAGGAATATGTTAGAGCCTGTAGGAGTTGTCAAGAACAAAAATTAGTTAGAGTAAAAACAAGAGAGCCAATGGTCATAACGGACACACCTCTAGACGCTTTCGAGAAAATATCCATAGACACCGTAGGACCCCTCCCCATCACACCTAGTGGGAATCGTCACATACTAACAGTGCAGGATAACCTTACAAAATATTGTATAGCGGTCCCCATACCAAACGTCAGCGCAATAACAGTAGCCGACGCCCTTGCAAGGCATGTAATCGCAAACTTCGGCGCGCCTAAGATTATCCTTACCGATCGTGGAGGATGTTTTGTTAGCAAACTACTTCGCAAGGTTGCCAAAATATTTAAGATCAAGCATGTAACTACATCGGGATACCATCCCCAAACCAACGGATCATTAGAGCGAAGTCACCACGTGCTAACAGAATATCTGAAACACTATTTGCATAAGTATGACGATTGGGATCAGCTGATCTCTTTTGCAATGTTCTCTTATAACACTTCCGTTCACGAAAGCACTAATTTCACGCCATACGAACTAGTATTCGGGAAACTAGCGAGGTTACCGTCATCACTACCTTCAGACGAAAAACTCGAGACATACGGAACGTACTTGACCGAACTCATTACCAAATTGAATGACCTCAGACAGATAGCCGGTCAAAATCTAGTGAACGCCAAATACCAATCCAAAGAGCGGTATGATAAAAGGGTAAATCCACGCCGTTACCAAATGGACGATATGGTGTACGTACTTAAGGAACCTCGAACAAGCAAATTCGATAGTCATTATACCGGCCCATACAAGGTGGTTGACATCACCGATCATAACAATGTCATTCTAGAAACCCAGCAAGGAGAGCGATTTCTAAAACATACGGATAAGGTAAAACTAGCTATCCAACGGAGCGAGAATGACAGTCCGACCCACAACCAGCTTCCAACATAAAGTTAGAGGAGGTGGTGGATGTTGCCATCATCAGCAAAAGCATAACCACACTGTGCAAGTAACACGTACTTCGAAGCACACATAACCAACATTGTAATTTACACTATACCCGCGAACCCTACCACGAAACTATGTTACACCATCGAAAACGGGGAAATTATCACTAATCTCCCCCGAAGATGAAGAACGCATGCCGATTCGTGAGGATCGGACATAGGAAATTGTAACGCCCACCACACCCACCTCTGACCCTGACCCGCTTCAAGAAGATGCCACTGTCTACATTCAACACCCAAGAAGGATGACCACCACCAAATCCACCCGGAGGGACGAGAGGAAGCATCACCAAAAAGGGCGATGTTCCATCTGAGGAGGGAGATGTTACGTCCGACGCAACGCAGCCCCATCGCCCCCCCCCCTCAGCACCCCTCAGTACCCCTTTAGCAAAGGTCAGAGATCACTATAGATGTAACCGATCCTCCACGAACATGGGTTAATCATTATAAACCATAGATTACGTATATATATAGTAATAATTCAGGGATATCATTTTATATCATACTTTACACGATACCTCATACTCTCACATACTTCCATAAAACACACCAACACCGCAACATTGCAGGTGGACGAGCAGGAAGAAAGAGAGAGCACAGGAGAACGAAGAAGGAGAACGGCACGCGTAGCAACGTTAACGGAATGTGTAGGGATAAGGTGCTTAGAGAGCGTTTTTGATTGTAACACCACAAATACCGACCACAGCAAACTCCTACCCGTTACCACCGCACCCACCTCACCTCCGAGATAATCCTGACAATGCACCAATCCAAAGAAGATTCCGCAATCGATGGCCTATAATCAGAATTCAATCGAACAACAGGGTTCAATCGCCCCCATCATGCCGCAATACCTATCCAAATTCCCCTGACATTGCATTCAGTCCCCTCCAAACTCAAAATTTTCCTCATGAATTCCAACACCGATCATAGGCAGTTACTAATCAATCCTCTGGTAGAGCAGTATCCCTTCTGGAGTCTTGAGCCGATTGTCCGCGCCAGTTAAGTGTTGTGCCGATCAGATACCTTAGGGCCTATTTTGATCTAGCTTGCCTTAGGGACCAAGCGAAAAGTGCATCACCTCAGTGCCGGGCGTCCACGCGAAAAGAACTCATTTCTTGGCATATTGTAACGCATTCGTCTAGGCGAGTGTCCACCTTAGGGCTGGACCAAGAATCTCCCGTCCAACCACATCTATTTCGCTATCACCTCAGTACCGAGCACCGTCTCTCTCTCTCTCACTCTCTCTCTGCTCAGCCACCGGTAAGTAACTCACACTCTTACACCTTAGTATATATATCTTTGTAATTCAAAAAGCTGACGATCACACCTACAATAGTGTTCAGATTTCTCCTAGTAAGTAGTTTAATGCACACCTATTACCATATATATAACTGTGACAATTACTTGTAATTCCTGGTTATTATTCCATTATATTGAGTCAATCTATATTTTTCTTCTCTTGATTTCAAACCCTGAAACCTATTACCCAGTAGCTTCAACCAAACTCACGTAGAAGGAGTGAGTTTTCCGAATCAACATACCTAGTATCTAGTTGTGATCTTCATCTTACCTATCGACCAAGCGACATAAACGCAAATAGGCGTGCTTTAGCACCTTAAAGTGGCAAGGACCCAATACCTTTTACGTGATCTTTGATCGCAACACCTATGCTAGCTCCCTGATGCTCCTGCAAACGGTCGCTCACGCATAGGACGTAACAGTTCGAGTCTCCCTGCATGCGTATTATTTTAATTTTTTTTTAATTTTTTTTTTTTTTTTTTTCGTTCTACGTTTACTGTTGGTGGGAGCATTTGTAACGAATAACAATTTGGTTGCAAAATAAAAGAGATTGGGTCAGAAATAAAATTTTTTTTTATTTTTCCAAGTTAAAGACAAAATGAAATGTTAGAGTACTGTCTAACAATAATGCTTTATTGTTAGTAACTACCTGTGGGGTTGTTACGATCCAAGGAATTGTAACGGGATATTTTGTTAGTGGTTGTAATTAACGGTAAATGGTGGATAGTTTTTATGGAGGGTGAGGATTAAAGATTGGTTGGGGAATCGTAACGACGGGAGGGATAGTACAAGGAACGTGAACGCGTGGTACGCTTCGAAACTGTGCGATAGAAGGAACATTTTTAGAAACGTAAATGAGGTTTGTTTTCCGATAGACATTTCAAAAATGCCTTGTACCTGCAAAAGTTCAGCGTTCGTGCAGTGTGCTACACTGTTAAAAAAATCTATGTTAAAATTAATAAAAATGTATAGGAAGTTCTTTTGCAGATACCGTACATTAAATTTCAAAAACGTTATTTAATTTGAAGGGATGGTATTTCAAAAAATAAAATATTTAATTATAATATTTCTACACGAATGTATTTGAAATGTCATGACATTTTAACGAATATTAAAATTCAACTTTATAAGAATTAATGTAAATTAGCCATGCACTGTTAAAAAAATCTGTGGTAAAATTCATAAACATGTATAGGAAGTTTTTTTGCAGATACCGTACATTAAATTTCAAAAACACCATTAAATGTTAAATAACTTGTACATTAAAAGTGAAGTCATCGAACAGTAATATTACAATACACCCGTATTTTAAATGTCAGTGACAGTAAGAGATTATGTTATGGCTTTTTTCCCAAAGTTCCAAAACTTCGATCAATCATTAATAAGCGCATGTCATATATTTTTATTTCATACATGCATTACTTTCAATAACCTTATTGCCAATTTATTATGATAATGTCTTCGAAACTAGAACCACAGAGTCCTCAATGGACGGTATGATGCCAAAAAACTGGTTCTCTCTCGGATGAGAGAAGCTGGAATATTAGATGCAAAAACCGGAAAATCGACGGATTACTTATTTACCCGGTCCTACGTTTTTTCATGCGAGTTGCCTTGGACACCTAGTGGCGCGGCAGCGAACTAGTGTTCGCTCGGATACTCCGTATCTGGTATGGGACTCTTGTCACAGAGTATACCGAAATTTCTAGTCGGTTATGAATTTATCATGTAAATGAATAGTGATCCTCTGCACTGTATCGCATCATACAAAGAAAAAGTTTCTAAAAAAAAATACATGGGTAGTAATTTTTATCATATGTATATTATATTTTTCATCACATTGATATGAAAAATCACTAAGACTATGCATTATTCAATGACGTGTTTATCAAAGAACTATTTCTATTCAAGTATTGTAATTTTCAGTCCTAAATGTATGATTGCATTACGGTTGATTGAAAATTCTTCAACCTCTTATTAATAATCAGAGTCGAATATAATATATTCGCTAAACGCATAATAAAATTAATGCTTGATTACAATTTTACAAAACAATGTACATTAATACTCATTTGCGTTACCTATATTCTAAATATTATATGAACCTATGTAGTAAGTTTCATCTTTTGTGTTGTAAATTTCTTAACTTTTTTAACAGTGCAATGAATTGAATTTTACCATCACAGGATTGCATTTCCAAACTAAAAATGTTGCAAATAAAAATGTCATGTATATTGATGCTCAATTACACGTGCTTCGTAATTTGCATCCAACGGCAATTGAAATTCATAATTATGTAGTATTTTTCTATAGCCTGTTCATAACGTACAATTTAATATACACTGTTAAAAAAATCTATGTTAAAATTAATAAAAATGTATAGGAAGTTCTTTTGCAGATACCGTACATTAAATTTCAAAAACGTTATTTAATTTGAAGGGATGGTATTTCAAAAAATAAAATATTTAATTATAATATTTCTACACGAATGTATTTGAAATGTCATGACATTTTAACGAATATTAAAATTCAACTTTATAAGAATTAATGTAAATTAGCCATGCACTGTTAAAAAAATCTGTGGTAAAATTCATAAACATGTATAGGAAGTTTTTTTGCAGATACCGTACATTAAATTTCAAAAACACCATTAAATGTTAAATAACTTGTACATTAAAAGTGAAGTCATCGAACAGTAATATTACAATACACCCGTATTTTAAATGTCAGTGACAGTAAGAGATTATGTTATGGCTTTTTTCCCAAAGTTCCAAAACTTCGATCAATCATTAATAAGCGCATGTCATATATTTTTATTTCATACATGCATTACTTTCAATAACCTTATTGCCAATTTATTATGATAATGTCTTCGAAACTAGAACCACAGAGTCCTCAATGGACGGTATGATGCCAAAAAACTGGTTCTCTCTCGGATGAGAGAAGCTGGAATATTAGATGCAAAAACCGGAAAATCGACGGATTACTTATTTACCCGGTCCTACGTTTTTTCATGCGAGTTGCCTTGGACACCTAGTGGCGCGGCAGCGAACTAGTGTTCGCTCGGATACTCCGTATCTGGTATGGGACTCTTGTCACAGAGTATACCGAAATTTCTAGTCGGTTATGAATTTATCATGTAAATGAATAGTGATCCTCTGCACTGTATCGCATCATACAAAGAAAAAGTTTCTAAAAAAAAATACATGGGTAGTAATTTTTATCATATGTATATTATATTTTTCATCACATTGATATGAAAAATCACTAAGACTATGCATTATTCAATGACGTGTTTATCAAAGAACTATTTCTATTCAAGTATTGTAATTTTCAGTCCTAAATGTATGATTGCATTACGGTTGATTGAAAATTCTTCAACCTCTTATTAATAATCAGAGTCGAATATAATATATTCGCTAAACGCATAATAAAATTAATGCTTGATTACAATTTTACAAAACAATGTACATTAATACTCATTTGCGTTACCTATATTCTAAATATTATATGAACCTATGTAGTAAGTTTCATCTTTTGTGTTGTAAATTTCTTAACTTTTTTAACAGTGCAATGAATTGAATTTTACCATCACAGGATTGCATTTCCAAACTAAAAATGTTGCAAATAAAAATGTCATGTATATTGATGCTCAATTACACGTGCTTCGTAATTTGCATCCAACGGCAATTGAAATTCATAATTATGTAGTATTTTTCTATAGCCTGTTCATAACGTACAATTTAATATACAAATATTGTAAAAATTTTTAACGGTGAATCACTATTCAATGTCATCTATATTAAATTCCATGTCAGTATGTCGAAATTAATACTCGATTATCAAGGTAGCAACACAATGTGTATAAATTTTTCTTTTAGATACGTCGTTTGTAAATTTCACTCAGCTCGGTATTGTAAACATGTTGTGAATTTCAAATAATTTTTAACAGTGTACAAATATTGTAAAAATTTTTAACGGTGAATCACTATTCAATGTCATCTATATTAAATTCCATGTCAGTATGTCGAAATTAATACTCGATTATCAAGGTAGCAACACAATGTGTATAAATTTTTCTTTTAGATACGTCGTTTGTAAATTTCACTCAGCTCGGTATTGTAAACATGTTGTGAATTTCAAATAATTTTTAACAGTGTAGATGCCGCAAAACCTTTTGCTTTCCATGTTTTTACGACGAGTACCATCCAGGCTCTTGTGAAACTCCAATACAAAAATCGAAAGGTGCAGTAGCCGATGTGAATGTATAATAATTTTATTTTATTGTTAGACAGTACTCTAACATTTCATTTTGTCTTTAACTTGGAAAAATAAAAAAAATTTTATTTCTAACCCAATCTCTTTTATTTTGCAACCAAATTGTTATTCGTTACAAATGCTTCCACCAACAATAAACGTAGAACGAAAAAAAAAATAAATAAAAATAAATAAAAAATTAAAATAATACGCATGCAGGGAGACTCGAACCAGCAACCTCGCACTTACTAAGCTGACGCGCTGCCCACTGAGTCACGGCCTCACTGCTTCCATTGTCTACATCTAAGAGATATACGGTACTCGAAAATTTTCAAAATCGATTTTCTCGAAAATGCTTGGCCATCTAGCGGAATGGCTTTGCTCATGTGTTATTGGGGGTCTGAACTTTATGTACCATAAATATGAAAAAAATCCCTGACCCGGCTACCTGAGGGTCCCCTTGTTAGTGTTATTGGTCTACTGTAAGCACGCCTTGCGGGCTGGCTCGCGAGGTCATCTACGCTCCGTTTCAACGCGTTCTGATTGGTCGCATTACTGCAACTTCAACCTTGATTATCTCGAAATTTTGATATATGAAATAAAAAATGAAAATACACGTATTCATTAGAATTTGAAAAGGAATGTAACGGTGTTATTACAGTGCGTTTCATATCGAACACCCTGTATACGTGTAGAATGCACGCCCTCCCAAATTTATTGCCTGTGGTCTCACTTTTCTGCCAACAGCAAGGAATAGTATATTGTGCAACTAGGGGGGGAAAAGGGCTATTTCTAGCGAGGGCGAGATTTGAGCACGAGTTGGAGTTGGAGTGCTCAAATCTCGCCCGAGCTAGAAATTGTCCTCCTCCCCTAGTTGCACACTGTGCTTTTTTTGACAAGTGCAGGTAAAGGCCCTTTTTCATGCACGTGTTAAGAAAAAGATTTTTTCCAACACGCGCATAAAAATGGTGACTTTCCACGCCTGTTTAGCGGGAGGAAAACAGCTGATTTCCGACCAATCACAAGGTTATCGTGTTTTCTTCCCGCAGGTAAGAAAAGTAGCAATTTATAGGGAGAGAATAACTCAACAACCAATCAGAAAGCGCGAGTGTTGTTACCCAAGGACAATGGGACATAACTGATCAACTCTGTTGATAAATAAATGTGTCTAGTGAAAACGTACTACCAGTCTTCGAGTAAATTTTGTGTTGTTCAGTCTGATTATTATTTCACTGTCTTTTATTTTTTTTAATTCACTTTCTCTCCAAATAAAACCGAACTCTTTAAATCTTTTAAATGAAAATTCTAAAAAAATTGAAACGAAATTGTTCATTGCTTTTATTGATACATTTCGTTAATAAATTTAAAAATTCCTTTAAAAATGTTGGTCTTTAATGATCTTTAAAATTCGTTTTTTGACAGTCGGGGGGCTCCGCCCCCCGAACCCCCCCGGCGGGGCTTCGCCCCTGCACCCCACCAGGGCTTCGCCCTGGACCCTTCTACTTCTGCGCCTTCGGACCCTAATAGACCACGAAAAGTTAATACATACATTTCAAACAACTAGCATCACGCTAACTTCATTTTATCCCAATTTCATATCAATGCCATGATAATCTTACGTCAGTTATTTATATCTTATTGTAAACTATCCTACCATTTTTCTGCGCTTATTGAAAAAAATATCGTGTGCAACACAGGAGGAAGACGATTTCGACTTGTGTGATTGCCGCCCTCGCTTCGCTCGGGCGGCAAGCTTCCCACTCGTCGAAATCGTCTGTTTTCCTCCCTAGTTGTACAATCTACTATTTCATTATTCGACTATTCATACGTTTCTTGTAACAGGACTTACTAACATTAAAGTGTATTAGGAATTCTTAGTCAATACCTATCACTAAGAATTACAAATGTTGTGTATACATTATGACGTGGTGGATTTCACCCGTCTTGTCCTCGGCGGAAAATCTCGGCGAAACGCGATACGGGCCTGAAGGCCATAAGTCCAGGCCAAATTTGCGACGTTATTCCCCCAAAAAGGAAAGGTTCAATGCTTAAGGAGATAGATACGAAATATTCGGCAAATAGGGAATCGTACACAAAACGCCGTATGATCCTCTCTCAAGAAATTTCGATATCCAATAGATCCGATACGCGATACTAAATAGTGTTGGGCGCCAGGTGGTCTCCGGGGAGAACACCGCGAGTGCAGGGCACTCGAGATATTATAGATCTTTAGAAAAAAACATGCGGGAAAGCTCGGAATAGCGAAAGGGAAATGGAAACAGGGAAGGCGACTCCGCCAAGGGAAGAGAGGTAGAACGCTAGGAACGGCGACTCCGCCAAGGGAGGATAGAGAGACAGTAATAAACGGCGACTCCGCCAAGAAGAAACGAGAAAGATCGGTAAACGGCGACACCGCCAAAATAGAAAGAGAATGATAAGTAAACGGCGACTCCGCCAAGATAGAAAAGAGAAAGCTCGATAAACGGCGACACCGCCAAGATAGAAAGAGAGTGATAGGTAAACGGCGACACCGCCAAAATAGAAAGAGAACGATAAGTAAACGGCGACTCCGCCAAGATAGAAAAGAGAAAGATCGAGAAACGGCGACACCGCCAAGATAGAAAAGAGAAATATAAGTAAACGGCGACTCCGCCAATAACGTGATGAGACAGATTCACAAACGGCGACACCGCCAAATAGGGAAAACGAACGAGACACGAAAACGGCGACACCGCCAAGATAGGAGAAGGAAGCGCGAAGAAAAGTCGAAACAGAAGCGTGAGAGAGAGAGAGAGAATCAAGCGGTCGACGAGAACTCCAGAAATATACCCGGTTCGGAGGCTAGCTCACCTGGGAGAGCGTCGTGGCGTTCAAGAGGCTAGACGAGAGAAGGAATAGGCATGCGATAAGAGAAGAGGTAAAAGAAAGAGATTAGAGAAAAATCAGTAAGGTTAACGCACCGAAGCTATATTAAATAAAGTCAAGAAAGCGGCATGCAAGCCATACAGAAAGCTACAGCGTGAGAAAAGCAGAAAAGATAAAGTAAAGCGTTAGTAAGATCCACTAAGGTGCGAAAGCGAAATCATAGCACAAAATCCTTAGAATACTAATACAAAGTAAGAGGTTCTTGAGGGATTCTATATAAACTAAAATTCTTAAATACGAAACGCGGAATTAGCGAGGGACTACGGCCCTTTGGCGATACGATACGGCAGCGGGACGAATCCGCGCCGACGCAAGAGATATTTTCGACAATGTTTCAATAAATCGGCGACTACGGCGTACACGCGAGAACAAAAGCTTAAACTCGTATCGGTCCGAAAACACAGAACAAATTCACTCGCGAAATTTCCCGACAATCGGAAAGAGTCAGATAGTAAGCGATATAATTGTGGCGAGGAACACAGGTATAAAATGCACGCAAATAAATTAACATAGATCGTACAAGTAATATACAATAGTTACAAGAAATGGCAAGCTCTCAGAAAATTAGCACAAGAATATTATACGCGGCAAAAATAAATTAATAGTAGGTACGCCACTGATAGTCAGTACGTCCTTTATTCTCGCATTAGGCGAGTACACACAAAAAAAAGGGTGACTCTACGCTCGACCAGCAGCGTAAGGTATCGGAAAAATATTACAATAGGACGTTAATTACGAGTTTTCCCCAAAATTGAAATATTAAGTAAGTCAAGAGGAGGAAGCCATTCCTTATAACGACAGCGAAAAACACATGAATAATATACGGCAGATAAAAGAATTATTTAGCGTCAAAATTCCATATAATAAAGCCACGTATAACGCCGGAAAAGATAGAAAAGCCAACAGATAGTTAATTAAAAGAACTAAACCGACTCAACGGGAAACGGCCAAGCCGGGGACGCCGGGGCCCTAGGTGTTTCCACGTGGTCGAGAAGATAATCGGCAACTTCTAAAATATTCGACAATTCCAAAGCACTCAATTACGATAGAACGAAATTAATTACAATATATTCGATAGGAAAGATACTCTACGATAATAAACGAAGAAGCTAAATAAGATAACGGTATCCGAAACTATCGTCCTTTTACTTAGAGGGACTGGAACGACATTCAGTCCCGGTAAGCGAGAAAATGTGCCGTCGAGACAAAAGGCCTAGACGGTATTACTTCAATTAAATGCACAAAAATCTCCAAAATAACGGTAACGAAAGGAGCTCACCCAATATACAAAATCCAGAATCGAGGAAATCGGTCCTCAGACTTCCCTCCTTCCTTCCTTCAATATAATCTAATCCTTGTAAATCGATATCGGTTCCTTTTGGGTTTAACTTAGGAATGTTTAATCGGCTGAATTCGGCTCGGCGTGGTTCACTATACTACTCTTGCGAAATTGTACACCCGCTAAGACGCTCCAAACGTAAGTGAACGAACCGGAATTCGTCGCTAGAGGAAGAGCCCTAGGGGCCCCCCTCCATAAATTAATAATTCCTTATTCGCACGGTAGAGCGATAGCAAAATATAATAATACAAAATAGGTAATCTAACGCTTGACGGTAGCCAGAGACGAAGCATTAGGCGGCTCGAGTCCGAAGATAGGCGGAGAGGGCCGAGCTGAGCGCGAGAATCCTTGGTGCGGCCGATCGTGAGTCCTCGGTGCGAGCAGCAGGATCCGGCGAAGAGTATGCCCTGGTTTCTTCTTCGGGGGCCATTGATAACGGGAACGCTAGGGAACGTTCGGCGACTGGCGGCACGATAGGGGACTGAAGACCATAAGTCCAGGCAGGATCCACCGACCGCAACGGCCTAATCATGATTTCGATAGATTATTTGATTATTTTTCTTTTGTTAGGCGCGTACTCTGCCGGAGTTTGAATAGGTTGCTCGCTCGTCGTTCCCGTGAAGACGCGGAGAAAGAGAGACGGAGAGCCAGCTGGAGTCCCAGGAGGAAGGGAGCTGCGACACGCGAGGGTCGACACTCGCGATATCAGCGAAGAGCAGCTCTACTGGCCCAGGAGGCGCGCGCAACGCGGGACAGCTTGACGTCATGCGGCAGCAACGCGCTCTACTCAGCTAATACTCAACCACGACTGGAAGCGGCGCACACAGCGCCACACGAATGAGCACCACTACCGACCCCTATGGCATAGCGCCCATCGTCAGTTGCGCATAATTATGTTTCCGCGAGTTGGGAATCCAGGGACGCCTGGTGCACCCTCACGCGAAAACGTCTGATACTCTTCGTAGGACCCGATATGTATGAATTATTCACGAGATATTATGGTAATTATTAATTGTCGCGATGACAGATTCGAAACTGGCGCGTGGCGAAGACGCTGGGTTGAAGGATTCGTCTGCAGGGCGAATCGCCGCCCATTAGCCTACAGGGAGGGGGTGCTATCCTTCACTCGAAGACAAAGCGCGTGAAGAAGAGAATCTTGCTTGGATACGCGATGGCGATAGACGTTTGATTTTACTTTGTGAGTACGCGGGTGCACTTAGTGCCATTGGGCTGACGATTTGGTTTCTCTTAGATTACGCGACCAGGGAACACCGCGATAAGCAAGTTGCATTTGACATTTTGTGAGCGACGTAACTTCGTGCGAATCTTGGTACGGGAGTTCTGTTTGTTTTTTCGTAAGTGTTGACCGCGCGTGTAACGGACACGCGGAGGGACGATCCCTGACCTCGAATTAGACCAAGGCTCGAAGGTCCGTCGACCAGCAGGATTCACTGTCTGGAATTTCGTTTGAGATTAATTAGTGAATTAGAATTTTGTAACGTCTCCGAATTGTTTCGTGTTGTTCTGTCCGTAAGGAACTTGTACTTTTGATTTTGTAACGCGTAGAACGCGTACAGGTCCTTGACGGTCGGTCATCGTATTGTGGTAAACGTGGATTAGCCGTGTTACGATTTTGGATTTGAATTCGTACGGTACGCGAAGTACCCGTTACTATCTTTTGATTGTACTTTTGTTTTGTCTTTTCGATCTATTTTAATTACATTTGTTTTTGTAAATAATCACTTCGGTCGTGTACAAAATCGTCGCGCTTCGCGCCGCCGATTTTTCTTAATAAACCGAACCATTTAATTGAGATCGAAGTGTCTGAATGATTTTGTGTGTCGCGTGATCGTCTGACCCATCCGACCTATTGTTCCGAATCCCGACGCCTCCGCATAGCTGAGTTAGCCAACGTAGGCATGCGAAGACAAACCGTAAAAACTAATACGTGGTTCCCTTTTGGAACCTAGCGCCCAATAATACCTTAGTTATTTCGTAAGTAAAATTGTTAGCCCCTGGGTTGCCTGGACGCGTAGGAATCGCGTAAAGTTGTGCGCCGGTCGGTCTTGCATTTTCCGGTGAGGTCGATCGCGTAGAAATACGTCACAACATATATTTTAACAAAAATGTTACTCCAGATTCCTCCCCACCACCTGGCTCGAGGATACTACTTGCTTGGAGCGTCATCTCTTACGTATATTGTTAATATTATTGTTGTTTATTGCGTTTATTTAGTGTTTTAGGATTATTATATTTAGTATAGGACCCCTTCCCTCCGCCCTTCCCTCCTCGTCACCATTCCCCTAGGGCACTGGCTCGGAGCCATGGAGGACCATCAGCGAGGACCATCATCGAGAACCAACAACCATCCCCAGAAGGATCAAGAGCGTGGCTACGTTGCCTAGGCCGCGAGATACGGGGAAAGCATGGGCAGGAGGACACGAACCGCTGATCGAGACACGTGGAGTTCATGCCCGCCAAACAGCCACCACGACAACGTGAATGCAGCCCCAGTGCAGTCCTATCACACGGGTAGCCACAAAGCCCGTGTGAAAGCGGTGGAGCCCTCTCCTTCCAATGGGAGAAAACTTTGATAGGCCTAGAGGCCGCCATGTAGCCCGGCGCGGGTTCACGACACTTCACCTAAAGACACTTCTCCAAAAGACATTTTACCTAAAGACATTTCACTTAAAGACACTTTTACAATGCGACACTTGTCCAATACGACATTTCTCCAAAGAGACATTTCTACAATATTAAAGTGCGACATTTCTCCAAAGAGACAGTTCTCCAATATTGATGTGTATCTGTCATGTCTGTCATATATGTCATATACAGGGTGTCCCAGAACTACCTGACCAACGGGGTATAGCGGTGTTCGGGAGGCACCACTGATCACGAAAATAACCTTCCTTTTGTCCGGAAGGTCATAGTTTTTAAATGGGAGCAGGTCAAAGTTGACCAATCAGAGGGAGGCGTCAAGAGAAATGTAGTCACCTGCGAACTCTGAGTTTTCTTCGCTCGATTTTGCTTCTCGGTAGCTTGTTTCTTGTTTCCAATATGTATGTCTTCGGCTGACGTCATCCTGCCTGAAGTACCGAGAAACAAAAGCGAGGGAAGAAAACTCAGAGTTCGCAGGTGCCTACATTTCTCTTGACGCCTCCCTCTGATTGGTCAACTTTGACCTGCTCCCATTTAAAAACTATGACCTTCCGGACAAAAGGAAGGTCATTTTCGTGATCAGTGGTGCCTCCCGAACACCGCTATACCCCGTTGGTCAGGTAGTTCTGGGACACCCTGTATATAAAAATAACCTAATACCCCAACATTACCGTCTCGGGGTCGTACAGCAGGATTTCTTCGTCGTTCAGCAGGGTGGTTCAGTAGAGACATGATGCTCATATACGGATCCAAAAATAACCCTACAAACCCATCACCAGACTCGTAAAAGCTGAAAGATTTTTGCGTTGATCACCTTTGTAAACCGAGTGGGATGGTCAACCATCAAGGGTGGTTGAGTAGCAATAATCAGGATAGGATGATCAGAGCTGCTAAAGATCAAAATTATTGCTATCGTCATCGTTATACGATTTTTGGAGAAGTATCGCATTGGAGAAGTGTCGCATTAGAGAAATGTCTTTAGGTAAAATGTCTTTTTGGAGAAGTGTCGCATTGGAGAAGTGTCGCACTGTAGAAGTGTCTTTAGGTAAAATGTATTTAGGTGAAATGTCTTTTGGAGAAGTGTCTTTAGGTGAAGTGTCCTGTTACGCCCGGCGCGCAAGTAGCCAGCCCGCGCGACAGTGAAGCCAGCTCCGTGCCACCCGGCAGCGAGGCCCTGGAACGCCCGCCAAGATCGCATCGACCAAAGGCGACAGAGCCCTGCCATGCCGGAACTGCTGAACAATACTGAAGTGCGTAGCCCTCTTAGCCCAGCGGTCCGACTAATCACTGAGGCCCTGGAGACCCACGAGGACCGAAAAGCAACCAAACATCGCCGCTTCGAGCCAGGTATTGTGACAGAGTGGGTGCGATTTTGAGTTTTTGCGAGAGAGTGAGGATAGTATGAGTTCATATATCTTGGATTATATGTAGGATTGCGGATTGATTTGCGTAAGTACTTTTCTATGACTGACAAGGAACATCACTTAGTGTCCCCCTCCGATTTTGATGAAATTCAACCATGTTGTAGCTCTTAAAAACTAAGAGCAACGTATTTTTTTATCGACGGAAAAATGGTTTTAGGGAGTGAAATCAACCCCCAAAAGTTCGGCATGTCAAGGAGTGATAATACAGTTTCACCTAGAAGGGGTCGACCGATTTCAATGAAATAAAAACTGAAATATTTCTCAACACGAGTAATGAAAAGTACACGTATACATTAAAAAGAAATTGTCTCTTGTGGGGGTAAACCACCCCTCGATTTTACCTTTTTCACCCTAGTTAAAAAACTTACCAATGGAATTTAATTAAACATCTATCATTAAAAAGGTAAAGTAAAATTAAATTTGACGTGTTTCTGCTCTTTTACGGAAAAGCACATTTAAGGGGGTAAACACCCCCTGATTACCGATGCATGGATTTCCATATAGAACCACTTCTCGCGCAATTTAAAAGTGGAAATTAATTAAAAATATTCTCGTTAGTAAAAGTCAATAGACAGTAAGTGAAAATTGACGTTTTACCCGTAATTAAGGGGGCAAACTACCCCCTGCATACCTACTCCCTGCACACCGATGCATGAATTTCCTTATTACGAAAAATATGTTTAAGGGGTTATGTTTACCATTTACGCACTAATATGAATATTTCTTGATAAATAAAAGAATACTTTAACATGCCGCCCGTCATTAGTGAATGTAAACCAATTTATTTTATAAATTGTTTTACAATTCTTTTTCATGATTAATTTTTTAATGCAAGTTGTATTTTGTTTTCTGATTCCTAAACATTTTTACACAAATATTCTTATTAACTACACATTGGTATTATAATTTATAGCAATCATGGTTCAAAATTCGTACAGAAATGAAAGTCATCGAAAAAATGCTGCAAATATAAATATTTGTTGCACCATGCGCATCTTATAATAGCGACATTATTACACCCGGGTATTTCACAGTGTGCTTGAAAATATTGACCGAAACCAAAATCCATAGGATTTTCAAACTCTTCTGGATTTTTGGTTATGTAATTGCTTTTGAACCATACGTATTTGAAAAGGTTCGGATACCTTGGAGATGACAGTTGATTATGTGTAAGAGATCGTAATTTAATTACATTATTCCTTAAGTGTAAATTGATATCAGAATTTAATAACAGTCCACTATCTGAAAAATGTCGTATAAAATTTTTCCATATTCGGAATCCAAACACATCAAACGGTTGAATTTCTCGCGCTATACGTTTTGGTATTATACAATGGTATGTAAGGAATAGGTATGCTGGGGGTTATTGTATTACCCCCTTAATTACGGTATGTCAATTTTCACTTACTGTTTATTGACTTTCACTAACGAGAATATTTTTAATTAATTTACACTTTTAAATTGCACGAGAAGTGGCTGTATACGGAAATCGATGCATCAGTATGCAGGAGGTAAGTAATAATGACAATTTATCCTCTTAAACGTGTTTTCCCCCAAAAGAGCAAAAACACATCAACTGTAATTTTACTTCGCCTTTCAAATGGTACGTGTTTCATTAAAGTCCATTCGTAAGTTTTTTAAATAGGGTGGAAAAAAGAATAGTCAAGGGGTGGTTTATCTCGACAAGAGACAATTTCTTTTTAATGTCTAGGTGTACTTTTCATTACTCGTGATGAGAAACATTTTAGTTTTTGTTTCATTGAAATCGGTCGACCCTTTCTAGATGAAACTACATTATCACCCCTCGACATTCCGAACCTTGGGGGTTAATTTCTCCTTCTAAAACCGATTTTCCTCCGATAGAAAAAAAAAAACGTATCTTAGTTTTTTAAGCGCTACAACATAGTTGAGTTTCGTCAAAATCGGAGGGGGGCACTAAAGTGATGTTCCTTGTGAGATTTTCCTTTTTTCCCCTTTTCCCTACAACTTTTTCTGTTTGCGCCTTTTATATTTTGTAGGTCCGTTCTGGACATCGCAAGCCGTCCCATGTGGACCGGTCTTTTTAAGTTTCAGCCTGGCCTTCTACCAAAAGCTTGAGGCCATTGGTATATTGCGTGCGTCGTAGTCTTTAGTAGTTTTACGCCCTTTTGGGAAACCCTCTTCCCCGTCCGTTTTTACGTAATTGAAAATCCGGGGTAATATGTAAGAAGCCATTTGCGTTTGGGAACCTTCCACCCTGAAATCCCCTCACCTCTCCCCCGCTAGCTATACCATTTTGACTTGAAGTAAACATTGAAGGACCTCCCGAGGTCACTTGACAGTGCTACCCCGTTATGGTAGCTGGCGCCCAAGTTGTCATTGTTTTTCGAAAAGTATGTAGTACCGGAAAACCCCCTGTCCCTCCTGCTTCGTTACGCATTTGCGTATTCCTCCTTCCCCGACTCCCCTTTAATTAATAAGTATAATAATTCTTGCATTACAAAATTTGATGTATATTACACGTCTTACAAATGAAAATTTTGTACGTTTTTATGCAAATTGGAAGCATTGAGTTCGTGATTTCTAATACACAACATTTATATATTTATTTTGTTAACCTTTAATGATCACGCTATTTCAAAATGGCCAAAAATGTGTAGCCGGCAATAGGTTTAGAGTGAGATGTGACCGTTAGGATTCAATCACTTAATAATGACAAGTTACCTGTAAAACATTCAATTGTAATACATTATAAAATAATTTTGTATTCAATAAACGTTTAAACATTCCTTCTAGGAAATATATATATTTTAGCCCGTATTCAGAAATTGCTTTTAGTGCTAATAGCGCGCTTTTAAGTTGTTTTTTTAGTGAATTTTAACTAAAAGCAACTCTATTAATGACTTTAAGACTCTAAGACAAAAGTTGTTACAATCTCTTTTACAAAAATGCTGTAATCATTGGCACATAATATAGTAAGCTTAACTTTTTTCCGTATAATAATCATAACAATCGGTAATATGGTATTAAATATAGTTGTACTTTATGGTTGATGATTTCAAATAATGTAACAACTGCAGTCATTTTGCATGGTAATTCTTCCGAACGAATGTACGTGGAGGTTGCTATACTGTTTTTATAAAATGATCCAAGTAAAGTGAAGCTGTAAAGTCAGATATAAGCAATTTTTCCATACCTTTTAAAACTGGCGACTCTATCCCTATTGGAAACAAAAAGAAGAGAATTATTAAGTATGAGAAACTCGAGATCACTAGGTATTAGTCTCACGCTTACTGAACCACATCGCTCGTTAGTATAACATAGAAAGATCTTCTCTACATCTTGTAACGTGCCGTCAGGATGACCTTATTCAGGAGCCTTAGGAACAAAAACAAATAATATTAATAATTAATATTATTACAAAACATTGAATATATTTATTTTAAATAACACAGCATGAATAAACTGTATTACTGTAATAATTGTATTTAATACAATAACAGAAACGGTTTTAAAATTACAAATTATGAACAATACTACGTAAGTAGTTGATTACATCATCACGATCGTAGTTCTGCACAGCAACTTTTAATCTACGGTAACGACCTTCAACTTTAGCCTTCTTTGAAGCGCGTCCATCACCACGAAATACTTGCTCCAGCATCAGCTCAACTTTAGACTGCTCACTACGCAGCAACTGGATGAAATCCCAAATGTTTAAGGGGAGCATACTATTTAGACGGCCGAAAATGAGGCATTTTTCATGAATTTTTTTGAAGGTGATAACATAATCACATCATTTTGAAATTATGGTACCATTTTATTTCATCTTTAAAGCATAGAAAAAAAATTTTTTTTTGTTATGAAAGAAAATGGCGGCTCTATGTCTTATTTGGCCAGGCGTGTTTTGCGTGACACCGAAAACTGCTGCAGTTGTCACGTTCTTTGTAGTGATCTGAAACCAAAAACACAATGATTTTTCGATTACTGACATGTAAAAGGGAAGGACTAACCTAAAAAACAATGAAAAAGTATAAAATTAAAAATTTGGTAGGCTGTTGAAAAAAAGTTCGAATTTTCAACCATTTTTTTGACAGTTTTTACCCCAAAAAAATATTTTATTTACGCGATATCTTTAAAACTTTAGGTTAGTCCTTCCGATAATATTATAGAGAATCACCTCCCAAAAATTCAGCCAGATCGGCCAATAACTTTTTGAGTTACAACACGAGCAGTTTTTGAATATGTAGTTTCGAGATAATCGCGTTTAAAGTTTCAGTACGATAAAACTATTAGTTTTAGTGACTTACCGATCAATCAGCGATTCCAGACGCATATAATAATCCTTCAGCCTCTTCGAAAAACTGATTCTCTTCCATTTGTTGTTGTTTTCTGACTATACGAGCTGCTTTAGTTTCAGAAAGACTCATTTTGTTCTGCCTCGCTACTCGCGCCTCATCGATGTTTTCGGCGAAAACTTTCAAATAGGTGCCAACAATTATATCTAAATTGTTCATAATTCTAAGAATAGAGGTGTAGCGTTCATTAAATATCCCAGCAGCAATATAGGCTGAGATTTCAATGATTTTTGATGCAGAATGCAGGTGCTTTGGGGATAATCGCCAAACTATCGCGTTGAAACTTTCATTGGCATTCTGGGTATGGCCACCCAAGCATCTTTCCAGTAAATCATCCCTAGATAAATCTTCATAAATTGGTAGGAGATGCTGTATAATCTCGTCGCCAAGTAATGGAGTAAGATCTTCAAAGAATTATACAAAGATATTGTGAAAGAAACGTTGTTCCACCCCATCGTTAGTTTACGGTATGCGGACCCCGGCGCTCTCGACTATGTGCAATAACTCCATAAATATTTAATATTTCGATTTGTCCTTTTTCCAGTACATTCTTAATATATTATACTTTCGAAATATGAAAAAAAAAAAATCAATTTTTTGAAAATTCTAAATAGTATGCTCCCCTTAAGTGACAAGCAGCGGCACTCGCATTAAAATTTCGATTCCAGTTCTCAACATGATTATTAGTCTTATACAAGTCAAATAACACGCTCTCGTAATGATTCAAAAAACAATAGCGTAACGCGGCCCACGACGACCACGACGACGAAGCTTTACTCCAATCCATGTAGCCTTATAATACTCAAGTAACGGAGCTAGCTCATCTTTATGCTGAACGTAGAAGTGAGTTTTTATAAGCTCCTCGAATGCAAAAACAACATCGTCATCCGGAACAAAAGCAATCGCATACAACAGCGTCAAGTTCAGCTCATACTGAACATCATTTCCGTACTGTTGCTGCAAACCACAAGATTGGATGTTCCTCCAGATGCACTGTGAAAAATGGAAGTAACATCCTTTTACGCTGGTACGCGGAAAAACTTTTGAAACAGCTTTTATATTTGCGGATTCAAAATCACACATTATCACATCGGGCGATAAACGTGGCTCTAATGTGCATAATTGACGCAACACAGCTTTGTAGGTCTTCGAAGATTTACCAGTCATCAGAACGTATACCAACGGCACAACGTGATCTCTAATTGCTCCGTGGATAGAGTATAACTGATAAAATAACCCAGGAACAGTACGAAAAGTTCCATCGGAAAACCAGTTATCAAAATTACTAAGCACATTTAGGTTAGCTGTAGTAGAAAAAATTAAAAACGTATCATTGGAATTTAAGTCCAATGTACGAGAATCACATATCAAAAATGGCTGATTCTTCACGGTAACTTTATACTCATCAGAAACAATCAAATCAGCAATTGATCTTGCCACAGGAGGCATACTCTTGGCTTCGTGACGTATGTGACGAACAGTCCTCGACAAACAAGAAACAGAAGGCAATTTCCCAGCAACGGCGACCGGCATATCCTTCGAGACATTGGCGATAACCTTACTTGTTTTCTTGGTTGATGACTTGGCTTCGTTTCGAACTTGAGCCATAACGGACTTTGCGTGAGCAGCGGCTAACTCCGAAGGGTGATTATGCTGAGTTACCTTCAAAATTTCACCTACATAAAAAAAACCGTGTACACTAAAACCGCATATGCAAAAAAAATTAACAAAATAAAAAACAAACACAAACCATCAGCCTCCATACATTATGTGTGACAGCGTCCAGAGCATTTACAGTTGTAATACGACATACACCTTCAAATAACCTTATCAGCAGCCACCCGATTAACAATGTACTGTTACGATCGCTCTCTAAATACGCGGAATGTGATTAAGTTCTTACATTCAATATTCGAGAGATTGCGTGAATGCTGATTTAGAAAAGGTAGTTAGGATGGTTCGTTGGTCAGATTTGCCGGTGCTAAACGGTACGTCCACGCGTTATGTCAATTCTTCCAGCAGATAAGATTCGGAAAGAATAGGAAATAGGTTCCAGAGAATACCCTGATCGATACGAGGAAGATTATTCCTTGAGTCTGTTATGATATCTTGATTAATGAAGTTAGAACGGAGTTTAACTGAACGAATTGATTGATTCTTTGCTCGGGTATTCTTTATCCTTTTTATGTAAGTTAGATATTCTGGGTATGAATGAATTATTGTGTGTACCTGATTGTATGTGAGTAAACTCATAGGCTTACCCAATGATTTCCAGGGAATTCAACTGTTTCACCTTATTGCTTTCCTTGGAAGTATGGAGATTCAATGTGGTGATTTGAATGGACCCTCAGTCCAGATGAGGTTGTAGTCAGGGTTTGTAGTCAGAACAAGAACCTCTTTTTAGCCTCTCCAACCCTTTTTAAAGACTTCGTTTCTTATCCCTTCCATTACTTCTCATGAATTTGATTGGTCTTTAATTCCCTTTCTCAATGATCATTTAATAAATCAAAGTACTAACAATTATCTATCTGTTGTTGCATACCTGAGTCTTCCAATTCTGTACCCGAAACCTCGCGAGTACTGCTAGTCTCGGGGAGCTTCAGGTTTATCTTTTATTTCAAGACATAATAAAGGATTGGTATGACAAATTCCTTAAGAACATAATACCTGATAGAAATAATAAGCGTAACATTTTTCCGGTCAAATAAATGATAACTTAATTAAAGATTCCAATAATATAACGGAATATAAAACAAGACCCACAATATACAATGAAGAAATAAAATTGCCATCTTCTCAACGGCATACCGTAAACAATACAAACGCACCAACGCCAGAAACCAATCGGAAACAAAATATCAATTCAAAACTAACTTACCAACTCACAGCAACTGCCAATAATCAATTATCGGTCAAAATGCTCACATACAAGTCATTATCGCCCGAGTTGTTTTAACCGGAGTTATTTTCACCGGAGTTGTTTTTGTACCGAGTTGTTTTGACAGAATTGTTTTCACCGGAGTCGTTGAAGACCGAGCTATTTTAATCGGGCACCTATCGGATCCCCCAAAAAACACTTACGTGTAAAAAACTACGCCAAGTACAGGAGTGCTGTGTATTCCTCTAATAAAAAGTATTGATATCAGATTATTGAGGCCAAGTACATAAGTCACTACATGTTTGCCTATTATATGATCTAGCACTGGCCCATCATTTTAATTCTATTTTCAAAATTAGCTACAACGTTCTCACTACTCTTTTACATTACTACTGTTTCTCGTAGTTGATTATGATTTAATCGTTATTTAATAATTAATAAAACTTTAGCTGATTCCTTATCGAGTACTACTTGGCGGGTCCGTGCAATTCTTGATATAAATTTGCATTCATAATGCCAGTCATTAAACTCAAAACCAATGTCAACTTTCTATATAGAGCTTATTAACGATAACTCGTTAATAATAATCACGGTAAAATCTTAATAACAAACATATAATTTTAGGATACTATTAGTACGTTCAAAGTAAGTACTTTGGCATTTCTGGCACGGACCCGCCAAGTAGTACTCGATAAGGAATCAGCTAAAGTTTTATTAATTATTAAATAACGATTAAATCATAATCAACTACGAGAAACAGTAGTAATGTAAAAGAGTAGTGAGAACGTTGTAGCCAATTTTGAAAATAGAATTAAAATGATGGGCCAGTGCTAGATCATATAATAGGCAAACATGTAGTGACTTATGTACTTGGCCTCAATAATCTGATATCAATACTTTTTATTAGAGGAATACACAGCACTCCTGTACTTGGTGTAGTTTTTTACACGTAAGTGTTTTTTGGGGGATATCACAAGTTTTTGTTGTTCAACGGGACATAGCAGTATTAAGCACTGAAATCTATATTGTCACAGATATAAAATGTAAATGCATTATGATGTTGCTAATCAGAAAAATATATTGCGGTGTCGAAAATGTTTAATGGCACATAAATTTAATTTGTAAGTCCCTTTTTCTAGAAATGCATAAAGACATGTACAAATTTTTAAAGAAAATGCAATCTTCAATGCATATGAGAGTCGTTAATGGTGTCCAGCTTGTTGAAGCCGTGTGGTAAACGTAAGAGAGGAGAGTGTGCTATATTATTTCAGGCCTTGTACCTCAGGCCGTGCGAACATCAAAGAGGATACTATAGTTTGAGCGAAGCGCCAAAGCTTGTTGCACACTTTTCTGGACTTCTACGTTCGACACCTAGATACAGAAAACTACGTAGCGGAATACCTGGACACCCTGGAATTCCACATCCGACACCTAGATACAAAGAACTACGAAGCGGAATACCTGGACACCCTGGACTTCCACATCCAACACCTAGATACAGAAAATTACGAAGCGGAATACCTGGACACCCTGGACTTCCACATCCGACACCTAGATACAGAAAACAACGAAGCGGAATACCTGGACACCCTGGACTTCCACATCGGACACCTAGATACAGAAAACTACGAAGCGGAATACCTGGACACCCTGAACTTCCACATCCGGCACCTAGATACAGAAAACTACGGAGCGGAATACCTGGGCACCCTGAACTTCCACATCCGGCACCTAGATACAGAAAACTACGAAGCGGAATACCTGGACACCCTGGACTTCCACATCCGGCACCTAGATACAGAAAACTACGAAGTGGAATACCTGGACACCCTGGACTTCCACATCCGACACCTAGATACAGAAAACTACGAATCGGAATACCTGGACACCCTGGACTTCCACATCCGGTACCTAGATACAGAAAACTACGGAGCGCAATACCTGGACACCCTGAACTTCCACATCCGCCACATAGATACAGAAAACTACGAAGCGGAATACCTGGACACCCTGGACTTCCACATCCGACACCTAGATACAGAAAACTACGAAGCGGAATACCTGGACACCCTGGACTTCCACATCCGGCACCTAGATACAGAAAACTACGGAGCGGAATACCTGGACACCCTGAACTTCCACATCCGGCATCTAGATACAGAAAACTACGAAGCGGAATACCTGGACACCCTGGACTTCCACATCCCACACCTAGATACAGAAAACTACGAAGCGGAATACCTGGACACCCTGGACTTCCACATCCGACACCTAGATGCAGAAAACTACGAAGCGGAATACCTGGACACCCTGGACTTCCACATCCGGCACCTAGATACAGAAAACTACGGAGCGGAATACCTGGACACCCTGAACTTCCACATCCGGCATCTAGATACAGAAAACTACGAAGCGGAATACCTGGACACCCTGGACTTCCACATCCGACACCTAGATACAGAAAACTACGAAGCGGAATACCTGGACACCCTGGACTTCCACATCCGACACCTAGATACAGAAAACTACGAAGCGGAATACCTGGACACCCTGAACTTCCACATCCGACACCTGGACACAGGAAACTACGGAGCGGAATGTCTGGACACCCTGGACTTCGACGCCCGACACCTAGATACAGAAAACTACGAAGCGGAACACCTGGACACCCTGAACTTCCACATCCGACACCTGGACACAGGAAACTACGGAGCTGAATACCTGGACACCCTGGACTTCCACATCCGACTCCTAGATACAGAAAACTACGAAGCGGAATACTTGGACACCCTGGACTTCCACATCCAGTACCTAGATACAAGAAACTACGAAGCGGAATACCTGGACATCCTGGACTTCCACATCCAGTACCTAGATACAAGGAAACTACGAAGCGGAACACCTGGACAAACTGTCACATAAAATGCGAGGAACTATGCCGAAGCACACATATACATACACCCATATCCGCGCGCTGCACATGAATGCTATTAAAAACTGAATAATTCTATACTGTTGTGAAAGCACCCTTATACTAACTGGAAATTCGGTATGAACGGTAGCTTCACGTATAAAGTGTATTTGATTGTGTTGGGTATTCGTAAATTACTAACACCATACAGAGTACAAATAGGTAAAGAAGGCACAGCAGTCAGCGCCATCTGTCGTGTAAAAAATGCGATGGACGTGTGAAGACGACGACGACGACGACGATGACGACGACGACGGAACTGAAATAAAATCATCTCGCTCGCCATCTCAATACACCCTGATCTCGTATACTAATCGTATTGAACGTGGTGGCAATCAATTCAGGACCCTCAATGCCTATAGTGAATGTATAAATAACTTTTTCTCATGTATAGCGGTTAATAAGATATTTCGTTCCAAACACAGGTATAAGAGTTGACTCAAGTAAAGAGTCTCGGCGAGCTGTGCCCTGTACAGCCGGTTGCCTGTACTTGGCGCGAGACTCGACCGAGTCTCTTGATACTGGAAGTAGGCGGAAGGGACACGGCCACCACTATTTGGATTTCTTAAGGGGTTTATGGGACAGACAGTTTTCAGTAAGTACTGTGAGAGCGGCCTTATTTAGAAAATATCTAAATAAAGAATAGCACGAAAAAATAGCCGAGCGGCAGTGGTCCGGACACACGCATGCCTAGGGTGGCTGCCGAAGTCATAGTGCACAGTCCCTATGAAAAAAAGCTCGTCTCCAACGAGACCTGATAGGATCGAGAATCGCACAGCGAAGGAATTCACAGATTCGGTAAGCACACCGATATAGGGACAGGTCTTGGGAAGGCTAGAAACCACGACTCGGAATACTCGTGAGCTGCCGTTGGGGAGCATAGTACGCGGCGAGATTAGTAGACATTTTTAAATTACACAATTTCCGGAAGTGACGTCATCAAGACCCTTCGATTTCAAGAATTTTCGTTCGATTCCAGGAATTTTGCGTCACATTCCGAGAATATTGCGCTTGATTCTAGGAATCGCACGCGGTCGAGAATCTTCTAGAAGCTTCGATGGTTCATGTCCGTGTTTCAAGAGCCGGCGGCCATCGCGCGCGACATTTTGATGCCAATCCTTGTCCCCCACCTTGGAGAAGCTTCAATGAACCCTCTTCCTCCCTCCCAGATCCGTGTAGATTTCAGACGGCAGCCGTCAGCTAATTTAACCTTGAACATTATCTCGCAGAATTGCGCACCAAGATTCAGCCCTCCGAAATGCAGCATCGATTTTAGGATATTTGTCGGCTCTCGTCAGTCATTCGATTCCAGGAAGCTTCCGTGCAGGTTCGTGCAGGTTTCGTACGCCACCCCCGTCCTGCAGCTTTTGATGAGCTCTCCCCCCCCCTGCCGGACATTCTTTTGATCTTGTTATTCAGGGTATCGAAATACTCGTAAAAGATAAGCGACCCTCTGTGCATTTCTGAATATGCGTCGGAAACTTTTTGATGTAAAGTTCAACCTCAAAGTGCCCAATTCGGTTAAAAGTCTTATCCCTCGAACCGATGTAAAACAATTCCAGCAAAACCTTGAAACGTTCGTATAAAGGGGGGGGGGGGGGGGGGCACTGGCGCACAGACCAATTGGACACAAATGACTTTTTAGTGAAAATTCTGTCCAGTTTTAAATAGATGGAATAGAATAAGTTACGAACGATGTGTTATTACAGTATATTGTATGTAGGTTTACATTAGTTTACGTTAGATTTGGTTAGGTAAGGTTAGGATAGGGTGTAATGTTCAAATTTCGAAGACTGGGTAGGTTAGTGGATAAGTATATCGTCGACTGAAGAGAATATTAAATGTTTGAAAAGATTTCGCCAAATAATAGTACTTTGCGATACGAGTGCGAGAAAGCGAACTTTATAGGCAGGCGGTGAAGTTGGTCGCACGAACCGCAAACGAGTAACACAACGGCACGAGCCGAAGGCGCGTGCTGTTTGTGTTACGAGTGCGGCGAGTTGTAACTCATGCATGAAAAACACTACTTTTCGTGCCTCCGAAGTGAAGGCGTGTGGTGACAGCATGCGAGAACAAAATACTACGCAGTGTGAGAAGTGCGTGCGGGAAGTGCGTGTGAGAAGAAAGCACTAGTGCGAGAAGTATAATTGGGCTGATATGCGCATGTGCAGCATTTTTATTGTATCCTTAGTTATAAAGCGTCATTTGCGCCACACTTTGGAGGCACGAGAAATAGCACTTCTCATGCATGAGTTACATAAAGATGACTTACAATATCGTTGAATTATTGATGGAATATTGTTCAGGAGACAGAAATTCGCATTTGTGTTCAATTGAGTTTGTGCGTAACTGGGCAACACCCTGCCGCTTGTTTGGCTTCACTCAACGCGTTCTGAAAGCGACGGGCGCTTATATTAGCGATCGTAAAGTGCATACCATGCACGAATTCTTTCCGGTCGTACCATCCGGATACAAGATTATAGAGGTGCCATCGCACGTCATTTATCTACCGATCGCCACCAAGACGATAGATCATCTGTAGCTGCGAATAGTCGATCAAGACGGGGACCTGGTGAATTTTCAAGGAGAAGTCATAACGATCAGGCTGCACGTTAGATCCATGCGATAATGGCTATCGTCTATAATAGAAAAATCGTCAATGGTTATAACAGTAGGCCGATATGCCAAAGAGGAATCAGTCGTCGACCGCTTCTCAAGACGCTAACACGTCAAAACTTCTTATTTCTGGAAAATCTAGGATTCAAGGTCGCGAGAGGAAAGTAAAGCGTTCGTTCTGTTGCATTCCTTTCGTCTGCCGCGTACCATGGAGGAAGAAACGCTGAACATTCAGACACCGACCGTCTTCGACGAATCTATAGCACACTATGAAACGCATGCGCATCAACCTTACGCCTCATCAACGTTCAACAACAGCGACGAGGTTCAAATCTCCGTTTAACATCAAGACCTATGCTTACTACCGAGCAAAAGTTCGCTGCACGTGTATGGAAAGCTGGTCAAGGAAGATGGGTCCACAGCGACTACGAGCACGACTCTGGTCAACAATGGCATATGCCATCTCTTCGAGGAGATTCGCTACGAAAGAAATGCTATAGAGATCGATCGCAGCAAGAACGTCGGTCTCACGAGTCTCATGAAGGGATATGTTTCCCTGAGTCCCGGTCAA
Organism: Cephus spinipes; assembly: GCA_963971525.1. Lineage (NCBI taxonomy): Eukaryota > Metazoa > Arthropoda > Insecta > Hymenoptera > Cephidae > Cephus > Cephus spinipes. The sequence goes on along the minus strand of OZ020575.1, from coordinate 14,481,578 downwards.
CGATCCTTGATGGAGAACGCCGGTTGGCTCGACGTCAGAGAACAAGAGAAGTTGACCAATGCGTACGGTTACTTCGACGTATCCATTCCGTTGAGTCTGATCCTGGGTTTCGCCGAAGATTATCGCAAGATCGTCGTTAACGCTAAACACGAGTTGATTCTGACGAGGGCAAAGAGCGATGTCAATGCAATAGTGCAAACTGCTGCGGAAGAATGCAAAGTCGTAATTCACAAATTGGAATGGTTGATACCGTACGTAAAGGTGTCGGATCGACGAAAGATACAACTGCTGAAATTCATCGAGAGGGATGCACCCATCTCCGTGAGGTTTCGTACCTGGGAGCTGTACGAGTACCCTCTACTCCCCACCACTTCGAAACACGTGTGGACCGTCAAGACGTCGACTCAGTTGGAAAAACCACGATACGTGATACTGGGTTTTCAGACGAGCAAAAAGAATAAGAAAGATAAGAACGCTAGTCACTTTGACCACTGCAACGTCAGAGACGTTAAGCTCTTTTTGAACTCGCAATGTTATCCCTACGGAAATCTGAATCTCGACATTGCTCATAATCAGTTTGCTCTGCTGTACGAGATGTATGTAAACTTTCAAACTACGTACTACGGCAAGGATCCCGAGCCTTTGCTGAAGAAGAATGAATTTCTCAAGTACGCTCCATTGATCGTCATCGATTGCTCCAAACAAAACGAGTCTCTCAAACTCGGATCCGTCGATATTCGTCTGGAATTCGAGGCGCAAGACAATTTCCCTGCCGAAACATCGGCATTCTGCCTGATCCTGCACGATCGCATAGTCGAATATAATCCGATCAGTGGTGGGGTGAAAAAATTGGTATAAAGACGCTGTAATCGTAGCCCTCTATGCAGTTCATCAAAAAAATGGAATACATCGTGGACGTACAAGGTTTCAAGAAACCCTCGAACGAGTTTGTCCTGAAGGAGCTATCCGTGATTGGAGTCAGCAGCAATTTCTCCGAGCCTGCAACGTTCCTGTTTCAACCACCTTGTCAATGGAAGTATCTACCGGTTAAATACAAAAGTATAAATTTGTGGTTGGAGCGCAATTTTCATGGTATATCCTGGAGCGCTGGAGACATTGCTTACAATCAAGCTAGAAACATTCTTCGAGTCATCTTACAAAGTTCATCTAAGATCTACGTAAAAGAATTGGAAAATAAAGTTTCGTTGGGAGCTTTCATTGGACGAACCGAGCACATCGTGGATCTCGAAGATCTGGGATGCCCTTCGTTGCAAAAATTGCGCAAAAACTTACTCACCCGCTGCTCGCATCATCATGCTCCCCATTTCCAATGTTCGGTGGAAAACGTTAAATTGTTAAGGAACTGGTTGTCGGAATGTATTTTTTTCTATGATTATGAATAAAGACATAAGACATAATAACAAATTGTATATTTATTTAACATGTATACATAGTAGTAGTATTAAGAGCACGATTACAAACATTGAAATTCAATCTGATTGTACTGCCCACCGAGATAGCGTATAAGCAGTCGATCTTCGTCGGCAGCAGGCACCATGTATTGGAACAAACTGTTATCGTCTTTCAAGGATTTGGACACTCTCGGTGGTAGAAACGTCGAGAAGATGTTTTCAATGTCCACGATTACTCTCGTTCCGTATTTTGTTTCAATTTTCCGAATATAACTAATTTTGTATTCCTTTTGAATCTCTAATTCTGCCAACTTTTTCGTTGGTAGAAATGCGTCCAAACGGGCCACTTTGTTAATTGTCGAGAAGTCCATTGCCTTCAATTAATATCGAATTTCTCCAAATTTATTATGACCTCTTTTAGCTTCGATCAACTGTATTCAAACTTTGAGCTCACGTTGTTTACTCTTATTCGACATCGGTCGAATTGTTACAGCGGACTAATGAAGGCACGTTCAGCTCCTCCTTTTATAGGAAACTCTTAAGGGCTAAAACGGGGGGATGGAGGGGTTACGCAAATTTCTAGGAATCGAATCGCCTACAGAGATTCCTGGAATCGACGTCAAGGTGGATGCATCTTCTGGAATATTATATACCGATACATAGATAATTCTAGAATGACTTTGAACTCGCCGGTGCTCTCGCACGAGGCTGGGGGATTCTCGAAGCCTCTCGGTGGGATGAGGAGGTTGACGAATCGGGGGATGGGGAAGCCTCTCAGTGGTATGAGGTGGCTGACGCGCGACCACTGCGAGATAACGTTCGAGGTCGAGTCGCCTGCCGTCCGACACCTGCATGATGTCGTTTTTCCTGGAATCAACCTCGACGCAAAAACCGCTTTTCGGCACTGCGCTCAAAGGGGATGCCGCTCGTCTCTCTCTCTCTCTGATTCACCGATGCTACGCACTAGTTTGCGCGATGAAGTTAGGGACAAAAGTTCTGGAAAATTACTGCAGGAGTGCATCAGCGATGCTGCGCAATTCCGCGAGATAACGTTCGAGGTCAAACGGGCTGAGGGCTGACGTTCGAAACCTGTACGAACGTGTACGGGTCCGTCGAAGCTTCTGGAAGGCTTTCCGGGGTGGGGGGCAAGGGGCTGTCTCAAAACGTCGTCCGAGAGGACCGCCGGCTCTGGGAGCGATCCTTCTCGACTTAGCACGGACACGAACCGTCGAAGCTTCCAGAATGTTCTAGAAGGTTCTAGAAGGTTCTCGATCGTGCGTAATTCCTAGAATCGAGCGCAAAATTCCTGGAATGTGACGCAAAATTCATGGAATCGAGCAAAAATTCTTGGAATCGAGGGGTCCTGATGACGTCACTTTCGGAAATCGTAGAGCTCACGACGGCAACTTAGCACGGATACCCACCTTCAAAGGCTCTGGAGTGTCGGTATTATGTCGGTGCAGGAATCTGTATCCAGAACTCTCCCAGCTATACTACTGTTCACACGCGTTCTACTTCAGGCACATAGCTTTGATAGAAAGCATTGCTGCCACGTCGTCCACCGCAGCTTACTCGTGTGTTGAAATGTTGACGAATTTATCGTTATAACTACAATATTAATATCTTAGAAACGAAACGATGAATAATTTTGAAATTTTGTACGTGCATTCTCTTTATACGAATTCCTCATATATTTTTGTTACCAACATCTCACGACGCGAATTAAATTGTTCGATATGATTTTATACTTTTTAAAAAGATTACAAAAATAACTCAATTTTAAATAATTATTAATAAGAGTGATGCTTGTCGATTCAGCTGTCACTTCTCACTGATTTCCTTTCGATCGTTCCTGTTGTAATATAGATTTGGAAACGCGCCTACGTCAGAACCGACGGAATGGCCACGCGACGCGGCACATTCCATTCGCTAATATTATGGAAACAAAGGAGACACATCACCGATACCATGGCGAAATATAGAAACAATCCTGTGGTTATTGTATCTCTAAAAATTCCATAATTAACATATAGAAAGCGGACGGCCTGTCCGATCTCCGATCATAGTCATACGAAGTAAGAGAGCTACGAGTGAAGTGTTACTACGGTAACTTAGTCGGAATACTAACCTCCAGCCTCGCGATTTCGTACTCACCTCGTTTACGGTTTATTTCTAATAGTGTATTCAAACGTAACTTATTTTGTTTCAAATAAATCTTTTACTTGTTATCGAGAGTTAAGTTCCAACTTTTTAGTCGAGCAACGAATGCCAAAGTACCTGACGCCCGAAAACCCTTTCCGGCAGTCAAATCCGTGAATCCAGTATTTGGGCTCACAACATTCCGTATAAAGATACCTCGGTTACCGGTGTCCGTTGTCTCTGTATCTTATCGGTAAGGCTACCGTAGTCATTATAACTCGCGCTTAATTGAAAAAAGTTGAAATATATGTGCAGTGTACCTACTATACATATAGGGAATTCGTGTAAAAACTGTAAATATTGACTTCTTTCCCCATACTTCTGATAGGTTAATCTTAATAAAATTAGGCTCATTTTAAAGGTATTATTTCAAAGAATTAGGTATACAATTATTGGAAAAAATGTGATGAAAATTATTTTACACGGCAACTACCATAAATTTATTTAAATCATGGATTTTGAATAAAAATTTCTTAAAATGTAAAATGAAATTATTATCATCACCATTAACTTTGCACAATCATATTCTCGCCTGAAAAACGCTTTTTGCACGATTTAACACTAAATCTACCATTACTGGTCAAATTGACTGTTTTCAAACTTTTGTACAATTTTAACATATTTAAATGTTATCACATCGCTATCAAACTTTTCAACTTTTCTTAAAATATACATATACTGTATTTTTCAGTATTTAATTCTCGTTTTTTTTCTAACAAACATATTTAGCCTTTCCTACCTACTGTAACCGGTGTATTTGACCGGTCGAAAAATCATACTATTTACTCTTTTAAATCTATATAATTAGTATAAAAAAAGGCTATCTCAATGTAGCGTGACTAACTGAAAAATTATGAACCTCCTTATTATATCGTCAGAAGGACACGGAATGAAGTACGCACGTGAATAGTTGACAACACAGTTTAATGCACAGGCAAATGCACCTAAACCGCAGAGGTAGGTGACATAATTTTATAACTCAAGAAGAGAGCATCCCAGTATAATAGTTCTAAAGTGTTTCATTTGCAATTCCATATTATAAGTGCTAATTTGAAAAACGAAAACGTACAGCAGCAATATTTGGACGTAAATTTTCTATTTCGTACATAGTGCATTATTCTGTGGTGAATAATTTACCTTAAAAATTTCAAGGCGTTCCAAAAATATGACGTTATTAGAAAAAATAAATAACATAGATGAAGAGTGTTTGGATTTTGATGAACAAGAACTTTCCGAAACTGAAGACAACATGCAAAGAGATGATGACGTATTTACAACAGACGAATTAGAGTCCTCAGACAGCGATAACGAAGTGGATAATATTATAAATAAGCGTCGAGAGCAAACGAAAAGGAGATTATTATTGAGTTTCGAAAGTGAGAGTGATGTAGAAGATCTACATATCCAAACTGTTTCTGATGGAACAGTTTAGGAAGAAATAGACGAAGGTTCCAAACCCGGGAAGACACCAATTCATAATATTTTTAGGAAAGTGACCGCGCCGATAGTATATGCTAAACGACATATCATGAAAGGAAAAGTAAAGACTGCATTTTCTCTGATCACTGATAACCGTACGATGAAACATATTAGAATGTGCACAGAAGCAGAAGCATTTAGAGTGTCGGGGACTAAGAATAAGTGGGAACTAAATGCAACAAAATTAGATGCATTCATTGCTCAGCTATATGATGACGGCGCATATGAGGCAAAATATTATTTATATATTATTTATATATTTATAAATAATGTGTATATGCGTTATAACGGGGTGCCCGGCTCGGCTCGTCCCCGCTATAATTAATTTTTCCATAGAGCTGCCAGGGAACGCTAGAGGGCTAGGAATTTCCGAAAAATTAGGAGTTCTGATCGAGATTCGAACCCGATACCTTCGGACTGCCAAGTCGAGCACTTACCACTGTGCTACTGAACCCACTGTCCGACCTGATAAGTCCTATTTATTTACCTTTCGGTCATTCCTAGGTGGTATCCCCTCCAGCTTTGTAACGCCACGTTACAGCGTATATATATTGTGTATGTGAATGAAAGAAACTATAATACATAACTACCGTTCATTTTTTATTCTCTTTTCCAGATTATAATTGAAACTATATACAAATAAATTTGTGTCGTCATTTTATGTAAGTTGTTTATTTATTAATTCACTCAGTAACAAATTAACTATTATCTATGTTTAATTATAAAAACAATAGCTCTTTTTAAGGACCAGTCATTTTGGCCGGGCACAGTAGAAACAGGTATACCAGAAGTATCGGTAGACTTACAAGGAAGGGTATCGAAGTGTCACCCCCCGATTTCAATGAAACTTTGCTATGTTGTAGAGGACAAAAAAATAAGAGACACGTGTCTTTTTTTATGTGCCGATATACACTTTAAAGGAGTAAAAACCACCCCCAAAGTTCACCCCCAAAAACAGTTTTTTCACGATATCTCTGTTTCTATGCTGTTTTTTTTTTCTTAAACCAATTGGAGATTGCGTGTCATTGAATGACGATCTTTTATACAGGGTGTCCCAGAATTGCTTTTGGACCGGAAAGTGGGCGATGCCTGGAGGTGCCCTGAGTACCCTCCCGCAAACCGTTTGCCAAAATTCGCAATAGTTTTTAAATGAGAAGCATTTAAGTGCGACCAATCAGAACGAAGGATTTCCGCGGATTCATTCGCGGATGCCAAAGATCGCTGCTTTGCAATAGCTTCCCACAAATTCCGCGCTTAGCAATTGTTTCATAGCCCGAGCGAGCGTCATAGGATTCGTTGACAAACTCCCAATATGGGCATGGGCGTGACTTAGGCTGGCGCAACAGCTACACGTGCAACGCGCGATCGGCAATTGTTTTGGGATACGCATTCAGCCAGACGAAAACCGGTACACGGTGTCCAAAACGTCATGCACTGAATTTTATAGCAGTCCGAAAGAAAACAGATTATTAAAGTGAGAGGGAGTCGGGAGGGTGGGTGGTGGGACTGATGCATTAAATTTAACATGAATTGATAACTAAGCATAGAAGTATTATTTCTTCGTCCTGCGAATAGCCATATCGAATTTCCAAGACATCGCGATTGCTGATTTCAAAGTTATAGAGTACTCATCGATTCTGGAGACTGTAAAAAATACGTAAAATAGGAAAATAGATTAGGAGAGAAACGCAAAGACACGTATCACTTTTTTTTCGTTCCTAGAATGTCCACACAAAATTACAGCCCTTTGCGACTTCCGGTGGCAAAGTTACGCAACACTTGTCGATTTTGAATTTTCAGAAAAATACGTCAAATTGAAAAAATGAAGTAGGGGAGAAATGCAAAAACATGTATCCCTTTTTTTCGTTCCTAGAATGTCCACACCAAATTACAGCCCTTTGCGACTTCCGGTGGCAAAGTTACGCAACACTTGTCGACTTTGAATTTTCAGAAAAATACGTCAAATTGAAAAAATGTACTAGGAAAGAAATGCAAAAACACGTATCCCTTTTTTTCGTTCCTAGAATGTCCACACCAAATTAAAGCCCTTTGCGACTTCCGGTGGCAAAGTTACGCAACACTAGTCGACTTTGAATTTTCAGAAAAATACGTCAAATTGAAAAAATGTACTAGGAGAGAAATGCAAAAACACGTATCCCTTTTTTTCGTTCCTAGAATGTCCACACCAAATTGCAGCCCTTTGCGACTTCCGGTGGCAAAGTTACGCAACACTTGCCGACTTTGAATTTTCAAAAAAATACGTCAAATTGAAAAAATGTACTAGGAGAGAAATGCAAAAACACGTATCCCTTTTTTCGTTCCTAGAATGTCCACACCAAATTGCAGCCCTTTGCGACTTCCGGTGGCAAAGTTACGCAACACTTGTCGACTTTGAATTTTCAGAAAAGTACGTCAAATTGAAGAAATGAACTAGGAGAGAAATGCAAAAACACGTATTCCTTTTTTTCGTTCCTAGAATGTCCACACCAAATTGCAGCCCTTTGCGACTTCCGGTGGCAAAGTTACGCAACACTTGTCGACTCTGAATTTTCAGAAAAATACGTCAAATTGAAAAAATGAACTAGGGGAGAAATGCAAAAACACGTATCCCTTTTTTTCGTTCCTAGAATGTCCACACCAAATTGCAGCCCTTTGCGACTTCCGGTGGCAAAGTTACGCAACACTTGTCGATTTTGAATTTTCAGAAAAATACGTCAAATTGAAAAAATGAACTAGGAAAGAAATGCAAAAACACGTATCCCTTTTTTCGTTCCTAGAATGTCCACACCAAATTGCAGCCCTTTGCGACTTCCGGTGGCAAAGTTACGCAATACTTGTCGACTTTGAATTTTCAGAAAAATACGTCAAATTGAAAAAATGTACTAGGAGAGAAATGCAAAAACACGTATCCCTTTTTTTCGTTCCTAGAATGTCCACACCAAATTGCAGCCCTTTGCGACTTCCGGTGGCAAAGTTACGCAATACTTGTCGACTTTGAATTTTCAAAAAAATACGTCAAATTGAAAAAATGTACTAGGAGAGAAATGCAAAAACACGTATCCCTTTTTTTCGTTCCTAGAATGTCCACACCAAATTGCAGCCCTTTACGACTTCCGGTGGCAAAGTTACGCAACACTTGTCGACTTTGAATTTTCAGAAAAATACGTCAAATTGAAAAAATGAACTAGGAGAGAAATGCAAGAACACGTATCCCTTTTTTTCGTTCCTAGAATGTCCACACCAAGTTGCAGCCCTTTGCGACTTCCGGTGGGAAAGTTACGCAATACTTGTCGACTTTGAATTTTCAAAAAAATACGTCAAATTGAAAAAATGTACTAGGAGTGAAATGCAAAAACACGTATCCCTTTTTCTCGTTCCTAGAATGTTCACACCAAATTGCAGTCCTTTGCGACTTCCGGTGGCAAAGTTACGCAACACTAGTCGACTTTGAATTTTCAGAAAAATACGTCAAATTGAAAAAATGAACTAGGAGAGAAATGCAAAAACACGTATCCCCATTCTTCGGCACTCGAATGAGTATGCTAATTTTCAGACCTCTGCGAGTTACGATGTAAAAACACATAGGTGGAGGTATACGAGAGGTATAGGTAGAGAGTAGATAATAGTATAGGGGAGGTATAGGAAGAGAATGGGCCAAGGTATACGAAAATTATGGGAAACATGGAACTTATGCGTACGACTTATGCCTAGCTGTAATTGAAGAAATGGATTAAGGAGAGGAAGTGTATTATAAAGAATTAAACCTGAAATTTGGTTTAAACATTTATTATATAAATTAATTAAAAGGTGTAATTTAATTAACATAATTTGGTGACCTATTTTGCTAACCCAAAGTAAATAATGAATATAGGTTTGTGTTTACAATGTGTTAACGCGTTATAGAAATGTACAAAATTCTTAAACCGGTAAGTAATGACAATATAATAACTTAGATTAATCAAGTTAATAATAATTAAAAATAAATAATAATAATCGCAGTTATGTTATAGGATAGGTTATTGGTTATAATAATTATCATTTAGAACTTCCAGTATTTTCATTCATTGGATTGAACAAGAACGTGACTGTGAGAAAGTGATAGCGAATAAATTATACATGATATGTTTTACCATATTATGTTTAATTTAATCTTTATCACTAATTTGCCGTTACAGTCTTGTCCAATCCAATGAATGAAGATACTGGAAATTCTAGATGGCTGTCCCCGCTTGTTGTCCTCGGGTTAGGTCATCTAGGATGCTGTTCTTCTATTCCCTTTTTTCATCACCGTAATAATGACGATCTGGAAAAGAAAAGGTAGATGGTTATTTATATCTTATTTGTTTAATAAAAGTGACAAACGGATTATAGGGCAGGGTTCGCTTACCTTTGACTGTAGCATGATGATAGGCGAATCCTGTTTACTTTTCATTGCTGGCCTCACTTATTAAACTTGTGCCGCTTTCTCTCGCGTTCATGTAAAAGAAATAGAAAAGGAAAAAAGAAATTAATAAATCAATTTAAAAAAAAATGTTGTACTCTATTGTGTTTACTTACTTTTTTCGAAGTCGATCAAAAGATTGTTCCCACCGAGAATGATGTTGACTGGAATGAAAAACAAATTTATTAGCATATCTAAATGATATTGTTAGGATGCTGTTGTAAAACGTACCTTTTGTATTGAAGTTGTGTTACAATTTGACCGACCGGTCGTCGTCTTGTACAGGAACACACAGGGGCGCAGACAGGCAGCGCTGGACCTAGCACCTAAAGCATGATAAAAATCCTAATAGTTTAAAAATCAAATTTAAACATTAACTTTGTATTGAATAATTTTGTTTCCTTACCTCAATGAAGAAGGTGCTCGAAGTGTCCGCCATTCGCCTGAATGCAGCACCTCGCACGCTGCAGGAGGCTGCTTCGACAGTTCACCAGCATTTCCGGGGTGACGGAACGCATGGCACTGTCGATCCGCAGGTGAAGCTCTTGCAGCGTCTCGATCGGTGTCCTGTAGACGACCGACTTCACATGTCCCCAGAGGAAGAAATCCAATGGCGTCAGGTCTGGGGAACGTGCCGGCCAGTGACGGGATCCTCCTCGTCCGATCCAGCGCTCCGGAAACATACCGTCGAGTTGGTGACGGACGATGCGAGCTGAATGTGCAGGAGCCCCATCATGCTGCAGCCAGATCCTCGTCAGGTCCTCTTCGAGCAGTCCGCTGATGCTAAGGAGGGGCTTGAGTTGGCGCCTGAGAAATCCACGGTATTTCTCGGCAGTCAACGTTTCCTCAAACTGGAAAGGTCCAATCTGAAATTAAAAGAGCAATTTGTTTTAAGAAAAAAATTTAACTTAATTTCCAACATTACTTACCAGTTTATCATTAATTATTCCTGCCCATAGATTCAGAGAGAATCGTCGCTGATGCCTCACAGGTATCGGAGCGTGCAGATTCTCTGAAGCCCATACGTGAAAATTGTGTGTGTTCCAGCATCCAGAGCGTCCGAAAGATGATTCATCGGTAAACATAATGTTTCCGATGAAACTCGAATCTTCCTCGTGCTTCTGGAGCAGCCACTCACAATATTCACGCCTGATAGCGTAATCAGCTGGCTGAAGCTCTTGGACACGCGTATAGTGATACGCGTGCCACTTCTCAGCTTTTAAAATCCTGTGGATCGTGCCTCGCGATAATCCTAGCGAGCGCACCACCGACCTCACGCTCGCCGTCGGATCTTCGCGAAACGCGTCCAAAACACGCTCCTCACTTGCGGGGGTCCGTCTCTGACGTGGTGCACCTGCTCCTTGGTGATTCGGCATAGCATTTCCGGTGGACTGCATCCGCATCACCGCACCCCGGATCACCGCAGCCGAGGGATGTCGCGAGCGGCTTGAAGAATATCTGGCGCGAGGTAGTCGTTTGGTACTACAATGTTGCATTGCCTGTTCTTATTCGTTGATCTCCCACTATCGATTCTTCACTCGTTGGCATATCCCTCACGAAAAGAAATATTCTAACGGTCAAAAAGCGTGTGAGGGGCGGGGGGGACGGGGGTCAGCGAATAGTAAAATAGATGCACTGCTTCGCGACATCCCTCGGCTGCGGTGATCCGGGGTGCGGTGATGCGGATGCAGTCCACCGGAAATGCTATGCCGAATCACAAAGGAGCAGGTGCACCACGTCAGAGACGGACCCCCGCAAGTGAGGAGCGTGTTTTGGACGCGTTTCGCGAAGATCCGACGGCGAGCGTGAGGTCGGTGGTGCGCTCGCTAGGATTATCGCGAGGCACGATCCACAGGATTTTAAAAGCTGAGAAGTGGCACGCGTATCACTATACGCGTGTCCAAGAGCTTCAGCCAGCTGATTACGCTATCAGGCGTGAATATTGTGAGTGGCTGCTCCAGAAGCACGAGGAAGATTCGAGTTTCATCGGAAACATTATGTTTACCGATGAATCATCTTTCGGACGCTCTGGATGCTGGAACACACACAATTTTCACGTATGGGCTTCAGAGAATCTGCACGCTCCGATACCTGTGAGGCATCAGCGACGATTCTCTCTGAATCTATGGGCAGGAATAATTAATGATAAACTGGTAAGTAATGTTGGAAATTAAGTTAAATTTTTTTCTTAAAACAAATTGCTCTTTTAATTTCAGATTGGACCTTTCCAGTTTGAGGGAACGTTGACTGCCGAGAAATACCGTGGATTTCTCAGGCGCCAACTCAAGCCCCTCCTTAGCATCAGCGGACTGCTCGAAGAGGACCTGACGAGGATCTGGCTGCAACATGATGGGGCTCCTGCACATTCAGCTCGCATCGTCCGTCACCAACTCGACGGTATGTTTCCGGAGCGCTGGATCGGACGAGGAGGATCCCGTCACTGGCCGGCACGTTCCCCAGACCTGACGCCATTGGATTTCTTCCTCTGGGGACATGTGAAGTCGGTCGTCTACAGGACACCGATCGAGACGCTGCAAGAGCTTCACCTGCGGATCGACAGTGCCATGCGTTCCGTCACCCCGGAAATGCTGGTGAACTGTCGAAGCAGCCTCCTGCAGCGTGCGAGGTGCTGCATTCAGGCGAATGGCGGACACTTCGAGCACCTTCTTCATTGAGGTAAGGAAACAAAATTATTCAATACAAAGTTAATGTTTAAATTTGATTTTTAAACTATTAGGATTTTTATCATGCTTTAGGTGCTAGGTCCAGCGCTGCCTGTCTGCGCCCCTGTGTGTTCCTGTACAAGACGACGACCGGCCGGTCAAATTGTAACACAACTTCAATACAAAAGGTACGTTTTACAACAGCATCCTAACAATATCAATTAGATATGCTAATAAATTTGTTTTTCATTCCAGTCAACATCATTCTCGGTGGGAACAATCTTTTGATCGACTTCGAAAAAAGTAAGTAAACACAATAGAGTACAACATTTTTTTTTAAATTGATTTATTAATTTCTTTTTTCCTTTTCTATTTCTTTTACATGAACGCGAGAGAAAGCGGCACAAGTTTAATAAGTGAGGCCAGCAATGAAAAGTAAACAGGATTCGCCTATCATCATGCTACAGTCAAAGGTAAGCGAACCCTGCCCTATAATCCATTTGTCACTTTTATTAAACAAATAAGATATAAATAACCATCTACCTTTTCTTTTCCAGATCGTCATTATTAGGGTGATGAAAAAAGGGAATAGAAGAACAGCATCCTAGATGACCTAACCCGAGGACAACAAGCGGGGACAGCCATCTAGAATTTCCAGTATCTTCATTCATTGGATTGGACAAGACTGTAACGGCAAATTAGTGATAAAGATTAAATTAAACATAATATGGTAAAACATATCATGTATAATTTATTCGCTATCACTTTCTCACAGTCACGTTCTTGTTCAATCCAATGAATGAAAATACTGGAAGTTCTAAATGATAATTATTATAACCAATAACCTATCCTATAACATAACTGCGATTATTATTATATATTTTTAATTATTATTAACTTGATTAATCTAAGTTATTATATTGTCATTACTTACCGGTTTAAGAATTTTGTACATTTCTATAACGCGTTAACACATTGTAAACACAAACCTATATTCATTATTTACTTTGGGTTAGCAAAATAGGTCACCAAATTATGTTAATTAAATTACACCTTTTAATTAATTTATACAATAAATGTTTAAACCAAATTTCAGGTTTAATTCTTTATAATACACTTCCTCTCCTTAATCCATTTCTTCAATTACAGCTAGGCATAAGTCGTACGCATGAGTTCCATGTTTCCCATAATTTTCGTATACCTTGGCCCATTCTCTTCCTATACCTCCCCTATACTATTATCTACTCTCTACCTATACCTCTCGTATACCTCCACCTATGTGTTTTTACATCGTAACTCGCAGAGGTCTGAAAATTAGCATACTCATTCGAGTGCCGAAGAATGGGGATACGTGTTTTTGCATTTCTCTCCTAGTTCATTTTTTCAATTTGACGTATTTTTCTGAAAATTCAAAGTCGACTAGTGTTGCGTAACTTTGCCACCGGAAGTCGCAAAGGACTGCAATTTGGTGTGAACATTCTAGGAACGAGAAAAAGGGATACGTGTTTTTGCATTTCACTCCTAGTACATTTTTTCAATTTGACGTATTTTTTTGAAAATTCAAAGTCGACAAGTATTGCGTAACTTTCCCACCGGAAGTCGCAAAGGGCTGCAACTTGGTGTGGACATTCTAGGAACGAAAAAAAGGGATACGTGTTCTTGCATTTCTCTCCTAGTTCATTTTTTCAATTTGACGTATTTTTCTGAAAATTCAAAGTCGACAAGTGTTGCGTAACTTTGCCACCGGAAGTCGTAAAGGGCTGCAATTTGGTGTGGACATTCTAGGAACGAAAAAAAGGGATACGTGTTTTTGCATTTCTCTCCTAGTACATTTTTTCAATTTGACGTATTTTTTTGAAAATTCAAAGTCGACAAGTATTGCGTAACTTTGCCACCGGAAGTCGCAAAGGGCTGCAATTTGGTGTGGACATTCTAGGAACGAAAAAAAGGGATACGTGTTTTTGCATTTCTCTCCTAGTACATTTTTTCAATTTGACGTATTTTTCTGAAAATTCAAAGTCGACAAGTATTGCGTAACTTTGCCACCGGAAGTCGCAAAGGGCTGCAATTTGGTGTGGACATTCTAGGAACGAAAAAAGGGATACGTGTTTTTGCATTTCTTTCCTAGTTCATTTTTTCAATTTGACGTATTTTTCTGAAAATTCAAAATCGACAAGTGTTGCGTAACTTTGCCACCGGAAGTCGCAAAGGGCTGCAATTTGGTGTGGACATTCTAGGAACGAAAAAAAGGGATACGTGTTTTTGCATTTCTCCCCTAGTTCATTTTTTCAATTTGACGTATTTTTCTGAAAATTCAGAGTCGACAAGTGTTGCGTAACTTTGCCACCGGAAGTCGCAAAGGGCTGCAATTTGGTGTGGACATTCTAGGAACGAAAAAAAGGGATACGTGTTTTTGCATTTCTCTCCTAGTTCATTTCTTCAATTTGACGTACTTTTCTGAAAATTCAAAGTCGACAAGTGTTGCGTAACTTTGCCACCGGAAGTCGCAAAGGGCTGCAATTTGGTGTGGACATTCTAGGAACGAAAAAAGGGATACGTGTTTTTGCATTTCTCTCCTAGTACATTTTTTCAATTTGACGTATTTTTTTGAAAATTCAAAGTCGGCAAGTGTTGCGTAACTTTGCCACCGGAAGTCGCAAAGGGCTGCAATTTGGTGTGGACATTCTAGGAACGAAAAAAAGGGATACGTGTTTTTGCATTTCTCTCCTAGTACATTTTTTCAATTTGACGTATTTTTCTGAAAATTCAAAGTCGACAAGTATTGCGTAACTTTGCCACCGGAAGTCGCAAAGGGCTGCAATTTGGTGTGGACATTCTAGGAACGAAAAAAAGGGATACGTGTTTTTGCATTTCTTTCCTAGTTCATTTTTTCAATTTGACGTATTTTTCTGAAAATTCAAAATCGACAAGTGTTGCGTAACTTTGCCACCGGAAGTCGCAAAGGGCTGCAATTTGGTGTGGACATTCTAGGAACGAGAATAAGGGATACGTGTTTTTGCATTTCTCTCCTAGTTCATTTCTTCAATTTGACGTACTTTTCTGAAAATTCAAAGTCGACAAGTGTTGCGTAACTTTGCCACCGGAAGTCGCAAAGGGCTGCAATTTGGTGTGGACATTCTAGGAACGAAAAAAGGGATACGTGTTTTTGCATTTCTCTCCTAGTACATTTTTTCAATTTGACGTATTTTTCTGAAAATTCAAAGTCGACAAGTGTTGCGTAACTTTGCCACCGGAAGTCGCAAAGGGCTGCAATTTGGTGTGGACATTCTAGGAACGAAAAAAAGGGATACGTGTTTTTGCATTTCTCTCCTAGTACATTTTTCAATTTGACGTATTTTTTTAAAAATTCAAAGTCGACAAGTATTGCGTAACTTTGCCACCGGAAGTCGCAAAGGGCTGCAATTTGGTGTGGACATTCTAGGAACGAAAAAAAGGGATACGTGTTTTTGCATTTCTCTCCTAGTACATTTTTTTCAATTTGACGTATTTTTCTGAAAATTCAAAGTCGACAAGTGTTGCGTAACTTTGCCACCGGAAGTCGCAAAGGGCTGCAATTTGGTGTGGACATTCTAGGAACGAAAAAAAGGGATACGTGTTTTTGCATTTCTCTCCTAGTACATTTTTTCAATTTGACGTATTTTTCTGAAAATTCAAAGTCGACAAGTATTGCGTAACTTTGCCACCGGAAGTCGCAAAGGGCTGCAATTTGGTGTGGACATTCTAGGAACGAAAAAAAGGGATACGTGTTTTTGCATTTCTTTCCTAGTTCATTTTTTCAATTTGACGTATTTTTCTGAAAATTCAAAATCGACAAGTGTTGCGTAACTTTGCCACCGGAAGTCGCAAAGGGCTGCAATTTGGTGTGGACATTCTAGGAACGAGAAAAAGGGATACGTGTTTTTGCATTTCTCCCCTAGTTCATTTTTTCAATTTGACGTATTTTTCTGAAAATTCAGAGTCGACAAGTGTTGCGTAACTTTGCCACCGGAAGTCGCAAAGGGCTGCAATTTGGTGTGGACATTCTAGGAACGAAAAAAAGGGATACGTGTTTTTGCATTTCTCTCCTAGTTCATTTCTTCAATTTGACGTACTTTTCTGAAAATTCAAAGTCGACAAGTGTTGCGTAACTTTGCCACCGGAAGTCGCAAAGGGCTGTAATTTGGTGTGGAAATTTGTAGGAACGAAAAAAATGGATACGTGTTTTTGCATTTCTCCCCTAGTTCATTTTTTCAATTTGACGTATTTTTTTGAAAATTCAAAGTCGGCAAGTGTTGCGTAACTTTGCCACCGGAAGTCGCAAAGGGCTGCAATTTGGTGTGGACATTCTAGGAACGAAAAAAGGGATACGTGTTTTTGCATTTCTCCCCTAGTTCATTTTTTCAATTTGACGTATTTTTCTGAAAATTCAGAGTCGACAAGTGTTGCGTAACTTTGCCACCGGAAGTCGCAAAGGGCTGCAATTTGGTGTGGACATTCTAGGAACGAAAAAAAGGGATACGTGTTTTTGCATTTCTCCCCTAGTTCATTTTTTCAATTTGACGTATTTTTCTGAAAATTCAGAGTCGACAGGTGTTGCGTAACTTTGCCACCGGAAGTCGCAAAGGGCTGCAATTTGGTGTGGACATTCCAGGAACGAAAAAAATGGATACGTGTTTTTGCATTTCTCCCCTAGTTCATTTTTTCAATTTGACGTATTTTTTTGAAAATTCAAAGTCGGCAAGTGTTGCGTAACTTTGCCACCGGAAGTCGCAACGGGCTGCAATTTGGTGTGGACATTCTAGGAACGAAAAAAAGGGATACGTGTTTTTGCATTTCTCTCCTAGTACATTTTTTCAATTTGACGTATTTTTCTGAAAATTCAAAGTCGACAAGTATTGCGTAACTTTGCCACCGGAAGTCGCAAAGGGCTGCAATTTGGTGTGGACATTCTAGGAACGAAAAAAAGGGATACGTGTTTTTGCATTTCTTTCCTAGTTCATTTTTTCAATTTGACGTATTTTTCTGAAAATTCAAAATCGACAAGTGTTGCGTAACTTTGCCACCGGAAGTCGCAAAGGGCTGCAATTTGGTGTGGACATTCTAGGAACGAAAAAAAGGGATCCGTGTTTTTGCATTTCTCTCCTAGTACATTTTTCAATTTGACGTATTTTTTTAAAAATTCAAAGTCGACAAGTATTGCGTAACTTTGCCACCGGAAGTCGCAAAGGGCTGCAATTTGGTGTGGACATTCTAGGAACGAAAAAAAGGGATACGTGTTTTTGCATTTCTCTCCTAGTACATTTTTTTCAATTTGACGTATTTTTCTGAAAATTCAAAGTCGACAAGTGTTGCGTAACTTTGCCACCGGAAGTCGCAAAGGGCTGCAATTTGGTGTGGACATTCTAGGAACGAAAAAAAGGGATACGTGTTTTTGCATTTCTCTCCTAGTACATTTTTCAATTTGACGTATTTTTTTAAAAATTCAAAGTCGACAAGTATTGCGTAACTTTGCCACCGGAAGTCGCAAAGGGCTGCAATTTGGTGTGGACATTCTAGGAACGAAAAAAAGGGATACGTGTTTTTGCATTTCTCTCCTAGTACATTTTTTTCAATTTGACGTATTTTTCTGAAAATTCAAAGTCGACAAGTGTTGCGTAACTTTGCCACCGGAAGTCGCAAAGGGCTGCAATTTGGTGTGGACATTCTAGGAACGAAAAAAAGGGATACGTGTTTTTGCATTTCTCTCCTAGTACATTTTTTCAATTTGACGTATTTTTCTGAAAATTCAAAGTCGACAAGTATTGCGTAACTTTGCCACCGGAAGTCGCAAAGGGCTGCAATTTGGTGTGGACATTCTAGGAACGAAAAAAAGGGATACGTGTTTTTGCATTTCTTTCCTAGTTCATTTTTTCAATTTGACGTATTTTTCTGAAAATTCAAAATCGACAAGTGTTGCGTAACTTTGCCACCGGAAGTCGCAAAGGGCTGCAATTTGGTGTGGACATTCTAGGAACGAGAAAAAGGGATACGTGTTTTTGCATTTCTCCCCTAGTTCATTTTTTCAATTTGACGTATTTTTCTGAAAATTCAGAGTCGACAAGTGTTGCGTAACTTTGCCACCGGAAGTCGCAAAGGGCTGCAATTTGGTGTGGACATTCTAGGAACGAAAAAAAGGGATACGTGTTTTTGCATTTCTCTCCTAGTTCATTTCTTCAATTTGACGTACTTTTCTGAAAATTCAAAGTCGACAAGTGTTGCGTAACTTTGCCACCGGAAGTCGCAAAGGGCTGTAATTTGGTGTGGAAATTTGTAGGAACGAAAAAAATGGATACGTGTTTTTGCATTTCTCCCCTAGTTCATTTTTTCAATTTGACGTATTTTTTTGAAAATTCAAAGTCGGCAAGTGTTGCGTAACTTTGCCACCGGAAGTCGCAAAGGGCTGCAATTTGGTGTGGACATTCTAGGAACGAAAAAAGGGATACGTGTTTTTGCATTTCTCCTCTAGTTCATTTTTTCAATTTGACGTATTTTTCTGAAAATTCAGAGTCGACAAGTGTTGCGTAACTTTGCCACCGGAAGTCGCAAAGGGCTGCAATTTGGTGTGGACATTCTAGGAACGAAAAAAAGGGATACGTGTTTTTGCATTTCTCCCCTAGTTCATTTTTTCAATTTGACGTATTTTTCTGAAAATTCAGAGTCGACAGGTGTTGCGTAACTTTGCCACCGGAAGTCGCAAAGGGCTGCAATTTGGTGTGGACATTCCAGGAACGAAAAAAATGGATACGTGTTTTTGCATTTCTCCCCTAGTTCATTTTTTCAATTTGACGTATTTTTTTGAAAATTCAAAGTCGGCAAGTGTTGCGTAACTTTGCCACCGGAAGTCGCAACGGGCTGCAATTTGGTGTGGACATTCTAGGAACGAAAAAAAGGGATACGTGTTTTTGCATTTCTCTCCTAGTACATTTTTTCAATTTGACGTATTTTTCTGAAAATTCAAAGTCGACAAGTATTGCGTAACTTTGCCACCGGAAGTCGCAAAGGGCTGCAATTTGGTGTGGACATTCTAGGAACGAAAAAAAGGGATACGTGTTTTTGCATTTCTTTCCTAGTTCATTTTTTCAATTTGACGTATTTTTCTGAAAATTCAAAATCGACAAGTGTTGCGTAACTTTGCCACCGGAAGTCGCAAAGGGCTGCAATTTGGTGTGGACATTCTAGGAACGAAAAAAAGGGATACGTGTTTTTGCATTTCTCTCCTAGTACATTTTTTCAATTTGACGTATTTTTCTGAAAATTCAAAGTCGACAAGTATTGCGTAACTTTGCCACCGGAAGTCGCAAAGGGCTGCAATTTGGTGTGGACATTCTAGGAACGAGAAAAAGGGATACGTGTTTTTGCATTTCTCCCCTAGTTCATTTTTTCAATTTGACGTATTTTTCTGAAAATTCAGAGTCGACAAGTGTTGCGTAACTTTGCCACCGGAAGTCGCAAAGGGCTGCAATTTGGTCTGGACATTCTAGGAACGAAAAAAAGGGATACGTGTTTTTGCATTTCTCTCCTAGTTCATTTCTTCAATTTGACGTACTTTTCTGAAAATTCAAAGTCGACAAGTGTTGCGTAACTTTGCCACCGGAAGTCGCAAAGGGCTGCAATTTGGTGTGGACATTCTAGGAACGAAAAAAGGGATACGTGTTTTTGCATTTCTCTCCTAGTACATTTTTTCAATTTGACGTATTTTTCTGAAAATTCAAAGTCGACAAGTGTTGCGTAACTTTGCCACCGGAAGTCGCAAAGGGCTGCAATTTGGTGTGGACATTCTAGGAACGAAAAAAAGGGATACGTGTTTTTGCATTTCTCTCCTAGTACATTTTTCAATTTGACGTATTTTTTTAAAAATTCAAAGTCGACAAGTATTGCGTAACTTTGCCACCGGAAGTCGCAAAGGGCTGCAATTTGGTGTGGACATTCTAGGAACGAAAAAAAGGGATACGTGTTTTTGCATTTCTCTCCTAGTACATTTTTTTCAATTTGACGTATTTTTCTGAAAATTCAAAGTCGACAAGTGTTGCGTAACTTTGCCACCGGAAGTCGCAAAGGGCTGCAATTTGGTGTGGACATTCTAGGAACGAAAAAATGGGATACGTGTTTTTGCATTTCTCTCCTAGTACATTTTTTCAATTTGACGTATTTTTCTGAAAATTCAAAGTCGACAAGTATTGCGTAACTTTGCCACCGGAAGTCGCAAAGGGCTGCAATTTGGTGTGGACATTCTAGGAACGAAAAAAAGGGATACGTGTTTTTGCATTTCTTTCCTAGTTCATTTTTTCAATTTGACGTATTTTTCTGAAAATTCAAAATCGACAAGTGTTGCGTAACTTTGCCACCGGAAGTCGCAAAGGGCTGCAATTTGGTGTGGACATTCTAGGAACGAGAAAAAGGGATACGTGTTTTTGCATTTCTCCCCTAGTTCATTTTTTCAATTTGACGTATTTTTCTGAAAATTCAGTCGACAAGTGTTGCGTAACTTTGCCACCGGAAGTCGCAAAGGGCTGCAATTTGGTGTGGACATTCTAGGAACGAAAAAAAGGGATACGTGTTTTTGCATTTCTCTCCTAGTTCATTTCTTCAATTTGACGTACTTTTCTGAAAATTCAAAGTCGACAAGTGTTGCGTAACTTTGCCACCGGAAGTCGCAAAGGGCTGTAATTTGGTGTGGAAATTTCTAGGAACGAAAAAAATGGATACGTGTTTTTGCATTTCTCCCCTAGTTCATTTTTTCAATTTGACGTATTTTTTTGAAAATTCAAAGTCGGCAAGTGTTGCGTAACTTTGCCACCGGAAGTCGCAAAGGGCTGCAATTTGGTGTGGACATTCTAGGAACGAAAAAAGGGATACGTGTTTTTGCATTTCTCCCCTAGTTCATTTTTTCAATTTGACGTATTTTTCTGAAAATTCAGAGTCGACAAGTGTTGCGTAACTTTGCCACCGGAAGTCGCAAAGGGCTGCAATTTGGTGTGGACATTCTAGGAACGAAAAAAAGGGATACGTGTTTTTGCATTTCTCCCCTAGTTCATTTTTTCAATTTGACGTATTTTTCTGAAAATTCAGAGTCGACAGGTGTTGCGTAACTTTGCCACCGGAAGTCGCAAAGGGCTGCAATTTGGTGTGGACATTCTAGGAACGAAAAAAGGGATACGTGTTTTTGCATTTCTCCCCTAGTTCATTTTTTCAATTTGACGTATTTTTCTGAAAATTCAGAGTCGACAAGTGTTGCGTAACTTTGCCACTGGAAGTCGCAAAGGGCTGGAATTTGGTGTGGACATTCTAGGAACGAAAAAAAGGGATACGTGTTTTTGCATTTCTCCCCTAGTTCATTTTTTCAATTTGACGTATTTTTCTGAAAATTCAGAGTCGACAGGTGTTGCGTAACTTTGCCACCGGAAGTCGCAAAGGGCTGTAATTTGGTGTGGACATTCTAGGAACGAAAAAAAGTGATACGTGTCTTTGCGTTTCTCTCCTAATCTATTTTCCTATTTTACGTATTTTTTACAGTCTCCAGAATCGATGAGTACTCTATAACTTTGAAATCAGCAATCGCGATGTCTTGGAAATTCGATATGGCTATTCACAGGACGAAGAAATAATACTTCTATGCCTAGTTATCAATTCATGTTAAATTTAATGCATCAGTCCCACCACCCACCCTCCCGACTCCCTCTCACTTTAATAATCTGTTTTCTTTCGGACTGCTATAAAATTCAGTGCATGACGTTTTGGACACCGTGTACCGGTTTTCGTCTGGCTGAATGCGTATCCCAAAACAATTGCCGATCGCGCGTTGCACGTGTAGCTGTTGCGCCAGCCTAAGTCACGCCCATGCCCATATTGGGAGTTTGTCAACGAATCCTATGACGCTCGCTCGGGCTATGAAACAATTGCTAAGCGCGGAATTTGTGGGAAGCTATTGCAAAGCAGCGATCTTTGGCATCCGCGAATGAATCCGCGGAAATCCTTCGTTCTGATTGGTCGCACTTAAATGCTTCTCATTTAAAAACTATTGCGAATTTTGGCAAACGGTTTGCGGGAGGGTACTCAGGGCACCTCCAGGCATCGCCCACTTTCCGGTCCAAAAGCAATTCTGGGACACCCTGTATATATATATACATTAGGGTGGTCGTTAAATAGTGTCTGATCGAATTTCATTCCTGCCGCCCCCCAAATCGTTTCCAAATAAATAAAAAATAATCCTTGAATTTTTTCAGATTTTTTGCTTTTCATTTACCTCCCCCCCACGACGGTTGAATTTTCCCATTTAAAATACATGGAGTTTTCAGGTCTTCACAGTCAATATTTTATTCTGGGACTAATTAACGGTATAAAAATTTGAAACTTAGACAAATTACTTTACAAATGTACTACAACAAGGAAAAAAAATCACCACCCCCCTAACCTTTTTTTTTATGAATTGACTCGTATAGAGATGATGTTACTTATTTAAATTATCGAATGATGCTCAATAGCATCGAAAATATGTTTATCAATGTTTTTTTGTCTTTGTTTAACATTGTTTATGGGAATATCATCATTAGACAAAAGGGGAATGGTATATCTAAAGTAACAATGAATTCGGAAGGGGGTAGGGCTGATGATTTTTGGCCAGTCAAAAATTATAGTTCAATTTTTTAAAATCGAAATTATGAAAAAAATTGTACTCCTTCAAGTTTGTATATTTAAGCCTGGGATATCTTTACATTATCAGAACCCCGATTTTTTACCGTAAAAAAATATGACTGGCCAAAAATCATCAGCCCTACCCCCTTCCGAATTCATTTTTACTTTAGATATACCATTCCCCTTTTGTCTAATGATGATATTCCCATAAACAACGTTAAAAAAAGACAAAAAAACATTGATAAACATATTTTCGATGCTATTGAGCATCACTAGATAATTTAAATAAGTAACATCATCTCTATACGAGTCAATTCATAAAAAAAAAAAAGGTTAGGGGGGTGGTGATTTTTTTTCCTTGTTGTAGTACATTTGTAAAGTAATTTGTCTAAGTTTCAAATTTTTATACCGTTAATTAGTCCCAGAATAAAATATTGACTGTGAAGACCTGAAAACTCCATGTATTTTAAATGGGAAACTTCAACCGTCGTGGGGGGGAGGTAAATGAAAAGCAAAAAATCTGAAAAAATTCAAGGATTATTTTTTATTTATTTGGAAACGATTTGGGGGGCGGCAGGAATGAAATTCGATCAGACACTATTTAACGACCACCCTAATATACATATATACTATATATATATATTATATATACAGGGTGTCCCAAAATTACCTGACCAACGGGGTATGGCGGTGTTCGGGAGGCACCACTGATCACGAAAATGACCTTCCTTTTGTCCGGAAGGTCATAGTTTTTAAATGAGAGCAGGTCAAAGTTGACCAATCAGAAAGAGGCGTCAAGAGAAACGTAGGCACCTACGAACTCTGAGTTTTCTTCCCACGCTTTTGTTTCTTGGTAGCTTGTTTCTTGTTTCCAATAGGCATGTCCTCGGTGACGTCATTCTGCCCGAAGCCACCGAGAAACAAAAGCAAGGGAAGAAAACTCAGAGTTCGCAGGTGCCTACGTTTCTCTTGACGCCTTCCTCTGATTGGTCAACTTTTACCTGCTTCCATTTAAAAACTATGACCTTCCGGACAAAACGAAGGTCATTTTCGTGATCAGTGGTGCCTCCCGAACACCGCCATACCCCGTTGGTCAGGTAATTTTGGGACACCCTGTATATATATAAACATGTCAGAGGGCAGTTTCACAGTAGGTAACCCCTTAAGATATTTACATAATGTACATATCAACAACTTTACAATATTGATTGGATTTTTTCTTAAAACAAACTTTTTCTGCAGGATACGTAATATGAAAAATGTTATTCTAATTGTGCAGGTGTGACATGAACAACTGAGGTTTTTTTATATTTATATTCGTTGTCATATATTTACGACTATATATTTACATACGAGGAGAAATTGTGGACAACAAGCTTTTAAGATATTCTGTAGAATCATCGATTTGTCACCATGTGTGTAATAGTGGCTTAAAAATAATTAAGTAATTTTCATTTAAAAAACTAACGTCTAATTCAAACGAGTAGTTTTTAGACTTTTAGCTAGTAGAACTTGGAAATTTTATGCATCAGTTAAATTGGTAAAACTGGCGACAAAAGTTATTGGCTACAAAACAGTATCTCTGTGACGGTCTGATACTGGTAGCTATTACTCCACAGGAGTGTGAGACCTGGCGATCAAGGATGGTCTAAAGATGGTCCAAAGCCGAATAACTAATGCTTGCTATATTATTCGTACCCATTAATAGGCTAAGTATGAGCCCTGTTGTTACCTCTGGCATATCTTACATGGATTGCTGGGATGATTTCCATTCTCTTCTCTCCGTGTATAGGGTCAAATGGTCTAAGTATACGCAAGTTATATATTACTTGGTGTGGTCTTCAGGTATAACAAAATTTTATATTGATGATTTGATCTGAGTTATACATGTCTAGAATTAATTCAAAAGCACCATTACATAAACCTTCGGTTATAATTTTAATACTCCTCCGCACTTGCTTACTCTTTGGCATATTACTTCCTAAGAGTACACAAGCTAAAGCACATATAGAACAGCAAATGACTCGGAAAATTGAATAATGTTATATATAAATAATTTAATAAAAATGTTGTATTCGATCATAGAAAGCGCATGTGCTCGAAACATTAATGTAATCAGTGTTCGAGTTATTATTTTTCATCATTTTTACATTGTTGTTATATACACTTATACGAATAAATGTGCCTTGTGTCAATCGGTATAATTTTACATTGCAGCAGAACGACTTTAAACAAGCGATTAGTACTTCCGAGTCATCAATTTAATCTATTGATGTCATTACCAATATACATACACTCATCATTATTGAAAAAAAGTGCAATTAGCAAATTATGTCAGTAAAAATAAACTATGATGCATGGACATTGCTAAATACAAAGAACAGTACTAATTTTGTATGCTATGAGGTATAATTTTGGAGATACACTAACGATATCAATAGTTAACTTGGGTTCAAGGATGCATAGTTAAGTTCGCCTGAAGGAGACCCCGTTGACTGTGTAACAATTTCGAAAATATAAATTAGCACTTAGCCATAAGTGTGCACACGCACAAAGTAAGACAAATATAGAGAATCCATTCTAGGTTCTCTAAAAAGAAGTGTTCAGACTAAATGACAAAAATCAACACGACCTTAAGATACATTCAGTCGGCTGCATTCAGAATATTTATTTAAGAAGTTGTAACGTTCTAGGCTTAGATGCCATCTTAACTCGTATATCTAGCTTCGCTTTTCTTATTTACGATGATTTTGGATTCCCCCAGTGGCGTATATAACTTTTAAAAATTGTTGGGCTTGAGAACTAGAAGTACATTAATACAATTGTGCCATACAATTTGATAATATAAGAAATGGATAGGAGAAAATATTATGTGTGTACAATCAAAAGAACTCACTATTATAAACCCTTTAGTAAAATATGAATTTTAGCGAATCCGTAGCAAAATTTACTATTACCAATACTTCTTTGGCAAAGGTAATATGTGGTAAAACAATAGAGATCAATGGAAAACTATTTGCCAGCTATGATTAAAGATCATTGGCAATTGGTAATTCTTATTACATAACATACCTATTACATGCTTGGTACAACGAACGAATAAAAACATCAAATTTAAACTCTATAGCATAATCCATTTGCGGTGGCTATGATATATATAATACATACAGTAGCTAAAAAAATAAAAGGAAAAATTTCCGAGAGCAATAAAAATTCTTCGGTTAAATAATATTTATTACTTAGCGTCACTTAAGCAGTTTATGGCTGGCCGTAGAGCTTACCGTCGTCTCTACGGAAATAATGGATTGACGGCATCTTTTTTTCCTGTAGATGTTTTCTCTTCTGTTGCCAGTTTTCGTGTTTCTTTCATGGCAGCTATGGGGATTTATTCCATTATTAGATTTGAGGGATGCCGGCTAAGGTTCTTTATATGAGTATTAGGTACCTGCTTCTTATTTCCCAAGTTTATAGTTTTGAAAATATTGATGTGAGATGCATCGTGAATCCACTACGTCAAGCAATTCTATTAAGGGGACTAAGGTATGTTAACGGTAATCTTCAATTTCAAAATACAAAAATCGTTAATTAGACGACATTACTATACGTTAACTGAAATGCACGTTTTGTTCTACAATTACTAAACTGACACTTTATAACAACATAACATGTATGCAACATTTTGACGCAGGCATCTTGTAAATGGAAAACTTGCATGTAACTTACATTTTCATTTAAAAGTTATTATACAATACACAATAATGCAAGTAACAGTACTGCTTACAAAAATATTTAACGCAGCGTTTAGATCAGAATTTATTATTACATTCTCACAAATGATTTGATATATTAATAATTTACAATATTTCATTTCGAGGTTTATTTTTTATTTTATTAATATTACACGACAAAGCTCCATCTGGCTCCATCTAACCTAACAAAAAGTAGACATAAATAAGTTCAAAAGTGAATATCGGAATATCACCACTGGAGTTCCTCAAGGAACAATACTAGGTCCTCTACTTTTTCTATTGTACAGGGTGTATCTTAAGCCCCGGACAAGAGACATACCGTTAGATCCGGCGTGAAAAAATAAAAATATTGGCGTTAACAATAATCAAAAATTTTAATAAGTTTATTAATCATTAAAGATTAAAGTAAGCCAATAATAAGCGCGTGAAAACTGGTAACTCCTCCTCAGTCTCCTCCCATTGGGGACAGCCAATCATTCATTTCCCCACAAAAAACGTTTCGCATTATTCTTTTGTTTATTTCCGTTACTCTTTTGTTTATTTACATTACTATATTTACGTATCCACCGGTCACTGTTTTTGTGGGGAAATAAATGATTGGCTGTCCCCAATGGGAGGAGACTGAGGAAGAGTTACCAGTTTTCACGCGCTTATTATTGGCTTACTTTAATCTTTAATTATTAATAAATTAATTACAATTTTTTATTTTTGTTAACGCCAATATTTTTATTTTTTCACGGCGGATCTAACGGTATGTGTCTTGTCCGGGGCTTAAGATACACCCTGTATATCATTGACTTATTAGACAATCCATACTTAGCCTCGAATGCCGATGACACAGTTATTATAGCAACTGAAAATACTTGGATATTAGCGGAAAAGGCAATGAATAGTTATCTGAATAAAGTAGCCAATTGGTTGTTTATATAACCTGTTTATAACTGTTTATATAAACTTCGGAAATTATAGAGTCAGTGTCCCAAAAGAAACCTGCATCAAAATTAACAGTAATAGAATGAATAGAGTGGAAAATTACAAATACCTGGGATTAAACATAGATTTTAACATGAAATGGGAAAAACACATTGAATATGTTATTAACAAAACTAAATATTTATTAATTGTCTTCTCCAAACTAAATAGGCTTTTGCAAACAGACTTACTAATTGCGATGTACTATGCCCTCTTCCATAGTATAGCTACGTATGGTATTATAGCCTGGGGAGGAGCTTACAAAAATGTCATAAATCCCTTACAAAGACTTCAGAGTAGATTATTCAAGATTGTCAGTAAAAATAAATACAGGGTGTCCCAGAATTACTTTTGGACCGGAAAGTGGGCGATACCTGGAGGTGCCCTGAGTACTCTCCCGCAAACCGTTTGCCAAAATTCGCAATAGTTTTTAAATGAGAAGCATTTAAGTGCGACCAATCAGAACGAAGGAATTCCGCGGATTCATTCGCGGATGCCAAAGATCGCTGCTTTGCAATAGCTTCCTACAAATTCTGCGCCTAGCAATTGTTTCATAGCCCAAGCGAGCGTCATAGGATTCGTTGACAAACTCCCAATATGGGCATGGGCGTGACTTAGGCTGGCGCAGCAGCTACACGTGCAACGCGCGATCGGCAATTGTTTCGGGATACGCATTCAGCTAGACGAAAACCGGTACACGGTGTCCAAAACGTCATGCACTGAATTTTATAGCAGTCCGGAAGAAAACAGATTATTAAAGTGAGAGGGAGTCGGGAGGGTGGGTGGTGGGACTGATAAATTTAACATGAATTGATAACTAAGCATAGAAGTATTATTTCTTCGTCCTGTGAATAGCCATATCGAATTTCCAAGACATCGCGATTGCTGATTTTAAAGTTATAGAGTACTCATCGATTTTGGAGACTGTAAAAAATACGTAAAATAGGAAAATAGATTAGGAGAGAAACGCAAAGACACGTATCCCTTTTTTTAGTTCCTAGAATGTCCACACCAAATTACAGCCCTTTGCGACATCCGGTGGCAAAGTTACGCAAACTTGTCGACCCCGGATCTTGTGAAAAATACGTCAAATTGAAAAAATGGACTAGGAGAGAAATGCAAAAACACGTATCCCTTTTTTTCGTCCCAAGAATCGGTATACCAATTTGCAGCCCTTTGCGACTTCCGGTGGCAAAGTTACCCAACACTTGTCGACCCCGGATCTTGTGAAAAATACATCAAATTGAAAAAATGGACTAGGAGAGAAATGCAAAAACACGTATCCCTTTTTTTCGTCCCAAGAATCGGTATACCAATTTGCAGCCGTTTGCGACTTCCGGTGGCAAAGTTACCCAACACTTGTCGACCCCGGATCTTGTGAAAAATACGTCAAATTGAAAAAATGGACTAGGAGAGAAATGCAAAAACACGTATCCCTTTTTTTCGTTCCTAGAATCGGTATACCAAATTACAGTCCTTTGCGACTTCCGGTGGCAAAGTTACGCAACACTTGTCGACTAAAAAATCGGCTATCTCTCTGTAACTTTGACATCGTAACTGGCAAAGGTCTGAAAATTTGCATACTCATTCGAGTGACGAAAAAAGGGGATACGTTTTTTTGCATTTCTCTCCTAGTCCATTTTTCAATTCGACGTATTTTTCACAAGATCCGGGGTCGACAAGTGTTGCGTAATCTTGCCACCGGAAGTCGCAAAGGGCTGCCAATTGGTATACCGATTCTTGGGACGAAAAAAAGGGATACGTGTTTTTGCATTTCTCTCCTAGTCCATTTTTTCAATTCGACGTATTTTTCACAAGATCCGGGGTCGACAAGTGTTGCGTAACTTTGCCACCGGATGTCGCAAAGGGCTGTAATTTGGTGTGGGCATTCTAGGAACGAAAAAAAGGGATACGTATTTTTGCATTTCTCTCCTAGTCCATTTTTTCAATTTGACGTATTTTTTTGAAAATTCAAAGTCGACAAGTGTTGCGTAACTTTGCCACCGGAAGTCGCAAAGGACTGTAATTTAGTGTGGACATTCTAGGAACGGAAAAAAGGGATACGTGTTTTTGCATTTCTCTCCTAGTCCATTTTTTCAATTTGACGTATTTTTTTGAAAATTCAAAGTCGACAAGTGTTGCGTAACTTTGCCACCGGATGTCGCAAAGGGCTGTAATTTGGTGTGGACATTCTAGGAACTAAAAAAAGGGATACGTGTCTTTGCGTTTCTCTCCTAATCTATTTTCCTATTTTACGTATTTTTTACAGTCTCCAAAATCGATGAGTACTCTATAACTTTAAAATCAGCAATCGCGATGTCTTGGAAATTCGATATGGCTATTCACAGGACGAAGAAATAATACTTCTATGCTTAGTTATCAATTCATGTTAAATTTATCAGTCCCACCACCCACCCTCCCGACTCCCTCTCACTTTAATAATCTGTTTTCTTCCGGACTGCTATAAAATTCAGTGCATGACGTTTTGGACACCGTGTACCGGTTTTCGTCTAGCTGAATGCGTATCCCGAAACAATTGCCGATCGCGCGTTGCACGTGTAGCTGCTGCGCCAGCCTAAGTCACGCCCATGCCCATATTGGGAGTTTGCCAACGAATCCTATGACGCTCGCTTGGGCTATGAAACAATTGCTAGGCGCAGAATTTGTAGGAAGCTATTGCAAAGCAGCGATCTTTGGCATCCGCGAATGAATCCGCGGAATTCCTTCGTTCTGATTGGTCGCACTTAAATGCTTCTCATTTAAAAACTATTGCGAATTTTGGCAAACGGTTTGTGGGAGAGTACTCAGGGCACCTCCAGGTATCGCCCACTTTCCGGTCCAAAAGTAATTCTGGGACACCCTGTATATTAGCAAATATAGAAGCAATATATTTGCACTACATAGGATTAGGAGTCTTACAAAGCCAAATGAAAACTAACACTAGAAATAAGAACATCCCTATACCAAAAATTACAAAAACTATTAGCAATAAAAATTTTTACATAGTAGCCATAAGAATTTTTAATGATTTGCCAAATGATATGAAATTGTTATTAGCAAGTAAGCAATTAATCAAAAAGAAACTTAAAAATAGGATCAAATTAAACATATGAGTTGTTAAAATTTATGCAAATTTATAAATATTTTTTATTTTTTTGTTATTGATTGGAAGAATTTAGCACCGTCGCCTAATTCCTAAGTCATAAAAGAGAAACACTTTTAGTTCTTAAGTTATCTTTAACGCACTTTAATATATAAGTTCTAAGCCAGGCCTATGCACAGGTAATTTCTGCTTTACTTCTATAGGAATTTCTACTAGGACCCATAGTAATGTAGGTTTTCACCCATGTAGTAATTTGTACTGGTTTAAATAAATAAATAAATAAATAAATATATATCCAGCTCATGATAATACTGTACAAACATTTCGACGTCACCGCGAAGATTTGCTTTCATCTCGATTTACGTTCGAAAGTTATTTTTAGTTTTTATTTCTAATGCATTTCAAAGGTTTACTTTTAGAAATATATATTATAGATATGAACATTGTCGGCTACAACTATTCACCCAGGAACTTCATTTTGGTCGCATCAACCGTTGATTTTACATTTAGGGGAGAGGTGGCCATCCCTGCTTAAAAAATACGATAGAAGTCGATAAGAAACGATAAAACTAATTGCCGATTTCACTCGTTTTCTATCAGTCCTATCTACATCAAGTGGAAGTGATGATAGAGTTTCTATCTAATGTAATCTGAACCTATAAAGTTGTTGCTTTATCGTAATAATACGATAGAAATTTAATCTATACCTATATGTATTTTCATATAAGCAGTACGTCTATCTATGGTAATATGAAATTCACGTTCTATTACGTATATGATGCTATATGATTCTATATGAATCATATTTTTATATGTATTAATATGAAAATGCGTGATAGAAATCGAATCGTTTTCTATCGTCACCAACTTATTAGGGAAGAATATGAAATAAACGATAACCTTCTTATATGGCTTAATATAACAAATGGTTTTCCGAACGATTATCATGAATTTAAGGATGCATTGCACGTACATTTCTCACCAAGAATCTCATTTGATTCGAATTTAAGTGCTTTGACACGAGAATAAAAACTGAAAAAAATCGACGTCTTGGAAGATAGGAAGAACGTTTATTTTTAATAATAATGCCAAAAAGTTACTAATAAATGAATTAAAAAAATTATTTAACATATTCGATAGAAAACTTTCATATGAAATGAAGTCTCTAATTTTTCCGATAAAAAAAAGTATTCTTAATATCTCCAAGACGCTGATTTTTGTCAAATTTTTCCCTTATCGCAAGATACTCAACGAAATCAATCTTTTGGTTGAGAATTTATGTACAATGCATTCTTAATACAGTTAACTAGCGATCAATTTCGCATGTCATGCATAAAGTCATCCTATATAATATGCAATAATAAACCTATTAACTCTTTCACTACTACAAGCCACTATAGTGGCCCTCAATAAGACGCGCTGAGATATTATTGCGACTAGCCGTTCTGCAAAAGTATCTCACTCTGGACATGCATTGATAGTATTTTATTTTGCATCATTTGTTTCTGACAGCCGAAATAACTCAATGCTTAGCAATCTATATGCCTCGCCAAACAGTCTCGAGGTACCGCGGCGGAGAACCCGCCCGTAGCGAAAGGGTTAAAAACGATAAAGAATTGATCTGCTTCTTTTTATATAAAACGATAGAAATTGTATACGAAATATTAGATAACGAATCTAAATTTTACGAACCAAACACACGATTGGATTAGATAGGATTTTTTTTAATCATTTTCTATCGTATTTTTTAAGCAGGGATAGTAAGCCGCAGTACACAGTGAGCCACATTAGTTTTCTTGAAGGTTCGGTGACCAAAAAACATGATTTTTTAAATATAAAACAGAGAGTCGAATTAGATGTCGTTAGACCTAATTAATCTTAAGTAACTTGTTAAGTAAATACGTTAAAAATAATTAATAATTTCGGCTGTTCGAAAAAAAATATTTCGCTGCTTGGAAAAGTTTAATTCCTAACTTGTTACGATCCGACTCGGTGATCGTAGATCAACGAATTTATATTTGTTGTGGATTCCAGGAAGTATTGGTGGGTTTCTTCAGTAAAGAAACCGTCGTTTAGGTTGTGCAAAGAGTATGTGTATTTCACGAGAGAGAGGTGTCGTGTACAATGTCCAGACTACTACTGAATATTTTTAGGGAAGGTTCGTCTTTTTCATATTAATGGGAGTGGTGTAAGTTAGGGGTTGAAAGACGGGAAAACCTAGTTTAGGAGTAACGGGACTTCAAAGTGGAAATTGACAAAGGTATGGGTTTTTAAGGGTTTTAGGAATTAACGGTAACGAAGTGGTATGTAGGGAATAATGGGGTGCGGAGTTTTATGAAGGATGGGGATTAACAGTGTTTGGGAAAAACTATGATAATTAGTACACGGAACGTGACAAACTTCACATTCTTCAGTCATCGATGATTCTCGACTTGTGATTCTTTAGGTCTATACGCATCGAATAGTACCTATATTTTAACATTTCTCTTTATTAAACAATATATTTGAATGATAAATTTATTCTAGAGGTAGTGGGGCACAATAAGCAACTTAAATGTGGGGTACATTGAGCTAATAGGAGAGAGATGGCGACTGTTGCAGTCAGTGAGCCACACAGGTTTTTTTAAGTTTAGCTCCCTGATAAATCCGCTTTTTCTTTGTATAAAACGTTGGGTTGAATTAAATTTCATCAATCCTAATTAATCTTAAGTAACTTATTAAGCAAAAACGTTAAAAATTATTATTATTTACGGCCGTTAGAAGAATATAATTTCGCTCCTGAAAAAAGTCTAATTCCTAACCTCACATTTTTCAATCATTCATGATTTTAGATTTATATGATTCTTTTATTCTCTGTGCATCAAATAGAACTTATGTTTAAATATTGTTGGCTGTTGAATAATATATTTCAATGTATGTTGCATGTATTGCATGTTATGGTCTGTTTTTTTTTCAAGATAGACTTCAGGACTATGGGACGCAGCAGAAAAAGAAAAGTTGGGAAAGGCACTGCGTCTAAACCACAATGAGAGAAGGAGTCGTGTTAGTTGTGGATAGCAAATACAGTGTTCAAAACTCTGCGGAACACCTGAGTCTCCATCGATCTACACTTCAACGATACATATCAAAATTCGAAAGGGCCACTGAAGATGAGCGAAGGGGTATGCGCTTCAGCCCAAATTATAAAGTATATACTGTTTTCTCTCCAGTGATGGAGTTTGAACTCAATAAATATCTCATCGAATCAGTAAAAATGCACCACGGATTGACAAGAAAGCAAGTAATGGAACTTGCTTATCAAATGGCGATCGCCAACAAGATCAATTACCCATTTCAATGGCACACTAACCATCAAGCTGGTGTTGATTGGTACTATGAGTTTATGTGACGGTAGCCTGATTTGACTCTCCGTAAGCCTGAATGCACCAGTTTATCTCGTAGCACGAGCTTCAACAAGCATTCAGAAAAGAACTTTTTCACAAATTAAGATAATGCTTCCAAGCAAATCGGGGACAACTTGACACCAGCTTGGATTGACAATTTGGACGAAACAGAGTACACAATCCACCAAAAATCATTGCACCCAAAGGACAGAAGCACGTGGGTCAAGTGACTTCTGGGGAACGTGGAATTTTAGTCACGGTGTGGTGCTTTATCTCTACTACTGGTGACTTCGTCCCTCCGTATCTGATTTTTCCAAGCAAAAACTTCAAGTTGCATATGATGCATGACTGTCCACCGAGAGCTGTTGGCAATGCAAATCCATCAGGCTGGATGAATGGAGAAATATTTGTTGACGTTTTACGTTATTTTCAACAACACGCGAAGGCTTCAGCGGCAGAGAAAGTGCTTCTCATTTTGGATAATCACTAGTTGCATATAACAATCGAAAGCTTGGATTTCTGTAAAGAAAATGTAATCGTGCTGTTGACTGTTCCCCCCCACACGTCTTATAAATTACAGCCCTTAGACACGTGTGTGAACCTAGCATCTCAACTATTAGCATCTCACAAGTAAAATTCATATTTACTTGCATCCATCATAGTTCCACAGTTCTTGATAAGTTTTAACAATAGTTCAATCGATTTACCCCTTAAAATCACGTTTTTAAGAAATGAGATGCTAACTTCTCGTACCGCTTGTCAGCATCTCATTGAATTTCACATATACAAGCATAGAGGAAGACAATCCTGCAGAGTTCTATCCTCTAGGAAAGTTTTCACAATAGTTCTAATGAATAAACCACGTGGGAAACAGTTTTATCATATTTATCAGCATCTCAGCCATACTATAGTGAGATGCTGACATTTAGGGGTGAGTTCTAGCCTCCCTCCCGGGTGAAATCCACAGTTCTGATTAGCCTGCATACCCTCGAAAAGAGTTCTGGCCTCTCATCATCTCTAAACAATTATTAAAAATTATTTAACAGCATCTCAGCTGTATTATAGTGATGGAGCCAGATATTATTACGTCTGCGTCGTTGGTTCTGCGTAACGCTGAGAGCGAGTTCAAAATCTGACAATCCCCCCCGTCGAAAAATAGTTCTTAAAGAGTTCTATCAATAATTCTAATGGTGTAAAGCTGAAAAATTAAAACTGAAAATTCCGGGACTTCGAAGATTCTCTGTAGCAAGTAGGGTAGATTCGAGAAAAACAAATGAAGAGTTCCAGGAGTTCTGATGGGAGTTCCTGATAGTTCTCAAGGAGTTCTACAAAACGAATACCTGGACTTGATTAATCCATCCAGTATTTCGGGAGTATCGGATTTTATACGATTAATTTATTTTTTGAAATACTCCTTTCAAAATGATTTTTTGACGAAATCTGGATATGTTATGTACCCAAAACCGGGTTGTAGGAGAGGAGTAAGGAGATTGTAGAACTGTTTGAGAACTATCCAGAACACTGAAAAAAATACGATTTTGTAAGTGATGATGGGCTGACGCATTTTTTCAAACTTTATTTTCAAGTAGATAATGACCGGAACTATTGATAAAATGTACAGCGAACTGTAGAACTATTGTTAATCTATTCAGAACTCCCAAAAAAGTAACATTTTTTCAAAAATGGTAGGTGCCGTGAAATCAGGCTCATTTTTTAAAATCGCGATTTTCCATATTTAATCGATAGAACTATTTCTAAAAACCATCAAGAATTCTAGAACTCTTCTGCGGACAATCCGAACTCCAGCTATTTTTTGGAAATGAGCATAATGATGGGCTAACTACACAGAGCCCACACAGCACGCTATATTTCGAAAACATTACAACAATATTTCCAATATTTCATTGCGGCACCAATGTTGTTGATGTCTTTATGTCAAATATTGCACAATATTTCAGGGCAATATAATAAATAAAACTTTCTGATATATTGCTGAAATCATAGACAGTTTTTATAGGTGGCAGAAATATTTTAGAACAGTACCTATAAAATGATTATTTTTTATTATTTAAAAAATATTTAGCAAATATTCATTCGAACATTTTTTTCCATATTAAAAGCGATTGCTTTTTAATATTTTTGTAA
This sequence comes from Cephus spinipes, assembly GCA_963971525.1. Classification (NCBI taxonomy): domain Eukaryota; kingdom Metazoa; phylum Arthropoda; class Insecta; order Hymenoptera; family Cephidae; genus Cephus; species Cephus spinipes. The sequence continues at coordinate 14,445,361 of OZ020575.1, read as the reverse complement.
AATTTGAAATGATTCCATATCATTTTTTTTTTCAAATATTTTAAAAGATGGTACAATTTTTTAAATAAAACGCTGCTAATAAAAAAAATGAGTCCTGAAGCGTAGTAAAATATTCGGACAAAACTATGATATGAAACGTTTTGAAATATTGCAGAAATCTTAGTATTAACTCGTTGTCAATGTGATATGGTATGATGTCAATTTTTATTCAATCTCGTTATCGTTAACAAAATAGTGCAATTTAAATATGTCCTTCTAATGACATATAACACCTTTTTTTTATGAGAAGAAACGAAAACCTAGATGCGCAGATCAACAAAAATATAGATAGTTTTCTACAATCGCCTTAGCGTACATATAAGTAACAATATCAAACAAAAAAGTAAAATAATTCAAATCTGGGGAAAGTTTTCGCAAGCGATTACATCTCGGATTCGCTGTCCTCTCTAATTCTTCTAGATGCCTCCTTCTCTTTTTCAGCGCGGCATCTCGCTTGTTTAGCTCTGCAATTCAATATATAATTATATAAATCTTTAAAATTGTTTATGAATGTCTGTCGTATATGAAACTTTAATGTGAAATATTTTCGGCAAGGGGGTAACGTGAAACTCAAAAAATATTTGACGTTATAAGTGCATTGCATGCCCTACATTATTAGTAATACAATATGTAAAATTTCAGACACTCACTCTTCTCGCATTCGACGCGTTTTGGCCTGTGATAGCCACGTACTATTCGCTTCTGTGATTTCTTTATCGGTGGCCTGAGGTTTGTGTGTTCGGACTACTTCTAAAAAGAGCGAATAATATTACTATAATTTGACTATTTCAACAAGAGGGGTTATCGTATCAAGTATAGGAAACCCAGCGAGTTCGAGAGTGTGAGGAGAACAAGAACTACACTTCAACTGTAACTAACGCAAATATTATTGTCCGGTAAAGTCCCAATTATCTTTCAATGATTTGAGTTATTCATTTTTAGGAGTTGAATAAAAAGAAATGATACCACCAACGACAATAAATTCATTAAAATAATTGGAAACTGAGCAGAAAGAGGTGAGACACTGAGCAACTCGCTATGGCGCAATGGCTCAAGTAGGACGATCAAGTTCGGGTTTATCGATATCAATTAACTCGAAAAATGTACTCTCGCTATAAAAGACAAAAGAACAAGTAGGGTCACGTTATTACGGGTTTACTGATTAACTATCTTAAAAAATAAATACTTACTTATAATTAAAGTGACTACGTTGTAAAAATCTTTGAATGCCACCTTGCCTTTGTGTCCTTTAAAGCTGTACTCTTCGGCAAATGCGTTGCGAAGGATTTTGACTAGTATACCTGATACGATACTCTGTATATCGCCTCCACCGATAACTTTCAAAGCTTTAACCTATGCAAATACAATTTCGTATAAGTTCATGAGGAATTAAATTGTCAGAAGAAATGGATTAGTAACGTATATTTTACCATCGACGAGCGAAAAGTCGCGTCAGATAATTGACGATCGAAATTTTTCAACTGCCCGGAAGTACTAAATGACAAACCGAGTTCATCTAGATCAATACCATCTGTAGCCCCGATCTGCTCACCGGATAGACAATCGCGTACAGCTCTCATATCAGCCTCCACATTTGTTATTTTCATTGTCAATGAATTCAATTTTCGATATACCTCCTTCAAAGTTTCTGCATAGTGTGTAAATATCACATCACTCATATATTTACATACAGTAAAAAATACTTATTTTGTAATATCAGTTAAAAGAGGAGATTATAGGGATTATTTCATTTAAAAAAAGTGAATTTTTTAAATTGTTGTAACATGTTCCTCATTATATTCCTGGCTTATTTGTGAAGTATCCAGACGCATAGATATATTTTTTACTTTCGACAAATATTTTTTATCTATAGAAATTGTATATTTTCATATTCTTATATATGTTGCGCTATTCCCGTAAAAAGAATGAACAAGTTCGATGCTTGATAAGATTAGAAAGTTGAAGTTACTATAGTCTCCCCTAATTGGAAAATGCAAGCATATTCTGTATTATACGTACGATGCAGTTGGCCGAGCGTAACAGTTTTTGTAGCGATTGATTCCATAGGGTGGCCATGCAGTGAAGCGATAGATTCAGACTCATCTATGACTCTAGGTTTGTTTTGGTTCGATACAGTAACTAGGATATGGGTCAAGAAAGAATAATGTTTACAAGTAGCTCGAATAATAATTGATTTCGACAATTTTGAGTAATGTAAAAAAGTGTTTCAAAATTCACAATAAATAGCAGCATTTCAAAGATTCCTTTATAAATAACATGAACAAATCTTTGAATGCCAATATTTCTTTGGAATATATGAAATTGGTATTATCAATGTCAGAGTGAATAAGGAATCCTTTCTTATTGTAAGTCTTTTGAAGATCCTCCTTAGTATAATAACCATAGAACAGATGAAAAGATTAGATACTATTATAAGCAACAGCAACAACATAAAATTTGCATGAAGTACTCTTAACTAGTAGTAAAAGCTGGCCTATTGTGGGAAATATGTGAAAGGTTCGGGAGAAAAGTGGCTGAATTAATACAGAATGAAAATGATATTTCTGTTCGGCGAGAATAGACTGATAAAGATGTAAACAATCATCAGTATTCTTGATAATGTAAAATACTTTCTACAAAATTATGAATGCGAAGCTAAAGCTTGAATGCTCTAAGTATATAAAGCATTATTTACATACCGGGTATGTCTTTCAGAATCGCCCCGATTGTATTTCCTCCTTTGACGATTTTTTCCTGCGATCCTTTATGTTTACTCGATAGATTCCTCTCCCGAGGAATGAAAGATTTTTTCACGCTTTTGGCATCTTTCCCGATGGCCAAGAATGATCGTGTGGTATCCTGAGACAGCGTGAATGGAATGTCTGGATAATCTTCCCATGAGTTCTCTTCATCGGATGAATGTTCTGCTTTAGCGACTCGACTGTGCCTTGACTTTCGTAGGGAATCCGCGTTCTCAGTTCCCGATGCACTGTCGATATCTGATATTTGTTCCGCCATCTTCAATTTTTCTTTTCCCGTTTTGTACGATTCTGAAATTTATAACTGATCTTATAATAACTAATTATAATAAATAATTGCTTATTTGTCAAAAACGATTTTTCTTCAAAATTTCATCTACTTTCTAAATGTTTTATCGCAAGCTCGTATGCTTCACACAGATGTTCAAGTATAATAATAATAATAATCTAGTCACTTTGGAATTCACTTACGTGCGGTGCCAAATATTTTCAATATTTCGCATACTGGCCATTCATCTTCGTTTCCTGATACCTCCAAATTTGCAATGGCCTTGTTGATGCGAATTTGATCTTTAGTAGGTGGCCATATGCACGATTTCTTATCATCCGACAACCATACTGTTGGTACCATTTCTATTCCATCAGTAAACTCGACGATTGTGTACAATAATTCTTTTCGTGAATGATCATTTTTGGATGCGTCCATTTTGATAATCTGTACATTAATAATATTAATAATGTAGCAACAATGACTTTATTTTGCACATCGCCTACTGATGTATCCGTATTCGTTTTCGCCAATTTTGTATCTATTCACTATAGGTGATGTATAAAATATGTGAGAGTCGAAGTTTCCGATGGCTGGTGCTGCAGCACGGGCTCTTACTTTGTTTATGCGTTGCACAGCATATTTTGAACTATGTGAGTGAGAGCGTGGTAGTTATATATTGCGTCTCCTTCTCCCGCACGTATTGTGCGGTCTACCGGCAAGAGGCGCGTAAACAACGTATCGGACGTCGTTCTCTTCTACAGCTCAGCTCTAACATCGAACCGCGGGAACAGGGTATTACACTTCTCTTTCCGTTATTCGTATAAAGGGTTAGTTTTCCATAAATTAAAGACTATATAGACAATATATGATTATTTAAGATTTGTAATTTTGAGAGTCGGCTATTGGTTGAAACAATGAAAACAATGGAAATGGCTCGTAAAACACTGCTACGTCGTTATTTCACGGAACGTTTTTTAGCTTAAATATACGATGTTCGTACTACTTTGAGAACGTAGAAAGAATTTATTACTTATTTCCAGAATGCTTACCTGTGGTATGTAATATTTCTTATCACAACACCTTCCTTGAACACGTGTACGACAGGTGTATTTCACTGAGTTTCACTGCTAATGCGTGACAGATCAGATCTGACATGCGCACAATGCCGGCCGGCAAAATGGCGCGAAGCGTATCGGCAACAGGGTCGACCAATAGGATCGCGTGTGATACATGTATTTGCCGTGTCTGTTACTTTGGCATCCGACAACTGCGCTTTCGTTGAAACGAATGCGTGATCTTGCCGGATTTGCCACGTCAGCTTGCCACATGCTCAAGACCTGTTCACGAGGTCCTCAGAAAAGTGTCGATAATTCTGCTTCATTAATATTCGCCAGTATTATTACAATAAAAAGTCTCTAATAAAACGTGAAAAAGATATTGAAAAAACGTGGTTATATCGGACTCTCATAACCAAGTGTTTTTTTTGGTTCAGATTATTGTGTCCTACTTTTTCTCGGCTACTCGCCGAGAGTCTACCCAAATACAGGAAAAGGGGTAAGTACTGAAGCTTCAATAATATCATAACTAAACAGATGCATGTAGAGGAAACGGCGTTAATGTGATACAAATAGTAATGAAATCAAGCTTTTGATTGAAAAGTGTATATTCTCAAAACATGGAGTCTCACCATAAAAAATCCATTTCAATAATAAAAAAAAACATTTGTTCGTGCACTGTCTTCGTAAACACAACAAAATTGAATATCTTTGCTTATAAAAATGTTGAACCTAGTGTTATAAAAGTAGTAAACATCAATTTTATGCAATTGAAAACTGTACAATGTTTTATTGCAGAGTAAAGACGTTATGCGAGTACTCCTTTACTTGGCGATCATTGGTTTTGTATTGTTGAAGAATATGGATGAATATGCAAAAGGCAAAATATATGGTAAGCGACACATAAGAAGATTACTCAAGGCACAGACCGATGCCGAGTTGAAAACTCTGAACGCATTAACGCCAAGCGGAGATTCTGTCACGCGCGATCATAGCTCTGATTACCGAAAAGCCAATAATAATACTGAGCAACATAGACATACAGTTTCAGAAGCACATGATGAAACAGAACGATGTGAACCCGAACTTGGTCATACTTTGCAGGATATAGACGAACATATTGAACAAGCTATTGATGAGATAGTAAGCAACAGTGATTGTGAATCTATCAATTCGAGTCTTCGTAGCGATTGTTTTAGAAAATCTAGCGACGGGAATTCGTCAAATTGTAATTATGAAATCGACAATACTGAAGCAATTTATGTTACTACAAAACTGAGCCCCACTGAAAAAACGGAAAAATTCAAACACGAAATCCGTTCTTGGGCTCTCACATTCGACATCTCTCACGGGGCATTGTACCACTTGATGGCAATTTTAGGGCGTTATTCGGAGCATAACTTCCCAGTTGACCCGCGCACACTTCTCGAGACACCGAAGTCAACAAATATAGTCACTCTCAGTAATGGCAATTACTGTCATTTTAATTTTCAAGACGTACCTACTAAAAAGAATCTTAGTTGATGTGAAACGTTGTACAAGCAATGAAATTGAACAACTCGACTTGCTAGTTGGTATTGATGGATTACCGATTTCAGACTCGTCTTCCTCGTGTCTGTGGCCTATTTTATGTTCAGAAAATATTACAAAAAAGGTACACGTAATCGGAATTTTTCATGGATACTCGAAGCCGAAAGAGGCTAACGAGTTCTTGCAAATGTTTGTTGACGATATAACTCATTTTATAAATCATGGAATTAATGATGAATCACGAATTGTACGAGTTCATTTACATGGATTACTTTGCGATACCCCAGCAAAGTCGTTTGTACTATCAGTAAAGGGCCACGCGGGTTATTATAGTTGTACAAGGTGTACCATAGACGGAGAATATGTGGAAAATACTGTTTGTTTTCCGACAAAGAGAATACAGTCGAATTTACGGACTGACGATGAATTTGCACGTGGAATGTACAAAAATAATTATCAATTAGAGAATACTATTTTGAAAGATATACCGAATTTTGGATGCGTCTCCAGTGTCCCGAATGATTATATGCACGTTAAGTAGTATAGCTGTGGGCATTCTGGATACAGATTCCTGCACCGACATAATACCGACACTCCAGAGCCTTCGAAGGTGGGTGTCCGTGCTAAGTTGCCGTCGTGAGCTCTACGATTTTCGGAAGTGACGTCATCAGGAACCCTCAATTCCAAGAATTTTGACTCGATTCCAGGAATTTTACGTTACATTCAGAGAATTTTGCGCTCGATTCTGGGAATTACGCACGATCGAGAACCTTCTAGAACATTCTAGAACATTCTGGAAGCTTCGACGGTTCGTGTCCGTGCTAAGTCGAGAAGGATCGCTCCCAGAGCCGGCGATCCTCTCGCGCGACTTTTTGAGACAGCCCCTTGCCCCCCACCCCGGAAAGCCTTCCAGAAGCTTCCGTGCACGTTCGTGCAGGTTTCGGACGGCAGCCCTCGGCCCGTTTGATCTCGAACGTTATCTCGCGAAATTGCGCAACATCGCTGATGCGGTTCTGCAGGAATTTTCCAGAACTTTTGTCCTAACCTTGAACCTGAGCGGCATCCCCTTTGAGCGCAGTGCCGAAAAGCGACTTTTGCGTCGAGGTTCATTCCAGGAAAAACGATACCATGCAGGTGTCGGACGGCAGGCGTTATCTCGCAGTGGTCGTGCGTCAGCCTCCTCATCCCACCGAGAGGCTTCGAGAATCCCTCGATACGTCAGCCTCCTCATCCCACCGAGAGGTTTCCCCATCCCCCAGCTTCGTGCAGGTTCGACAACATCGACGAGTTGAAAGTCATTCTGGAAAGGTCTATGTATCGGTAGTTCAAATGCATAATACCGAATGCGTAATACCGAACGTTATCTCGCAGTGGTCGCGCGTCAGCCTCCTCATCCCACCGAGAGGCTTCGAGAATCCCCCATCCCCCAATTCGTCAGCCTCCTCATCCCACTGAGAAGCTTCACGAATTCCCCATCCCCCAGCCTCGTGCGAGATCACCGGCGAGTTCAAAGTCATTCTAGAATTATCTATGTATCGGTTGTTCTAATGCGTAATACCGAACGTTATCTCGCAGAGTCGAGAATGCAGTTCCCCATCCCTCCGAGGTGTCAGATTACGCGCGACGCAACTTCGTCGTCGTCGTCGTCGGTGGAGAGCCGAGGAATATTCCGGAAGATGCATGGACCTTGACGTCGATTCCTTGAAATTTGCAGGGTTTCAACGACAAGAATACAGGTTCATGTAGCCGAATTCAAAACTTTATTGATTACAATATGTATTTGTGTGATTCGAATAAGGACGATATGTTATCTTGTTGATCGATTCCCTCTTTCAGATCCTTCTGTTTGACCTTGATTCGAGGTTGTATTGCCAGAAGAATTTCCTGCAGCGTTAGCACGATCTGACCTTGCAGAATTTTTATTCAACGATGCGATTCCGAATAATGTATTGTTATCGAAAGTGATACGATCGCGTCTTTCAGGTAGATCCGCGCTCCGTACCCATTCGTGGTACCGATCTCGTCGAAATTGTTCTCTCTCTCGCATAGCTCGTTCTCGTTCTCCTTCTTTCCCATGCGATTGCCCCATTTTTAGGTTATGTTTCACAGATGCTACCTCAAAGGAATTTCTTTGCAAACTAATTTTATGATGTAGTTGCATCGTTACTTTTAACTGAATATTCTAGAAAATGCGTTCTCGATTTCGCAATTCGGGTAGGTGTGTCATCGCTCGAACCGATGCAAAACAATTCCAGGAAATCCTTGGAAGCTTCGTATAAAAGGCCCTTCGATGATGTGCAGCGATCATTGTTTCTTGAACCTTCAAGTACATTATTGCTATTAACGAGATGGATTCTACAAAGTGTAAAAAGTTGATCGAGATTATGGAAGGAGCGTATAAACTTCTGAAGAAGGGATCAACGGTTGCAGAAATTGAAAAATGGACAAAATTTGGTGCTCAAAACATTCGACTTTTGAACAAAATTCTGAGAAACGTTACTCTTACGGTTGGAGAGAAAACTAAAATCTTGACAACCATTGGAATACTTAAATCGTTGAACGAAAAATTCAAACAGCATCTTCAAAAAAGAGGTGGAGGAACGGTGACAGAGAGAAGAAGCGATAGAGTGCGTTGGGATGATTTGGAATCCGCCTTTAAGGGAAGGATAAGAACTGGAGTCATTGCAAACTTGCAACACAAGGACTTGACTCGTTTCCTGGATGATGCAAGGAAATTGTTTACTGCAAGAGTGAAAAACACACTTCGAAAGGAGGGAAATTTGAAGGTGAACGTCGTCTTGTCCTGCAAGTTTGAGACCATGAAAGCTGGTGAGATTATCGAAGAACTGAAGTTCTTCAACAACAAGAACGAGGTTATTCTACCATCCACCGATATCAGTGATTGGTTCAACACAAATGTACGAGAAAAAAAACTGGCAAAAATTGAAGACTTTCAAGAGAGGGAATCAGGCTGGTCATTGCTTGAAATTATAAACTTGGCTGTGAACATCAATAAATACATACCGATACACGGTGGCCTGTCTACCTTCATCGAACTACCGAAGGATGTACAAAGGAAGAAAGCAGTTGTGAACGTTAGAAACAACGATCCGTACTGTTTCCTCTGGTCCGTCACCGCAGCTCTTCATCCAGCAAAAAATAATGTAAGCGTTATCAGCTCGTACCCTCACTTCAGCTCAGTGCTAAGGTATGAAGGTTTAAATTTTCCCATTGGTTTAAAGGATATTCCAAAATTCGAAAAGATGAATGATTTGGCAATAAATGTTTATGGAATAGAGCGTGATAAGAATAAGGGTAATAACGAAATAGTACCAATTTATCTAACAAGGGACATCACTTTAGTGTCCCCCTCCGATTTTGATGAAACTCAACTATGTTGTAGCGCATGAAAATCTAAGAGGCACGAGTTTTTTTTTATCGGCGGAAAAACGGTTTTAGGGGGTGAAATCAACCCCCAAAGTTGGGCATGTCGAGGGGTGGTAATGCAGTTTCACCTAGAAGGAATCGTCCGATTTCAATGAAACAAAAACTAAAATGTTTCTCATCGCGAGTAATGTAAAGTGCAACTAGACATTAAAAAAAAATTGTCTCTTGAGGGGGTGAACCACCCCTTGATTATTACATTTCTAACCCTATTTAAAAAACTTACGAATGGAATTCAATGAAATACGTACCATTTGAAAGAGGAAGGAAAATTAAAGTTTACATGTTTTTGCTTTTTTGCGGGATGTCACGTTTAAGGGGGTAAACCACCCCCTGCGTACCGATGCGTGCATTCCCATATAGGACCCCTTCTCGCGCAATTTAAAAGTGTAAATGCATTTAAAATATTCTCGTTAGTGACAATCGATAACCAATAAGTGAATATTAACGTATTACCCCTAATAAAGGGGGTAAACTACCCCCTCCGTACCTACCCCCTGCATACTGATGCACGGACTTCCATATAGGATCGCTTCTCGTGCAGTTTAAAAGTGTAAATTAATTCAAAGTATTCTTGTTACTGACAGTAGATCAACAATAAGTGAAAATTAACGAAGTTCTCCTGCCTCTGGCCCTTTTCCTGCCTCGTCACGCGTTTCCTCTCCGCGACGCGTAGCTCGGCGTTGCTATCGTTTCCCGCTCGCCGAACGGCTCTCGTCTTATGGACGCGGGATACAGATAAAAATCCTCTGACAACGTAGAGGCCTCTGCCTCTGCCTCTGCCTCTGCCTCTGCCTCTGCCTCTGCCTCTGCCTCTGCCTCTGCCTCTGCCTCTGCCTCTGCCCCTGCCCCTGCCCCTGCCCCTGCCGCTGCCCCTGCCCCTGCCCCTGTCCCTGTCCCTGTCCCTGTCCCTGTCCCTGTCTCTCTCTCTCTCTCTCTCTCTCTCTCTCTCTCTCTCTCTCTCTCTCTCTCTCTCTCTCTCTCTCTCTCTCTCTCTCTCTCTCTCTCTCTCTCTCTCTCTCTCTCTCTCTCTCTCTCTCTCTCTCTCTCTCTCTCTCTCTCTCTCTCTCTCTCTCTCTCTCTCTCTCTCTCTCTCTCTCTCTCTCTCTCTCTGTCTCTCTGTCTCTCTGTCTCTCTGTCTCTCTCTCTCTCTCTGTCTCTCTGTCTCTCTGTCTCTCTGTCTCTCTGTCTCTCTGTCTCTCTCTCTCTCTCTCTGTCTCTCTGTCTCTCTGTCTCTCTGTCTCTCTCTCTCTCTCTGTCTCTCTGTCTCTCTGTCTCTCTGTCTCTCTGTCTCTCTGTCTCTCTCTCTCTCTCTGTCTCTCTGTCTCTCTGTCTCTCTGTCTCTCTGTCTCTCTGTCTCTCTCTCTCTCTCTGTCTCTCTGTCTCTCTGTCTCTCTGTCTCTCTGTCTCTCTGTCTCTCTCTCTCTCTCTCTGTCTCTCTCTCTCTCTCTGTCTCTCTGTCTCTCTGTCTCTCTGTCTCTCTCTCTCTCTCTCTCTCTCTGTCTCTCTGTCTCTCTGTCTCTCTGTCTCTCTGTCTCTCTCTCTCTCTCTGTCTCTCTGTCTCTCTGTCTCTCTGTCTCTCTGTCTCTCTGTCTCTCTGTCTCTCTCTCTCTCTCTCTCTCTCTCTCTCTCTCTCTCTGTCTCTCTGTCTCTCTGTCTCTCTGTCTCTCTGTCTCTCTGTCTCTCTGTCTCTCTGTCTCTCTCTCTCTCTCTCTCTCTCTCTCTGTCTCTCTGTCTCTCTGTCTCTCTGTCTCTCTGTCTCTCTGTCTCTCTGTCTCTCTGTCTCTCTGTCTCTCTGTCTCTCTGTCTCTCTGTCTCTCTGTCTCTCTGTCTCTCTGTCTCTCTGTCTCTCTGTCTCTCTGTCTCTCTGTCTCTCTGTCTCTCTGTCTCTCTGTCTCTCTGTCTCTCTGTCTCTCTGTCTCTCTGTCTCTCTGTCTCTCTGTCTCTCTGTCTCTCTGTCTCTCTGTCTCTCTGTCTCTCTGTCTCTCTGTCTCTCTGTCTCTCTGTCTCTCTGTCTCTCTGTCTCTCTGTCTCTCTGTCTCTCTGTCTCTCTGTCTCTCTGTCTCTCTGTCTCTCTGTCTCTCTGTCTCTCTGTCTCTCTGTCTCTCTGTCTCTCTGTCTCTCTGTCTCTCTGTCTCTCTGTCTCTCTGTCTCTCTGTCTCTCTGTCTCTCTGTCTCTCTGTCTCTCTGTCTCTCTGTCTCTCTGTCTCTCTGTCTCTCTGTCTCTCTGTCTCTCTGTCTCTCTGTCTCTCTGTCTCTCTGTCTCTCTGTCTCTCTGTCTCTCTGTCTCTCTGTCTCTCTGTCTCTCTGTCTCTCTGTCTCTCTGTCTCTCTGTCTCTCTGTCTCTCTGTCTCTCTGTCTCTCTGTCTCTCTGTCTCTCTGTCTCTCTGTCTCTCTGTCTCTCTGTCTCTCTGTCTCTCTGTCTCTCTGTCTCTCTGTCTCTCTGTCTCTCTGTCTCTCTGTCTCTCTGTCTCTCTGTCTCTCTGTCTCTCTGTCTCTCTGTCTCTCTGTCTCTCTGTCTCTGTCTCTGTCTCTGTCTCTGTCTCTGTCTCTGTCTCTGTCTCTGTCTCTGTCTCTGTCTCTGTCTCTGTCTCTGTCTCTGTCTCTGTCTCTGTCTCTGTCTCTGTCTCTGTCTCTGTCTCTCTCTCTCTCTCTCTCTCTCTCTCTCTCTGTCTCTGTCTCTGTCTCTGTCTCTGTCTCTGTCTCTGTCTCTGTCTCTGTCTCTGTCTCTGTCTCTGTCTCTGTCTCTGTCTCTGTCTCTGTCTCTGTCTCTGTCTCTGTCTCTGTCTCTGTCTCTGTCTCTGTCTCTGTCTCTGTCTCTGTCTCTGTCTCTGTCTCTGTCTCTGTCTCTGTCTCTGTCTCTGTCTCTGTCTCTGTCTCTGTCTCTGTCTCTGTCTCTGTCTCTGTCTCTGTCTCTGTCTCTGTCTCTGTCTCTGTCTCTGTCTCTGTCTCTGTCTCTGTCTCTCTCTCTGTCTCTCTCTGTCTCTCTCTGTCTCTCTCTGTCTCTCTCTGTCTCTCTCTCTGTCTCTCTCTGTCTCTCTCTGTCTCTCTCTGTCTCTCTCTCTGTCTCTCTCTGTCTCTCTCTGT